>JAVXUP010000814.1:0-343029 GCA_033070095.1 Escallonia herrerae | reverse complement strand
CATCTTGCTCGCTATCTTAGCGCCAAGGTGAATTACCCGTGTGAGTGGGTCAATTCGAGCCTGGTGACACTCTCAACAAGGATGTATATGTAATCACAAAGATTATCCATTCATTCCAAAATAAACTCAAATCAAGGAATGAAAATTTAATGTAATAAATAATGTCAAGTACATAAGATGCCATAAACATGTCAAAACCTACGTAGTCCCATACTCCTAATGTGAGAAAGGAAAACATCTCTAGCAATAGGCTTGGTCAAAGGATCAGCCACCATTCTGCCAGTAGGTATATGTTTCATGGTCACCTCTCCTTGCGCAACTAAAGTTCTAATGAAGTGATAACGAAGGCCTATGTGTTTGGCCTTCCCATGATATTTGGGGTCCTTTACAAAATCTAGGGCAGCTGTATTGTCACAGTGAACAGTGACAGACTCATCTGCATGAGCTGTAACCCCTAGAGCCTGTAAGAATGACCTCAACCAAACAGCTTCCTGGACTGCTGCTGAACAAGCAACATACTCCGACTCCATCGTGGATAGGGCGATGCAAGTCTGTTTCTTGCTGCACCAAGAGATAGCTCCACCTCCTAGTATGAATGCATAACCTGAAGTGGATCTGCGCTCATCTCTATCACCGCCCCAATCAGCATCGCTGTATCCTCTCAGTCTCAAGTCTCCACCATGATAACACAGGACGAGATCAGCGGTTCCACGTAAGTATCGAAGAATCCTCTTCACCGCATTCCAATGAGCGGGTCCAGGATTACTCTGATAACGACTCACCATTCCAACGGCAAAGCAGATGTCTGGACGCGTACACAACATAGCGTACATCAGACTCCCAACTGCAGCCGCGTAAGGCACTTTGGACATCCGATTCTTTTCCTCATCATTCTTTGGGCATTGGTCTGTGCTTAAAGTACACGCCTTGTCCATTGGAGTGTCTATGGGTTTTGAGTTATGCATACGAAATCGTTCAATGACCTTCTTGATGTATGTCTCTTGAGACAAACCGAGAAGTCTCTTTGGACGATCACGTATGATTTTAACCCCGAGCACATAATTAGCTTCTCCCATGTCCTTCATCTCAAAAGTTGAGGACAACCACTGCTTAGTGGCGACAATGGAACTCATGTCATTCCCAGCTAAAAGAATGTCATCCACATACAAAGAAAGGATCAGAATATTTTCTTGGATCGTTTTACGTAAACGCAATGGTCTTGTTCAATCATTTCAAAACCTATAGAGGTAATGGCATGATGAAACCTAAAGTACCACTGCCTAGACGATTGTTTGAGACCATATATAGAACGTTTGAGCCGGCAAACTTTGCGCTCATGTCCCTTGACTTCAAAACCCTCAGGTTGAGCCATATAAATCTCTTCGTCTAGTTCTCCATTGAGAAACACAGTCTTAACATCCATATGAAAAAGTTCTAAATCCTGCTGGGCGACAATAGATAGGATCAGAAAAATTGAAGCAAATCTCACCACTGGGGAGAATGTGTCTTCATAGTCCACACCCCGCTGTTGGGTATAGCCTTTCGCCACAAGACGTGCCTTATACTTGTCAATTGACCCATCTGCCTTGTGCTTGACTTTTAAAACCCACTTGTTTCCAACAGTCTTACGCCCTGGTGGAAGGTCAACCAACTCCTAGACCTGATTCTTCTCCATTGAGCTTAACTCATCTTTCATTGCAGCCATCCACTCAATTCTAGTAGGTGAAGATAAGGCTTCTTCCACAGAAGTGGGCTCATCTTCATCAGTTGTAGTGCACATAAGAATTGCACCGTCAATCTCAAAATAACGACGTGGAACTCTTCCTCGTGCACCTCTACGCAGTTGAGAATCTTGTTGACCTGATGGTCCTGATGGTGTGCTCCCACTGTCTAGGATGCTCCCACTAGGTTGAAGATCACTTATACTATCTTTAGCAATAACAGGATGAGGAACTAATTTCCCACCTTCGCTTGGAGATGGTAAAGTGGCTTCAACTTCCTCTAACTCATAGAGGTCACGATTCTTACTTGCGTCTCCAATGCTAAGAAAATCACTATCTATGAAATCCACATCACGAGACTCTATTTCAGTCTTTCCACCATTTAGATGTTCACCATACATTACATAGCCTTTAGAGTTTTCAGAATACCTCAAGAAGATACTCTTTTTAGCTCTAGGCCCTAGTTTTCCATACTTATGAGAAGTACTGTGAACATAACCTGCTAAGCCCCATGGGTGCAAGTTATCCAAATTTGGCTTTTGGCCATTCCAAAGCTCATATGGGGTGGATTTGACTGATTGTGAAGGCACTCGATTAAGTATATAGGCTGCAGTCAAAAGAGCATCCCCCAAAAAGATATTGGGAGGTTTGCTTACGCCATCGTAGACCTAACCATGTCTAACAATGTTCTATTTCTTCTTTCCGCAACACCATTTTGTTGTGGAGTATTAGGAATAGTAAGTTGCCTACGTATTTCTTTTTCCTCACAAAACTTCTTGAAGTGATCAGACAAATATTCGCGTCCCCGGTCAGTGCGAAGAGTTTTTAAACTCTTCTCTTGCTGATTCTCAACCTCTGCTACAAAGTGTTTGAAACAATTCAAAGCTTTATAGCGGTGAGATATCAGATACACGTAACCATGTCACGTGTAATCTTCTATTAGTGTAAGGAAATAAGAAGCCCCATGGCGTGCCTTTACACTCATAGGTCCACATATGTCAGAGTGAACTAGCTCAAGTGACTGAGTTGCTCTCACAGCCTTTCCAAAAGGCTTCTTGGATGCTTTACCGGCCAAACAAGCCTCACATGTTTGTAGATTGACTCTTGTGAGTGGGCCCAAAAAACCTTCTCTAGCCAAACGAGTCATTCTATCTTGGCTTATGTGGCCCAGTTTTGCATGCCAGGTGGTAGAATCATTCACAATATTATCTTTCACCACATAAGAATAAGAGGACTGAGACTCAATTAAATCCAGTTGAAAAATACTATTTATGTGAAAACCATGTTCGAACAAAACATCATCAAAAAAGATGTCCAACTTATTACCCCTAAAAATAAAGGAAAAACCACTGTCTAATAAAGCAGTAACTGAAAGTAGATTAAGCCGAACAATGGTTGCATATCACACATCCCCAAGAATCAATGTGCGCCCAGTGCGCAACTTGAGCTGGTAAGAACCAACCCCTAGAACCTCTTCGGAGTTATTGTTTCCCATGAAGATATGTTTGCTTCCCGCTGGAATCCGGTGATAATCTACGAACCCCTCTCGATCACGTGCTACATGTTTTGTTGCACCTGTATCCACAAACCACAAAGGTTGGGAATGAGCAACCATCACATGTGATGAAACATATAACTGAGAGAGATTTCAAAAGTACCTTCTTCGGCTCAGTGCAATCACGAGCGAAGTGTCTTTCTGTTGATAGTTGAAGCATTTGACTTTAGACAAATCCTTTTTCCCACCATGTTTTCCTCTCTTGGGCTTCTTCATTTTTCCTTCCTTTGGCGCAGTGCTAGCCTCGCCTTTCTTGCCTTTCTTACTTTGTCTTCTGCGCTTGCCATTTGCATTGCACGATGCCTCTTGGGTGACATAAGTAAGGGTCTTGTCAGCATCTCGAGTCTCGGCCTTAAGGATGACATGCTGTGCAACATCAGAAAAGTTCTTGATGTTTTCACTGTGGGTCAATATCTGTTTCATATTGGCCCATGAGGGAGGAATGGACCTTATGATAGCTCTGACTTGCTGCTCATCTACGAGCGCATGACCAGCATCTCTTAGCTTACCAATCATATTGGACATCACCCTTAGATGTTCACTCATGGTATGCTTAGGGTCTTTTGTGTATTCCTCAAACTTAATCACAAGGCTACGAAGCCGCGTAGTTGAGGTTCCATCAAAAGAGAACTTGAGCTGATCCCATAAAGCTTTGCAAGTTGGAAGTTCATTATACTGCCCGATTAGATCATTTTGCAAGCTGCTCAACAAGGTGTAGCGCGCACTACGATCTTTCTGATTCTATTTCTGGCAGTGTGGTCTCTTAGGGGTTGCCCCTCAGTGGGCGCGACCATCTCTTTGGTCAAGTGCTCCTCGAGCTCTTGTTCGTTTAGCATGAATTTCATCTTTTTGTGCCAAGCATCATAATTATCTCCGTTAAGTTTCTCACCCTTAATGAGATCAGCTATGACATTCTTGGTCGTCATTCTATTCACTACATTAGTTTGCGCAAAGAAAAAGACATTAATTATACATCATTCTTTTTATTTCAAAAAATTCAAATGAAAAACATAATCTTTCCTCACATCATGAAATCGAAAATTTGCTAAGCTCGTAATCATCTCCCATGTATGTGAGTTGGGAAAATACTTTCCAAGTTTTTACAATAAATTTCATCATATAAACCACAATGTAATAAATCATCTACATGATAATTTAGAACAATATAATTGCACCATACAATAAAGTGTGCAAGGACTCCATTGAGCTCTATTGGCATTCTACTAACTTATGCTAAGAAAATTCTGGCTTGAATAATGTGTGTGCAAAATTACATCCCCGTACAAGGCTTTCTAGAAATATACAGGGAAATAGTAGAATACAACATCTTTGAGAATCCTACTATAAACTACTCCAATAAAACAAATGGAGATGTCGCACAACACATTATTCTCAAAAACATTTTCCTAAAACAAGAGTAAATACATTAAACATAAATTTGTTTAGAATGTCAATCTAATGTCCTTCCATTTAACCTAAAACTAGCATGCTCAAATAACAAGTTAAACGGTAATTAAATAGATGAATATGCCACATTCTCCTTCCAAGGAAAACGTGCATAAAGTCCTTGAAATTATGTTTTAAAAGGTATGGGTTTGCCAAAAGCCCAACAAATATATCTTAACAAAAGCATATTTAAACCATTACACTAATCAAGGCAAATAAATAAAACATAATTCATCTATGTCATATAAGTCTCCATAATATTTATTTCTGCCCACGAAGTGCAAATAATTAATATTTACGCATTATTCGTATATTTGTTTTGGGACCACAAAAAATTCCCAAATAGTCACAAAAAAAATGAGAGATAAATTCTTAAAGGTTGAAAAACAATGAATTTAACCCTAATGTACCCTCTGGAATTAAAGAAAAAATTCTTCGTGTATAAAACAAATTTTTAAAGTTAATTTCTATGGAAAAAATCATTTAAAAATTAAACAGAACACACACAGAGGGTATAAAGGTAAATTTAACACCAGAGAAAAAATTGTTGGCCCAAGCTGGGGCTTCACTCACTGGCGGTGACAAACACCGACCAAAACATATCCCTCCCGCCCCTCCACGGCCGCTGTGCGAGTGGGGCCGCATCTAGGTTTTCTGGCAGGAGCGTGTGTAGCACGAGCGCGTGGAGCGCGTGGGGAGCTGTTCGCAGACTTGCTGTGGCGTGATCGCGCGTGGGCGCGTGGGTCAGTAGCCTCACTTGGAGCGCGCGGCCCGTGGCTTGGCGCGCGTGTGGCGTTGCGCAGCTCCTTCGCGCATGGCGCGTGTGAGACCATCGTTCATCTTCTTCATTTACAAACCCTAATTTTTTCCAGCAGCAGCCGCCAACTTTCGAAGGGCATATCTCTCTCGTTTTTAAGCCAAATAATGCATACGATATATCGTTGGAAAGATTATGCGACATAGCTTAATTATGTTTCGACCGATTATGATAAAAGCAGAATATTATGCTCTGAATTTGAGTCCCAAAACTCAAAAAAATCACAGTTTTCTTGAAAAATAAAATCGTGATTTCTCACAAACCATGCATCCAAAAATCACGAAATTTTACGTAGTTCATCCTCAACCATAGGAGAACAAAAAGATATAATTATTTTTCAGAATAACATGATCAAAATTTTCAAAAATTTCATAATGGGTCACATATATCGTATTCGGAAAAAAAAATTACAACATGCACATAATTTATTCTAGGATGTTAAAGGTGAATCAACAAGTAATCATGCTCTGATAGCAATGTTGAATAACAATTAATGCGCTACCATGTAATACGTGTGGGTTCTAAAATATACCGTATGAAGTCTTCGAAAATTTCGACGATAGATCCTTGTTGTTACGAGCCTCCAACACGCTTGATCTTTTTCGCAGGTACGAAAATGGCTACTAGAGTCGAGTTCTTCGTCCACGAACCAAATCCTAGAGCTTGGTAACTGCTATAGAGAGAGTGCTACAGAGAGAGGGATAGTCTTGTGACTTATTGTCTGTCACTTATAATTTCCTAGGATATCTCTAACCTTTATATAGAGATATTCTTTATAGACAGACTTTACCTCAAACACTTAGGAGATAAAGATGTATTTATCTCAAACACCTATGAGATAAATATTGTATTTATCTCAAACACCTATGAGATAAATATTGTATTTATCTCAAACACTTAGGAGATAAATATCCTCTAAATAACTGTAATTATCTAGACTAACAAATATTAGTGGGCGGATAATGGGTCCACTGACCAATTTATTAACACAAACATAGTTAAATTTCGATAATTTTTGCTTGGTAAAACCAGCACATAACAACTTGAGGCAACTTTTACAAAATCACTGGAAAATGGAAGTTGAAATGCAACTGTCAAGTTAATATATCACACAAATCGTTCAATGTCAACAACATAAAACCATATGATACTTTGCCAGAGCTGAGAGATTACTATGATATGTCACAGAACTATCCAACACTTGTAATCAGAAGGTTATATTGCAGAATTGATCACCTGCTCTAAGGTGCAACCTACAAGCATCCTAAAGTTGTGCTCTTTTTTTATACCACTAACACCCTTATGCATACAGTAAAGGGAGTTGAGAACTTCAGGGATGAACTCTGGCAATCAGTGGCGAAACCAAGATTTCATCCCAGGGAGGGCTAAAAATATATCGAAGGAGATAAATATTTTTATAAGTAAAATAGCACACAAAAGCAAAGTGCACTTTTCGATAATACACAAAACATACTAAAAAGTATCTAAAATGTCTTATTAAGTTTCATGAGAGCCACTAAGGACTCTTTACAACACAAAAGAAGAGAATACAAAATACACATTGCAGTGTTTACAAACGGAAGCACTAAATAACTACTCGACGAGGCGCCGAAAATTGGTAGCGTTTGATAATAACCTAATTTGTAATAGTTTTGAAGACATTTTTCTTGATGTAACAAACCAAGCTATCATTCATCAATTCGTCTCTCATGCGATTCCGAAGTCAAGTCTTTATTATCTTCATTGCAGAGAAATGAATATCATGATACACAATGGGAGTCTTGTCCGTTACTGTTGAAATCGGAGACTGTTGAATAGTAGCTTGATTTTTATACTCATTCTTATTAGACTTTAATAACTATTCCACCTTTGGTTTCTTTTGATAGAACCTTTCCATTCTGAAAAAAAATATTTTATTTTAAGTATCAATCCATCAATTATCAATCAAATAACCTAGTTAATTACAAATATTTTATTCTTTTACTTTTCCAGTCATGTTTTATTATCGCGTTAACCTAATTAACTTAATTTCAACCCACCATTCAACTAAATCACGTATCCGACATCTCAATCCAATTGGGTCCCATCCTCCATCAACCATCTTAATTCTCAAATGCTCAATGCACAATTAACAACATATAATCAGCATGAAAATAATCTCAATTTTTAAATGCACAATTAACACAACCTAAAATTATCAATCAAATAATCAATGCTCAAATGGGATAAAAATCCAATTGGGTCCCATCCTCCATCAACAATCTCAAATCTCAAGTGCTCAATGCACGATTAACATCCATAAAGCATCAATTAATAATCTAAATTATCAAATACACAACTAACAACCTAAAATTATTGATCAAATAATCAATTCTCAATAGCAAAAGAAATTGTTCAAAAATGCACACTGACCTCAGTCCTCAGAAATCAGAACGGCGTCGTTGTCGCAATGTCGTCGATGACTGAAACTCAAAGTCAGATATGCAATTTCACTATTTCAAGCGCTGTGACCGCCGAACGGTAGTGGCGGAACTTCCTCGGTTCGTCCGATGGCTCGTAGACGATAGATCTAAGCTAGATCTGCCAGATCTGATCTGGCCGGAGTCGCCGGAGTTGGGTGGGGACTGGCCGGAGTTGGGGTGGGGACCACCGGACTGGGGAGGGCCTTCGCCGGCTTCGCGCTTCGGAATCGGGGGACGGCGACCGGCGTTACCTTACCGATGAGCCCAGCCGACGACCGGTGGCCGTGGGTCGGTGGGTGGTGCCAGCGTGCGGCGGTGACTGAGAGAGCCGAGAGAGGAAGAGAGGTGCCGGCGTGAGAGCTTGACTTGATGCCACGACGATCGGCGTTAGTGCGTTACACTGCCGATGAGCCGAGCCGATGACCGGTGGCCGTGGGTGGTGCCGGCGTGCAGCGTGCCGCGGTGACTGAGAGAACCGAGAGAGGAGGAGAGGTGCCGCTGTGCCGGTGACTGAGAGTTGACCGTGAGAGCCGAGAGAGGAGGAGAGAGAGAGAGAGAGAGAGAGAGAGAGAGTTGCAAATGAAAAAGGTTTTGTTGATGTTAAGCTTTCAAGAAGCGAATTCAATCGTGGGACGACGAGGAAGAGAGAGAAAGATATAAGAGTTTATGTGCGAGGGCGGGCGGGCGTGCGTTCAGCGAGATATGCTGCGCTCGGTGCTTATATTACTAGGTTGGATCACTTCTGAAGAAATGATAAAGATCCAATTCAATCCAAGCCGCTTCAAGTGTTTGATAATTCAGTTGGATCAAATTCAGTCCATTGACAGGCCCACTATCGAGCCCTCACTAAGACTCTCAGGTTTATCTATTTGGAAGTTAATTTTCGGCTTGGAGAAAAAAACAAGCCCTAAGAATTTAAATCTTAGAACCTTTTTGTTTGTGTGCAAATAAGTTATAGCTCTTGCCCAAAAGGGAAAAAAAATCAAAAATTGTTTCACCTTACGTGACACATTTATTGCTAAATTGTTGCATTGGTAGTACTGCTGCTAAAATTCGCCGCCAATATCCACAGTTTGAGGCAAAAAAAAAATTGCCCAAATTGGTGATGATAGCGAGTTGGGATGATCAGGGTTGTGAGATTGTTAAATAGCTCAGATCTAGTCCACCATATTTCATTCATACACATGACCAGAATTTGAAAGAAAAAGCAGTCAAGCAATTTTCTTAAGGGCTAATTACACTTATGTCCCTAAGGTTAGGGGTTGATTACAGTCAATGATACAAAGTTTCAAAATGTAACATTTCGTGACTAAACGTGTTTCAAATGTATCACCCGTATCCATCTGTTAGGGTTCCGTCCAAAAACTGTACCTTTTTATGATGTCATCAATACCGACTTTTAAAATGACAATAATACCCCTTGTATTGTATATACATAATATTTTTAAATATTTTAAATTAAAATTTTAAGCTTTAATTTAAGGATTAGGGTTTCAAAACCCAAATTTGTTCTCTATCTTAAAATTTTAAAATTTTTTAAGATTTCAAGTTACACCTATATCCTGTTCTTCATGGAATCATGGAAAAAATCAACCTTTTGAGTAACCTGATCGAAAAAACCCTAATTTGGCCGGTAATTCCATGATTCTCACAAACACATCTCGTTCTATTGGCCGGTGATTCCTTGATTCTTGGTGTCACACGAAGGTGAAGGGCTGCGGCAGGAGCGTTAGGCTGCCGACAACCTACGCCGCCCAGATATTCCAGCTGACCTAAAAACTCGGGCACAGGTCCGACGGCTAGACATTCTCAAGTGGCTACTGGGGCACTCCCTCACCCCACGCCGCTGATAGAATTGCAGCACCGTCTTCGACGCCTGCTGCCCCCCTCCTCCGGCAGCAGCGACCACTGCCCACACTCGTCGCACCAGACCCACTGGAGGCAGAACATGATCCATCTCGTTCATACTGCTCAACGCGGTGATGGGGAAGGGCAGGGGGAGGGTGGGCGCGGTGATGGGGAAGGGGAAGGGAGAGGGTGGATGGCAACGGGGAAGGGGAAGAGAGATGGTGGGTTGACAGGAAGAGGGAAGGGGGAGGGTGGGGGTGGCGACAGGGAAGAGGAGGGTGGTGTGGCCACGGGAAGGGGAAGGGGGAGGCAGATGAGCGGCGAAGGAGTTTCAGAGATAGAAGGTAGGGTGGGTGACGGGGGAAGAGTTGTGATGCCCCGAACCTAGGTTTACGAGGTTATTATTACTTAGCGATGATTGTTGTAAGTAAGACGAATTTAGACCTTCAGTTAAGACCTTGAGAGCGGTATTAATTGAATCTTTAGCCAGGGTCGTTATGAGTTATGTTAATTGAAAATTTTTGGGGGCCATTGTTGAAGGGATACTATTGGATATTTAGTATCAATTGTTGTGAGAAATATTATTTGTTGCATTTAGCAAAATATTTATATAATGACATAAGTTATGAATAATAAAGTTTTGAACAATAGATAAATTTGTGGAAGTAAGTGGGTTGCTTTAGAAAATTTATAACTGATGAGGTTGCTGTGATAATATGTTTTGGTCTCACGTTAAATATTGATACATATTAAAGAGCATAAAGCAAAAGGGGAAACAAAATTGATAATCGATAATGCAAAAAAAGAAAAGAAAAGAAAAGAAAAGAAACGGGAGAGAAAGAAACCAGAGAGAAAATGAAGAGAAGAATACAGAAAGAGAGGCGCCGACCCTAGTAGGTCTGCACTGCCGGCGCTACTTCCAGCCACACACACAGCTGCCGGCAAGCAACTTCAGCCCCCCCTTCACCGAGCACCACCGCAACCACCGTACCATAGCCATGGCCCTGTCGCCACCGCCAAGCTGTGACGCGATCGATGTCGTCGGCACTCCCACAACCATCCAATGCTTTTTTCGGATCACAGTAGCCCCTTCACCGGTGAGCAACTCCGGCCAACATTTCCACCAAACGCACCACTCAACGCCACAGATCTGGACCACCGCTACGCCGTCAGAGTCATCGCGTCGCTGCCACCACCAACTCACCGTGCGATCGCTGTCGCTAGCCACCTATTCAGTCAGTCTCCGGTGAGTAACTCCAGTCGGCAGCCCGATCGCTGGCCAACGCCTCTTATAGATCACGACAGCCCCCTCACCAATGAGAAACTCCAACTACCCCTTCACCGAGTGCCATCGCCCAACGCCTCTGTGACCGTCGCGCCACTGCCACCACCACAGAACACCTCTGCGACCACCATGCCACCATGGTATTGCTGCCGCGGTGAAATCCAATGCTAACGGCCGTTGTGGCCTTCACGAATCCGGCCAGTGACCAATCGCCCAAGGCCACAGGCTATCACCAACCCCTTCTTTGCCACAACAATTCTTTGCCACTGTCGTTACAACTGCCGCAGAGCACTTCTGCACCTGTAAAGAACCACATGTTTCCATGGCACCCTCAGATTTGTCGAATGTACCGTGATTTGATCTCATAAAGGGTAAAAAGAACGGGTACTATTCTCCTACGGCTACGGTCGATAGAATCTATGACCTTGTTGATTGATGAGGGAACCTATTGGTTGCAATGGTTGATGGGTGTGACGTTTGCACTGGGATGGAGTAGTTGTGGGTGGAGTGGGTATGACTGTGTGATTGTGGTATCTGGATAATTGTGCGTGTGCACCGGTGGGTGTACGTTGCGTGTGTTTGAGCAGATGTGTATATTGTGTAGGTGTGGGGTAATTTCTGCAGTTGCGTGAGGTGAATGAGCGCGTTGTTGTGTAGGCAACACGGTAGTGCGTAAAGCCTTTTTATGTGTGAGTAGTAGTACGATGGTTGTACGTCTACTCTGTGTGGTGAGAGTGTGGTCGTGTGGTAGTGTACAATTACGTGCCTATCATGGTTGTGTGTTTTCTAGTGTAAAGGGTGAGTATTAGGTGTTTGGACGATTTTGGAAGGGTTGTGGAGCACGCGGTCAGATGCGGCGTCGGAATTGTTTGAGGAAATAACCAACAAAAATCATCAATGATGCCTTCGTGTCATAGTAAAGCTGGGAACATGGAGATAAAAAGAATGGCCCTAACTGTTCTTTTAGCAAGATGTAGCAGCGAGATTGTCGCTCCAGAGACTTTGATGTGGGAAATGCGTAGCGTCATGTAAGTACCCTGCCATATTCCTCTTTATACCCTACTTGAAAATTTATATATTGTATATATGTTCTTAGTTAAAATTGAAAGTTTTGAAACATTTTCATTGCCCTATGTCTGTGGTAAATCGTTTGATAAAATTTTAAATGAAATGCTATGGAATTGTTGTGTGAGTAACTAAATCATGTGTTGGTACATGTGGAATGAGATGATAGTTGATTGTGTCGTTACTGCGCCCCATATCCACGGGGGAAAGTGGATTCTGGGTCCCGGTCAACGGGACCATAAGTTGACGCACAGTACTGTTGCATCGTGGTTCGCCCTTGCGTCCACATTTGTTATCCCGGGTGGAGGAGGGATTTTGGGTCCTAGTCAGTGGGACCATACGCTGACCGCAGTATACATGTTATGATTAATTGTAACAGTGCTTGATGAAACTCTTAGTTGATCTTATTCTAATTCGAGAATCTTTTGATGCAAGTGCATATATATATGTGGATATGTTGAGTGTATCTATTTTGGTAACATTGAAATTTTATTGTGAAAAGGAAAACCATGGCATGTTTGAAACCCTCAAATTTATTTTAGGAATATGGCATGTGTATTTATTGGGCCCCCAGCTCACCCATTTTCATAAATGTTTTCAGGTGAACACCTAGATGAACCTCAGTACTATGAGGGTAATGAAAATAAAATCGCAGGAGATGCTCATTAGGAAGTTTGTTTAAGCTCGTGAGAAATTGTAGAACCGCCAGTTAATTATGTGAATCGTTCGTATATTAATTCCAGGAAGTTTTCTTTAGAATAAATACTAGCAGTTTTCATGGAGGAATTCAGTGGAGATAATTTTGGAAAGAGCTGTAAGGAAATCTTTAGAAATACATGTTATGGTATTAGTAAATGTATAATTATAGAATTGTGAACAAGTTTTAAATAAGGCCTGGCAGAATCCTAATTAGTTGTCTGAATGGGTCTGTGGCCGGTCACGTGCCTAGCTCGCGGGCCTGACCGTGGGTTCGGGTCGTGACAAGAGTAATGGCATTAAAATCTTCCTTTTTCTTTTTCTTTTTTAAATGATGTAATGGCATTAAAAAAATAAAGTTTCAACTTAGGGGCAATAAAGTCTTTTCACTAAAACCGTTAGGGTTTTTAAGATTCCGTTTGGTCAACGGACATAAGTGTAATTATTGCAAACTATTGTCCTCGTGTGTAATTACCCTTAAACCTCAGAGACATAGATGTAATTAGCCCTTTTTTAAAATTTGAGAGCGAGAATCAAAAACATGATTCAAACAGGTTCTTAACGAAAGTGTTCATTCAAAAAATTGACCAAAAGAACAAAAACAGGGAAACAATATGCATCAAGAAAGAATTTGACTTCATTTTAAAAAAAAATATATCCTTGTAATAAAGACTAATAACAAATCTTCCATCGCCTACACACAATTGGTAGCCAAATCATTTAAGAAGCCGATTAGAGAACAAATCCATCCACCCAAGAACGTAAATTTCATCGCTAAACCCTCTCTCCAAGTAAAGTACGATACCTCAACGGGTGGTGTGCATCTGTAAGATCCCATAGCACCACTGGTGCCTTGGTTCCCATGAGTACATAGTTCACCATACCCGTGGTCCAGTACCTAAACATGTGATCAAAGGTGTCATTGTGTAACAGCGCTAGCCTTCGGTGTTCAACATCGCTGGTGGTCAGACGCTTTCGGATCTTCCACGGGTGGTTGGGGTCCGGCGGCGGCAACAGAGGGCTCAGACCCCTTATCTCCACCAAGGCATGGCTCGCTTTGAACTGCGTGTTGCTAGCCTTGGCTGCCTCTTCTTCGGACTACGTAGGAATGAAGTTGTAGAACAAAATTTTCCTCATGTTGCCAATGCTGATCAACTCTAGTCTTTACCTTCCTGATATGTATGAGTTACGGTCTAACTTAAAACAAAGTTCTGAGGTAATAACGGAAATTACTTCCCCTGAATCTCTTGCTAGAGTTTTTAGCGTTAATTCATCGCGATACATGTAACACCATTGATATACGTGATTGCCATGTGTGCGTTGTAATTACCCCTTTTATGACAGTTAATTTATCCTCCCATAATTTCTCCATGTGCTTTATTCTTCTTAACAGTAAGTAAGTAACATTTGGCTTGTCAAGCATGCTCATGTTTTGCATTGATGTACACAATCAACATCCAGGCATTTAGTGACACTAAAATATGTTATTCTTGAATTAGAAGGCATGGATTGCGTGGCCAAAACTATTAATGGAATCAATTTTTTTTAACAAAAGGAGAGATTTTTATTTACACAACAGTTTGAGTCACACATCATGGGGTGACCTCTCACTAGCATCATCTTGCAGTAGGTTTAACAAAAGATTGGCAAGTGGTTCCACAGATGGAATGCACGTCGGTGATCACCTGCCTGTTTAGCCATTTGGTCTGCGCAAAAGTTTGTTTCGCTATAAGCATGAAAAAATGTACCTGTCAAGGACGTCTAAGTATAGCCCTGCAATTAAGATTTAATATGTCAAATAATGGGGCGGGGAGTTTATCATGTAACAGATAATGAAGTGTCCTTTCCATTTCCCACACGCCAATGGATGATGTCATTCATACTATCTCTAGCCCGGACAATATGTTTCCAGAGAGTAGAACTTCGCTGCTTTTCTTTGGCCGTCCATACCATCTCTAGTAATGGAATCATGAATATATCAACTGAATGTCTTTGAAAATGTCAAAAAAGAATTTTGACAACCAAGTGCAAGTGCCTCATGTCAGGGGCAGCGCCTGAGAATGTGATCGGAGGAGATCTAAAAAACATATAAAGACATTAGAATCCATCCACGAGATTCAATTTTACATCAACATGAAAATATAGGTATGTAAGATTAGTTCAACAAATAATTGATAGCAATAAACTAGCATTCATCTCAGATTGACACTTGATCCACAACTTTACTGTCAACAATTAAAGGTATCAATCTATCTCTTACGGTCAATAAAAATTTGATATCACAGAAGGGTGTGCATATAGAATCATATCTTACATTACTACATTCATACTTGTATGTAAGAGTATTTAAATTATTCACGAGAAGATTTCTTGAGTTAGAACAAAACTAATAAGGAAAAATTAATCTAAACTTTTGATTCGAAATTTGCAGATTATTTCTTTACAGATAGAAGATGAAGTATCAAGCCACAAGTTCGTTTAGGCTTCTCAGTTTTTTGTATTTAATGCTTGTATACATACTGTGCTTTTTTGTTTTGAAAGTAAAAACTCCATCTTCTTTGTTTAAACTTTTTGAAAAAGCACCATGTGTTGCTTTTTCCACATAGGTTGGTCCCTTTACACTTTTTATTATACTAGTAGTCCTGCACGTGCACGGGGATATTTTCTTTATCATTTTTGAGAAATTGTCGTCAATATACTTATAGAGACAAAGTTTCTTTATTCTGCAATAAGATGCGACGAGTTGTAAAGTTAAATTGCTATTAGTTTTATTACATACATCACTGCTTTTCAACTTCTCAAATGACGGCAATATCACTTTTTCTTTCAAAACATATCCTACTGCACCGGGAACACGTACTCAATCATGTCATGCACACAAGTTTACCTTCATTTCCAGATTTTCCAATGATCTAGAAGTTTCCCTTTTTTGTCCAAATGAGGCTACATTGAGGGTAGTAGATTGCAGAAGTCTCATAATACTGCATTCTAATGTTGATAAACTATAGACACTTGAACATGCAAAAAGACTCAACTTTCAAATAGTTCTTATTTTGCCAGGAAAAGATGTCAGGCGAGTTGTTTAACTATGGCCAAAGGAAACAAATAGCACAAACAAATTATCAAATGCAATGACCGAAAATATACAAATTTAAAAGTTCAATGGCACATGAGAGCCATAAAAGTTCAAATGTAAACTATTTTCTTGGTGCAAACAAGTCCAATAGTTGATGGAGCTTAACAAACGTTAGTTTTCTTAGAGGCAATCCTATCTATAGTTGAAAATCCATCTTCTAAACACGTGGCACCGTTGTCACCATCCGATTAATTTATTAAATATGATGTGTAAGTCATATATATGTTGTTTCTTTTTCTGCTTACGATACTCCCTATCTCTTACATAATATCCCCTTTTCACTCTCTGTAACCACCATGGCACCACCAATCTACCACCACCATCCCTCAAGTGACACAAAACCCACCACCATCATAATCACCACACCACAACACTTCTCACCACGAGCTGTTTACAACATCAATTACTATAAATTATAAAAT
The DNA here is from genome assembly GCA_033070095.1 of Escallonia herrerae. Classification (NCBI taxonomy): domain Eukaryota; kingdom Viridiplantae; phylum Streptophyta; class Magnoliopsida; order Escalloniales; family Escalloniaceae; genus Escallonia; species Escallonia herrerae. Next base: position 326,576 of record JAVXUP010000814.1, on the reverse strand, counting down.
GCTCGATCCCACTATCTCTCACCAGTCCACTACCACCACCAATCCACCATCACACCCTCACCACTTTTTTCTGTCTCACCTATATCTACGCGGCCAACAGCTGTACGACACGCATCCTCACTGTCTTAATGTAGCTCCTCCATTATCTATCTTCAAATCTATTACCTAAAAGTTTACCTTCATATTAATCCCAATCACTACTCTACAAATTCAACAACTCACCAATGCCATCGTCATATGCAGGTTACATCAACAACAACAATTATAGATGAAGAAATCTTCCACATACATATAATATAAAGCACTGACCATGGCGAATGTGATAGAGATGAAATAAATCCTGGCCCTTAATATAGAAAGAGACTATTTATTAAGGAAAAAGAAATGGAACCAACATATCTAGACGATGCTTATAAAACTATTCTTCCAACTCAAAAAAGGCTGGTGATTAAATAGGTAAGATGCAATGGCGATGTGTGAGTGACAGTGGTGATGGTTCAATTGAAGAGATGGCAGGGCAGATTGGTAGGGTAACAGTGGCGGCCATGGGTATAAAAAAGAATAATCATAGTTGGATTATGGTGTGTAGAGGTAGGTCGAGTGGTGCCAATCATGTAATGAGGGCTATGGTGGTGGTGGGACTGATATTCATTCAAGAGAATCATTACACAAGGGAGCGAGACGAGTAGATATCTAGACTAAATTCTTAGATTAAATGTGACTTGTCAGATCATCGTGTGATGGATTAGATCGGATGGAAGCGGGACTGCAACATGTTCATGGGATGTGTTTTTTTAGTATTGACAATGCCCATAAATAATTGATGTTTGTTAAGCTCTGTCCAATCTCCGAATTGCTTGAGATGAAAAAATAACTTGAGGTAGTGATTGGGTACGTTTCAAAAAGTAGGTACTCGAGCCAAATTTGGTTGCCATATTCAACTCTTCGTCATTTTTTTCAAATGTTCAAGGGAGTTACCTAAAGACTAATGGGCTGAATCATCTCAGCTAGGACAGAATAAATAAAAAGCCACCTCCAACACAAGATGTCCCGAGCACATGAAGCATTAACTCAAGCCATTACGCTTATGTATAACATGGAGTTAACTGAAGAGTAATAAAAAAACCTCCTGTAAAACCAAAAACCCATACTATCCTAGCTAAAAGCCACATCATACATGCCCCAAGTCCATTAAGTATTATAACTAAGCTAAATCTCTTAAGTCATAAGTTAGGAGTCACCCTTCAACAGGTTAAAGAAAATAGTGTGAAGCTTAATCTCGAGCTGTAGGTTAAAAGTCACCCTTCAACAGGTCACAGAAAAATAGTGTGAAGATATATTGGTACTTTTCAATTTTCATGGTGTGGTGTAAACACCACGTATGAGAGGCATCTTGCTGTCGCGAAGGCAGTCTATCTGGAAGGTAACTTTACATGCAGCTAAAAATCATAACTATTATTCTTTCTCTATGTTATGTCTGCTATAAAGATATTTCAAGACCCCATCGAAATTCAAGCTAGAAAAGAAGACTCTAAAGAATACTCAATTACTGGCCAGCATCCTTCTCTTTCACGATCGTCACCATGCCCGATTCTTTGTAACAGTCTTTTGTAATAATAAAAAATGTGCCTTGACAGGCACACAGCCGAGGCACACATATAAGCAGAAAATCTCTCTTGCTAAAGGTCATAACTTGAAGTGTATAAAAGCTGACAACAATTCATACTTGGATCAGCATTTAGAGTTGTTGGTGCCAGGATGGCCAGCTTCATTTCATGGATATACGTTGCTCCTAATGCCAATAAGATCAGCTCATCATCACTTTCTTCTATTAATATAAGTCTTTCCATCACTTTCTTCCTAAATTGTGGACTCTAAAGACCGCAGAAAATCAAAATAAAAGTGAGGATTATGTAATAGTGAAGATAAACTTTCAAATGCTTCAAACTTGAACAGGGGAAGCTACTGAACCATTGCTAGTGGTTGAAAAGAAACTATCATAACCTCTTTCCCAAAGACAGGAAGAGAGTCAGTTCATGAGCCAGTAGTTCAAATTGGGCCCAAATAAAAAGTTTGTGGTGTGAAGACTATTTACACGAAGTGGTATACTTCTTGCAATACTGTTGCTGAAGCACACCTAGAAGACTGCTACCAAGGTCTTACTGATATCCATGCATGGCACCAAAACTCAGACAAAGAGCTTTTACAATCATTCTGCAAGCCTCTCTCTCCCTCCTCCCCCCTCTCTCTCAATCTCTCCCTCCCTCCTTCTTGCCCTAATCTCTCCTATATCTTATATCTCATTATTTCTGAGTTGTACTATGCTCGATCTTCCATCCTAATTTGTGATCTAGTTCACATCGCCAACAGTTGTTTTGATGTGCACATACTTAACCATGACTTAATGATAGACTTTTATGGTCCTACCAAAGTTAAATTAGTTAAAGGATTAAGGCTCATTTTGGGGTTTGATACATATCTTTAAATTCACGGAGTTGCCACATTATTTTTCTATTCAAAAGTTAGAGTATAGTATTAATAATTTCTGACTAAAAATAAAAATTAATCAAAAAAATCTAACTCCACCTTTTTATTCATTTGGGACGTAAGGTAAAGATGGAATTCATATGACACTCATGCCAAAGTGATCATATCACAGAATCAGAACCCTTATCTCATGGGAGCTCACAAGTTTGGCTATCGTAAGCAAACTTTCTTTAGTCACGAGATAGCTTAAAAGATTTCGTGTAGAACTACTAAAACTTAGCATCAACAACAATATAATTTTTTCTTGTTGCGGATTTGAAGATTAGTAAGATCATAAAGTAATGTAGTATACAAAATGAAGTACAAAAACAAAGGCAGTATTATTGTGGCCACTACGTGGTCAAATATCTTTCTCTTGGTTTTACAACTTCGAGTCTTTCATAGGATAATATGTTACACGTCTGGCAGCATAGTTTCCATTCAGAAACTTGCAAAAAGGGTTCATGCATTAGATTTTTCATTTCATCGATTCTAGAGAGCTGAAGTTCGCCATGATGGCATGACACTAGGAATACACACACACACACATCCCCGCAATAGGAGTCACATGTTTCATGATTTTCTTCTATGCATTCGCTATCCAAAGGGACCATTTATATGGACAACAATGAAGTCAAGGCTTGGCCAGCTTATAGCAAGAGCAATTTTATAACATTGCAAACAATATGTACAACAGTCATTCACCATAAGCAAGCATGTAAGAAAAAAAAAAGACAAGGGAAGTAAAGACAATAGAGTTGTCTTCTTTTTGACCATCCAAGCCAATCCATTCACAGGCGTGTTGTAAACCATCCATAAAAGCAAAAGAAGTGAAAGATAATACTAGATACACATAGCATCACCTTTCCATAGACAACATAAATTAATTTATCTACGATTAAAATTTGGTTTAGACACACCTCTACATGAAATCGGGAAAAAAAGTGGAAGAAATCATCAAAAGTTCACCAACATAGCAATGAATCAAGGAAAGAGGTTTTAGTCTACCTTGGCCCAAACCTCGGAAGAAATTAAAGAAGCAACTTGTCAGAAACCAGCAATCAACATTTAAAGAAAACATGAAGAGCTATAGAATAAAATTGAAGGAAAGAATTTAGAATGTGTATCAAGCTTTAACTTCGAGACTAAACTTCCTCAAAATGAGATTTCAATAAAAAGCATGATGAAGCTAATACCCTAGAAACCTTGAAAAACAACCATGCCATAATTGATACCTAATAAATTACTATTATTCAAACATATGATGACAAATGTATTTGAACATAGTTAACACATAAAAGAGAAAGTACTTAACTTCAAATTTGAGATGACTACATGATGGATTTCCATCTCAATAGAAATATAAACAAACTCCAAAAGTACATGATTATTTCTAGACTTCACATGCAATAAAGGAATGAAGGAAAAGAAAAGTTAAAACTTGATATCTTTATGAATTTTGTTTTGTATGTATAACTAATCCCTAGGCTTTATGAAATAATGAAGCTTCAGTCCTTGCAGATAATATTTGCTATTACAAATAAACTAAACTAATCTCTAGGCTTTGTTAAATTCTGAAACATCGTGAACCTATAAATGACTTTCTCAAAATTGCAAACATAGTGAACCAAAATAATTGATAACTCGGCTATTCTCTACACAGATTTAGTTTTATTATTTCTTGGGGACACCATGCATTAACTCGCCCAAACCATGGAAAGGGTGCCAAATCTATTTGCAATACCCACCTTCTCCTCAACCCAATCACCTACAAATACATAAACCAATAAAAACAAACATGAATGAATATGATAATTGACTATTTTCATCAGATGCTTGTTCGCTATGACACTTAAATAGCTGTGTACAAAGAGGTGGTATAGAAAGTACATACAAGATAGCACTAAAGAGACCCCAATTTTAATGTGAAGAATAGTAAAGAGCTTCAAACAAAACCACAAAATCAAATCCAACAGCAAGTGTATATGAGTGAGCATGCATGTCTAGGGACAGTGTTGTGTTTTCTTGTGTATGTGCATATGAATTCAGTTTTGAGGCCAAAAATGTAAAAGATAAGAGAAGAGTTGTTTACAGTTAATGAACAACAATGAAAAGAGAGAGAAAGACAGATTGATATTTATGTTCACGTATAGTCCTACAATGGCCGAGGGATTATTAAGGTTGGTTAAGCATTTGAGAGCAAAGTGATCACTATTACAAAAAAAGATGATACGAGTGTTAATTGATTATTATTTGTTTGAAGAGCAACCCACAAATGAGGAGAATGGAAGCAATTCAACAAACATCTGAAGTGCAGACGGTGAGCAGTAGTGCATACATTCAAACACCTCGTATGAAATGGTAAAACCAAGAGAGCATGAAGCAATGCATCCATGGAATAAGATTAGATAAGCAAAGGCGTGGAGTAAGATAAGATGTTCAAAGGCATGGACATTAGACAATAGATGAAAGCAAATTACATGTATTTGGTCTAATTAAATTCAAAGTCGGCATAACGGCAGTATCTAGAGCGGAAGTTTCTCTTCCTCAGAATGCCGCAATGCAAATTTTCATCAAGATTTTGAGATGCAATTTTGGTGGTCGTCGAAGGTTTGATGTCGGATTCTCCTTTTGGGGCGAGCTCTTGCGTAGAATAAGAGGAATGTTCCTGGTGAGGCATTGTTATGCAGATGAAGTTCATCTTCATGTTCTTGTGAGGACTGTAAACTCCGAAAAGTTCTTGCCACCGCACCAAAAGTTATCAGGGACAAGGGACGGTTGGGGGAGGAAAGGGGCAGTCAGTTTTGTATTCTAGCATTGCGACCATTGTAGTCGTTGTGAGCGAGTAGCCATGTTTTTGTGTCAGTTTTGAAAGAAGCCGAGACATTTTGTAATATGGAGTATCTCATAGTGTATTTTGGTCATGAAAATGTGTAGAAACATGGTTAAACATGTTACACTTTTAAGATATAGAGATTCGTTTCTTAAAAAATTATTCTTATATATTTCGTAAATATACCCTTACTATTCACATTTTGCTTTACCATAATGCCTTTGAATTCGCCTTCTTATTCTGACATCTAACGCGAGGTGGCCCACTTGTTCTGACATGTCGTTTGATTCAGTTAGACTTCCCTAGATATCACATATCTTGTTTATTTACTTTTTGTAATCAGTTCAATAGCATTCATATCTAAAGTAAAAGACAACAACAATGGAAAATATTATTTTATATAATTGGTTTATTGCAAATTTTGTTATATGGCGCTACCACATGTACATGCACTATAAGAAAAAGTGGATTTAGCGACGGACTTTTAGCGACGAAAGCAATTCCGTCGCTAAAAGAACTTTCAGCGATGGAAACAACCGTCGGCAAAAATCCGTTGTCAAAAAGGTTTTACCGACGAATAACTCCGTCGGTAAAGGTTTTTTCAACGGTCTTTTACCGACGGTTTTTGACCGACGGATAAAACCGTCACTAAATATCTCAGAGAATTTAATAATTTTTTATGATTTTTGAAAAATATTTGAGCGAGAGAATGTTACCGTCGCTAAAAACTCCGTCGGTAAGAAATGACTTTTACCGACGAGATTTTACCCGACGGAGCTTTCCCGTCGCTAAAAGTCCCACTTAAATCTACGTCTTATCTCTTTCTTTTATTTCTCCCGTCTTCTCTCTCTCTCTCTCTTAATTACAATCTCCCACCACCAGCATTATTACTCCGGCAACTTCTTTACGGCAACCCACCTCTGGCAAACCGCCGACGGTACCCTGTCTTCACCCCGACGCTAAACATCTCCTTCGCCGAACCCCCACCTTTGGCTGACAGCATCTTCGCCAAACAATCGGTTCTTTAGACCACCTGAACTTAGCACACACATCTCCTTTGTCGAACGCCCATAAAGGTATGCATTCTCAATTAGGGGTTTCTAAAGGGTGCTGATTTGTTTAGGTTTTGATAGATTATCAACCACTAGATGCTTATTTCATCTGTAATCTATATTGTTGTTTGGTATTTGAATTTGCTTTGCAAGTAATGTGTACCTATACTCGTATATGTCTCTTGAATTTTTAATTAAATTAACAAAAATTAATAAGTAGGGCTTCACAGGAAAAAAAGTTGGGGTTGATATAGTATTCGAGCTGGTTCTCATGGTCTTGGTTTGACTCTAACCTGCTAGTGTTTGGCATTTCGTCCCTTAGAACCTTTGTGCCCTTTTGTGCATACTATTTGTGAACGGCATAGAAGGCGTTTCGTTGTGCATTCTTTGTCTGTGTTGCGTCTCTCCTCATGTGCGACTCTTGGGTGACTCATGAAGCTCAGATTCCTTACGGTTTCAGCTTGATATATCGTTTTGGTCCCGTGCCATGTAAAGCTCTTAGAACAATCGGATCCAGATTTGAAAATATTCTTTATACTTGTTGCATTTATTATTTGGTAAAGCGGGGTGTTCAGTTATGTAGAAATTAGAAACTGATACCGGATAGCCGTCTTCGAGCAGCTGCAAATAGGAATGCAAGTTTCGTAGAGCCACAAACTATAAATGTTTTTACCACCAACCGAAATCTCCAGAATTGATACCACAAACTTAGGATACCATGATAGCCGAGAACCTAGTCAAGTGAACCCCTAATTGTGCATGTGGGTTGTGTGGTTGTACTATGTGCAAGGCAATTCTTGTATAGAATGAGCCTCTCGACTTTATCTTGAATATAATTTTTCCCCTCTACTTATAAGTGACGCACTGCATTCTCCCTCTGGGTTAGTGAAATACCGCAGCAAAGCCAGCTTAAATATTAGAGGAGAAGGAAAAGAAATCATTTTTGAAAGTTTAAGTGCTATAAACTGCTCAAAAAGGTTCTCCTAAAAAAATTCACTTTGCGCTCCATTTTGTCGCATTTAATTAGATAGAGTTAAAAATGTGCGGTATTTCGTTAATTGCGAAGGGGCTGCTAAACCCTAAATTAAACTAATTGAACCTTAAATTGAATGCCCTAATCCAATCGAACCCTAAATTGAATGCTCCAATTCAACCGAACCTAATAGAACCCCTAATTGAACCCTAAATTGAAGTAATTGAACCCTAAATTGAATGCCTTAATCGAATCAAACCCTAAATTAAACTAATTGAACCCTAAATTGAATGCCCTAATCCAACCAAACCCTAAATTGAACTTATTGAACCCCCTAATTGAATGCCGCAATTCAACCGACCACTAAATTAAACTCATTGAACCATAATTGAACCCTAAATTGATGTAATTGAACCCTAATTAAACCCTAAATTGAATGCCCTAATCGAATCGAACCCTAAATTAAACTAATTAAACCCTAAAGTGAATGCCCTAATCCAATTGAATCCTAAATTGAACTAATTGAATCCCCTAATTGAATGCCCCAATTTAACCAAACCCTAAATTGAACTAATAGAAGCCCCTAATTGAACCCTAAATTGAAGTAAATGAATCCCCTAATTGAACCCTAAATTAATTTCCCTAATTGAATCGAACCCCAAATTGAAATAATTCAAGCGCATCGGATATGTGCATTTTGAACAATTTTTTTCCATTTGAACATTGATCATTTGTATGATAATTTTAGGTTGTTCATTGAGCATTTGAGAATTGTGATTATTGATCGATGATTTTAGGTTGTTCATTGATGATTTTAGGTTATTAGCTCGACATTTGAAGTAATTGAGATTATTAATTGATGATTTTAGATTGTTAATTGTGCATTGAGCATTTGAGAATTGTGATTGTTGATGGAGGATGGGACCCAATTGGATTGTGATCCCCATTAGGTAACACAGAAACGGACACCGCGTCCGATCGACACTGACAACGAAACAACATATTTTAACTTTATACTTGTGGACATCTCTTCAATGGGTGTCCCACCTCTTCAATGGGTGTCCGACACGGTGTCCGGCAATTAAAAAATAAATCAATGTCTTCAAACACCGCTGAGAGGTGTCCAACACATGTCCGGATGTCTCGATAAGGTGTCAAGGTGTCGGTAGGTCACGGACACCCCGTCCGATCGACACCGACACCGAAAAATGTCATATTTTGGCTTTATACTTGTGGACACCTCTTCAAAGGGTGACGGAAACCTCTTCAAGGGGTAACAGACACAGTGTCCGGCATTTAAAAATAAATCAATGATTTTGGACGTGTTTGGAGGTGTCGGACACGTGTCGGTAGGTGTCAGACACGTTTCCGGAGGTTTTCGACACGTTTCCGAAGGTGTCCGACACGTTTCTGGATATGTCGATGAGGTGTCAAGGTGTCGGTAGGTCACGGACACCGCATCCAATCGAAACCAACACTGAAATGTAACATTTTGGCTTTATACTTGTGGACACCTCTTCAAGGGGTGATGGACACGGCGTCCGGCATTTAAAAATAAATCAATGTCTTCGGACGTGTCTAGAGGTGTCAAATACCATACTGACACCCTATGTGAGGTATTGGGAATTGAGATTGTTGACTGTGCATTGAGAATTTGAGAATTGAGATTGTTGACAGATGATGGGAGCCAATTGGATTGAGATATTTGTGAATTAGTTGAATAGTTGGTTGTTGAATGTCTTTGTAATTTATCTATATGAAGTCAGATATGGATAGGATACAGGCTATTCGTGGCCGAGCTGGACGCCGAGCTGCTTCCTCCCTGGTGGGTCCCACCTCGTCATTAACCACTGATGACGAGACACAGGGTGCTCGCGTACAGCAGATGGGGCCCCAGCTCCAGCCCCAACCCCAGCCCCAGCCGTCGGCCCAGCCCGACGCAGATTCATCCCACACGCGCGGTGATTCTCCTTCTTCCGTGGGTTCTACCTCAGGTATAGTTGATAATGATATTTAGTACATTTTCGCTAGCCTTATATTTAAAGTAAATTTGAATTGTATTAATGTCTGTGTTTTGTAGGATCTCGACGAGGCCATGGCCCGACACGAGGGGTACGCATCGACCCCAGCATAAATAGAGAGTTACGCTCACCCAAGAGGGCCTATAAGTAAAAAAAAAATTACATCATGCCTTATATTTAAAATTTTGGGGTGTTAATTTATATTTGAACTGTATTAATTTATTTACTTCTTTGGTAGGATCCTGGAGAATCAGGCGAGGACGAAGATCGGGGTTCTTGTGAAGGGCCGATTCTTCGAGCCACGCCTGTACTGGAAGGACTGGGATGCCGCTGCGAGGGAGTCCCTATGGGAGGAGTGGCTGGTACGGTGAAGTATTTTTTTCTGCGATAGTATTTGTTTAATTAGAGTTTGTTTTCTGTAATTAATTTGTATTATTGAATGCCTTAGAGGAGGGGTTCACGTTTGACTCGCCTGATCAGCAGGCACTGGGGCAGCACACTTTCTTTTCTTTCATCGGCAAGAATTATCACCGATGGCTCCACGACGCACGGAACCGGGCGAAGAAGATGTTGCCCGAGGGTGCCCCGATGACAGAGATGAAGACATATCCCCCACACTGGATATCTCCAACTGTATGGGGGGAGATTATAGATCGGTGGGCTGCGGATCCAGGCTGGGACACCAAGAGTAAAAGCAGGGCCATGAATAGACAGAACAAAGATCCGACGCACACCGGGGGGTCGGTACCACACGACATCATCCGACACATGAATGCGGTCCAGAACCCGGATCTGGAAGAGGATGAGGTCGCAGCTCTAATGTATAATCAGACGCACGTGTGGAAGATGGACAATGATGAGGCTCACCGAGCCGGCGACTATGTTTCGGATATTGCCCGGCGGATCAATGTGAGTCAATTTGTTTAAGTTGTTAATTTTTTGTCTTTCTATCCTCAATGTATGTTGTGTTAATTAATGCCCTAACATATCTTTAAATCATTATTTTTGCAGGCCTCGTATGAACAGCTTAAGGGGTCCGAGCAGCAGTCCGGACAGCCATCAGCATCCACTAGTACGGGTGCGATTTCTGGGGCGTTGAAGCGATGGCTGGATACGCCGGAGGTCGTCAATCGACCGAAAGGTCGCATCCGTGGCCTGTCTAGCACGACTGCTCGTGCCATGATAAGAGCGTCCTCACCCCCCGTTGCCCCTCCACAGACACCGGCTCCTCGGCATCCATTGGACGAGGAGGAGATCCAGCGCATTGCTACGGTGGTGTTGAGGATGATCAGGGAGCATGATCAGCAAGGTACCCTGCTGGACATGCCGACGGATTAATTCCGTCACCAAAAGGCTTATTTAGTGACGGAATGTTCCGTCTCTAAAAATAATGAGCGACCGATATTCCGTCATTAATTTCACAAAACAGAAAACAAATTAAAATACTTAAAACATAATTAGCGACGAATATTCCGTCGCTAATTAGTAAATAACTCCGTAGCTAAAAATGTAATATTAGACGACGGATTTGAAAATTCCGTCGCCAAACTTTTAGTTACGGGCTTTTACACGAGGGACTTTTAGTGACGGTAAATCCATCTTAAAAACTATTAGCGACGGATTATCTTATCGCTTAAAGCCTTTTTTCTTGTAGTGATGGTAACCGAATAATCGACACCATTGCCGGACATTGAAAACGAGAAAGAACAATTTATGAAAACAATGGACGTTAGATCCCTAAAAAGAACGAGGGTCGATGAAGATTCAAGTGAAAACTATAGTCTAATAAATACACCAGCACCAGCGAGAAAGATGGCACTGACGTTGTCGATAGCTTGCTCAAGCTCAATCTCAAGAGGATCTTGACTACCATAAGAAATTACGTTGGTTGCTATTACAATTCCGACTGGCAACTGTTACGAAATCACTCTAGATAAATATGTATAAAATGCGATAATAACACAAGAGATATGAGAGAACACAAATCCATTTTACACAAGTCAGATTTACAATGCTCCTTCATGTGTATCTCTCAATTGTTTGCCAAGTCAAAGAATGGCTCATCTCTCTTGACCTTAAATTAAACACAATACAAGACGACTTATATATACTTAGAGATAAGCTGTGATCTTCTCTTGACAACCAATGTGGGACAAGATGTCTTATATACTAAGGTCAAGTTGCAACCTTCTTTGAGTAACTGCGTGGGACAAAAATAGAAGACATATATCAACAATCTCCACCTTGGCTTGTATTAACAAACTACTCCATAAGAAAAGTGTAATATGCCTTTGGTACCTTTTTAGGTACTCCATCTTGCATCCCCTTAAAGGTAGGGATGCACTCCACCTCGAACTCAGCAAGAGAGAAGATGAATTAAGCTCAAGCAATGCTTGACCTTTTCTGTCGTGACTGTCTTTGTGAGCATATCAGCTGCGGTGTCATTATGTGAACCTTGTGCATTACAATCTACCTAGAATTAATCCATTCTTAGACCGTGTGATAACGTACATCAATATGCTTGGTCCTGGCATGAAAAACCTGATTCTTTGCTAAATCCAATGCACTTTGACTGTCACACTGTAACAAAATGCCACGCTGCTTGAAGCCAAGCTCCTCTACCAGTCCCTTCAACCATAATGCCTCCTTAGTTGCCTCTGTCAATGCCATGTACTCTACCTCCATAGTTGACAATGCTGTAGTAGACTGTAACACTAATTTTCAACATATCGACCCTCCATTGAATGTAAAAATATATCCAGTCGTGCTCCATCACGAATCTAAGTCTCTAGCATAATCAGAATCCACAAAGCCAGAGACCTCACCTCGTGCTCCATCACGAATAAACATAATACCAAAATTGGTCGAACCTGCTAGGTAATGGAAGATCCAATTCACTTCATCCTAATGCTTCTTTCCTGGGTTTCTCATATACCTGCTGACCATACTAACTGCATGTGATATATCAGGTCTGGTACACACCATGGCATACATAAGACAACCAACCGCATTTGCATATGGTACTCGAGACATTTGAAATGGCCCCATGCATGCCTCCCCGTCGCTGCTGGAAGAATCCACATTGCTGCCTTTGTGCTTCTCGAGGAACGTAATTATCTTCCCCTTGTGCAGGCAATATCTCCAGTAATGCGGACCTGCACAATAGAAGCATCATCCTCTAGGCCCCCCTGAGCCTTGTGGTCACGAGAGTCACCCCGCTTGTGACTTCCCTTTCCTTATTCTTTCTCTTGTGATGGAGGTGACGTCCCTCATCCCCACTTCGCTCATCATCGGTTGCCTTGGGCGAGCCACTCATCGATCTACCGTCTCAGCCATCTTTGGCACACTCGTGCCTTGGAGATCTCAGCTTCTCACCTTTCTTGAAGTCTTCCAACCTCTCGGCAATTGCCATGGCAAAAGCCAAGTTATGTGGTTCCCTCCGCTGCAACTCTGTGGCAACCCACTGCTGCAGCCTGTCAATGAAGAAGCATAGTCATAGCATTTCGAACATCTCCGGTATTTTGAGTATCAAAGCCAAGTATTCCTTCACATACTCGCAGATGCTCCCTTTCTGCCTCAGCCATAGAAAGCTGATCATCACCATATCTTCGAAGCTTTCCGGATAGAACTGCCTTTTTAGTTCATGCTTAAACTTCTCCCACGTTTTGACGTTGCACTCATCTGTATAGCAACGCCTCCACCATAAAGTAGTTGTATCCGTAAGGTACATGACCACAGTTTGTAACTTCTCCTCCTCCTCGTCAATGTCGAGGGCTTCAAAGTACCGCTCCAAGTGCCAAAAGAAGTTATCCACCTGCCTCGCCTTCCTCACTCCATCGTACGATTTTAGCTCTGGCATTTTCTTTCGCCTTGGCTACACTGCGATATACACCTGCCTCGTAGCTCTTGTAAGCTCCCTCTTACAAGCAGCTAGTTCTTCTTGGAGCTTTGCGACTTACCCCTTGAGGTCCTTGCGTTGTTGCACCTCCTGCTTGTTGAAATGGGCGACCCTCTCCTCGATCAAGTCATTTAGCTCCTTCATGAACACATCGACTTTCCTCTCTAGCACAGCTAGTCGACTGTCTACCTCTAAGTCATCTAATCTATTGTGGATTAGCTCTACCTGACTTGCGATAGTCCGCTACAAGCGCTCTCCAGATGCATTGAGCTCGCTCCTCATGCGTGCTTCGGCATCCATATCATACCGCTCTAATCCTTCACCGTGCTCTGCCATATGCCTAAATTTGTCATCCCATCGAATTGTTCACAGGCATACTTCATGATCGTGTTGTTCGATATATTTATCCTCTGAAATCGATTTCAGTTTTGTCCAAAAAAATTAACCTGGAATGCTCTTGATACCACTTGTTACAAAATTGCTATAGATAAATACGTATAAAACACAATAAGCAAATAAGAGAACATAAGAGATATGAGAGAACTCAAATCCACTTTGCACAAGTCAGATTTATAATGCCCCCTTACGTGTATCTCTTAATTATTTGCCTACTCAAAGAATAACACTTCTTTCTTGACCTTAAATACAATACAATACAATACAACTTACATATACTTAGAGATAAGCTATGATCTTCTCTTGACAACCAATGTGGGACAAGAAGTCTTATATATTAAAAGTCAAGTTATAACCTTCTTTAAGTAACCGATATGAGACATAAATACAAGGCCTATATCAATAGCGACAATTAGTTGGCTGAATCGAACGAAAGCAAGGTCGTATGTAACTTTGGAGAAGGAGAGCAGCAAGGAGATTAAAGGAAGATGGGAAAGAGCTCAAAACAATCCTCTCGGTGAATGACGGAGGTGGGGCACTATGCAGATCTTAGTTTTAGAGAGAACGTTGAGAGAGTTTTTAATCTCTACTTTTCCTTAAAGAATTGTTTCTAAAAACTGAATTGCTATTAAACAATAAAATCTACCCTAATCTAGTTTAAATGGAATCAATTAAAAGTTATCAAAGATGATTGGACAAAATATTGTGAAGGTATGTCTAATGTGGTGAAATGATTATATAGTTTTATTCAGATTTAAAGTGAACATTTAATGTCTGTTAATTAGCAATGATACTTTAGTTATTCTTTTAGTTAAACTTGATACTTTAAAACTAACTATGTCAGAACTAAAGAAAATGCAGATTCTATTTGGTTTAATCACTTTTCAGCATTTTGAAGCAGATCCAATCAGTTTATGCTTTTTTGTCAAAATATTTAAATACCTAATTTGATCAAAATCTATCAAGTTTGATCATCCTGAAATCTTTCTCAAACACCGTTTTAAAATTGCACAACAAGAAGACTTTCTCTCTAGATCCCAAACCGCCGAAGGTAGACATTGCGTAGCATAGGTGCCAAAGCAAGTATCTCTTGCCATACAAAGCATCCGACGCAACATATTCCCACGCAACTTAAAATCTAGTTTAGCCGTTCGAAAGGTCTAAAATAAACACCTCACAACTCTCAGCTGGCTTTTATGCTCGTTTGGTTATTTTTTTTCCATTTTTTGTCTTTGAGGTTTCAAAAATATGAAAAAGATTCCTTGTCAGAGAAAATGAAACCATGAAATTACTTGTTTGCATACCAATTGCAGATCTACAAAAAAATTGGTGCTGTTTCATATGACATTACACAAAGTATGATAACAAAAATAAGTTCATCATGAGGAACAACTTTTCAACACATTTACATATCGATGAATAGTGTTTGATTTAAGGTTTTGGGAATGAAATCCAATAATGGTAAACAAACCTTTTTTGAAAATACAGAACAAAAACAGGAAAATTGGTATCCAAACTTGGAGGGGAGTTATGTAACATTTTAACATACATTAGCCAATGCTAGTAAAACTTCCTATGGTGAGGAAAGGATTATGTTGTTCTCTTTTAGGATGCCATTATGAGGTTCTTCTCATTTAGCCGTTAAGTAACACTACCACTGTTCCTTCGCCTCTCCAAACCCCAACCCCCCCCCCCCCCCAACCCACAAAAAAACCCCACCCACCCACCCACACACTCATCACCCCTCCCGATTGATGATGGTAGGGGCTTTTAATTGACATTGTCATATACTACTATTATGGTGGGACTTAGTTATGTGCCACCAAACCATGCTAAATGCATGAGAGAAACTCCATTCCCCTTGCAAATGTGGTGCAAATTTTGATGGGACACATAGCTGAAGTATGGATAAATCTTAGACACAGAAACCTTTTACAAAGTAGATGCAGTTGCCAGTGCATGGCTTTTACCAACTTTATTTTCAAATTTCAGTTTGTATTTGTCATAATCATTATTTTCGTATTCAGTTAGAAAACGTAATTGTGTACTTTCATCATTTTGAGAGTGGTCGAAAAAAGTGAAAGCACTTACGGGTGTTTTCACATTTTCGCAGAGTTTGAGTTAGATTTTTATTAAAGAAAAAGAAACAATAGTAAAAAGTACAAGATAAAATTAATTTTTTTGATCATCGTTGTAAAAGCTCAAAATGAAAATGGTACACTAGCCGGCCCTAAATTCCCATGGTTGGCCTGGATTTCAGCTTGCGTTTGCATGCAAATCCAACACTACCAGTGTCCCAAAGATTTTTGTCTATAAGAACTGCATATGCAATTTTTACAGATTTGAAATTATGGTACCTGACTAATCAAGACACATGATGGGCGGCGTCCATGTAGGTAGAGTAAATTAGAGATACAGCATGCCTTCCCAAATGTGTCGTTAAAAACTGCAAAAACAAAACAGATTATAGACAAAAGATGCTTCTGATTAACTAGTGGCTCGTTCTCTGTAAACTTAGGCTACTACTTAGGTTGTAAAAAGATAACTACAATCTTTTATAAAGCGACAGTTAATAGTCATTCATTACAATTAGTGACATTTGTACTAACACTTTCTTTAGCAACAATTTGTAACACGCTTTGTTAGCCTCGCAATAAAAGTCACCAAAATCTTTTGACGGCAATCAATTGTTTCTATATGGAGGGTGGTAACTATCTCTTACAACTCAAGTATAGGACGAGTCAAAAAATTTTACGGCAAAATACACTCTCACTTAAAGAAGTGGTGCCACAGATATTTTGCGACCATTTTTAGTTCTAGTGGCGGACTAGAAGCAAAAATTGCGTGAACTTTGTTCGAGGACTAAAACGTCTGAACCAAACACGATACACAACTATTTGATAACAGATTTGAAGTCTTTTGAGCTTATCCACCGAGTGTCGGTACGGTTGACCAAATCCAAGTCTTTGAACTATTATTCAACCCTAGTTGAACTTGCATGCATCTTGATCAGCTATTAATGTTATCTCGCCATTGCCCCAACGGTTCCAACGCGGAATATATATCATCCGGCCCATGCACACACATGCATTAATGGCTACGTAGTGTAGCAAACTAGCAAATTTAAAACTGTCAAGTGGATGAACAATGAGCCTATATATAATGAGATCTTGATGAGTGAAGAAGAGCAAGTGAACTGAAGTGAGTGAGACTTCAGTATTACAGACACAATGGGTCGTGCCTCTCAAAAATGGGTGTGTACATTTCTTCTTCTCTTGAGTGTTGTCTGCCACTTGAGTACAATCGCTCTTGGAGATGGCAAGGTTGACAAAGCTAGATTTGGCGACGATGATTGTGGGTTCAGAGGACAAGGCTGTGGCGGCCGTGGGGGTGGGGGCTATGGTGGGCGTGGACGCTTTGGTGGTGGTGGTGGACCAGGAGGTGGGCGCTTCGGTGGCGGAGGACCAGGATTTGGCGGAGGTAGAGGTGGTGGAGGAGGATTCGGTGCTGGTGGAGGAGCGGGAGGAGGAGGAGGACTTGGGGGTGGAGGCGGTGGAGGAGTTGGGGGTGGTTCAGGTCATGGTGGAGGATTTGGAGCTGGAGGTGGAGTTGGTGGGGGTGCTGGAGGAGGTGTAGGTGGGGGTGGAGGCTTTGGTGGTGGTGGTGGAGGTGGTGTTGGAGGCGGCTCAGGTCAAGGTGGTGGCTTTGGAGCAGGGGGAGGTGTAGGTGGTGGTGCAGGGGGAGGTCTTGGTGGTGGTGCAGGTGGAGGTGGAGGTAGTGGCGGCGGCGGTGGTGTAGGTGGTGGTTCGGGCCACGGTGGAGGATTTGGAGCTGGAGGTGGTGTAGGTGGTGGTGTTGGAGGAGGTGGTGGAGGTGGAGGTGGAGGCGGTGGTGGTGTGGGGGGTGGTTCAGGCCATGGTGGAGGATTCGGAGCTGGAGGCGGAGTAGGTGGTGGTGTTGGAGGAGGTGCAGGAGGTGGTGGTGGTGGTGGAGGTGGAGGAGGCGGTGGTGTAGGCAGAGGATCAGGCCATGGTGGTGGTTTCGGTGCCGGCGGTGGTGTAGGAAGTGGAGCTGGTGGAGGTGTTGGTGGTGGAGGAGGATTTGGAGGTGGCGGCGGTGGTGGTGTAGGTGGTGGATCAGGACATGGTGGAGGCTTTGGTGCAGGTGGAGGGGGGGGTTTGGGTGGTGGAGCTGGTGGAGCTGGTGGAGGAGCTGGAGGTGGTGGAGGATTTGGAATTGGTATAGGCATTGGTGTAGGTGTTGGAGCTGGTGCTGGTCATGGATCCGGTAGTGGTTCCGGCAGTGGAGGTGGTGGAGGTGGACGGTAAGTTGTTAACCTCATCTCCTTGCCATATTTGAAGACTAATTAAAGTTGTGACTCACAAAAGAGTCTTGTGTGTCTTCTGCTTTTCCATTTGTAGCTTCAAGTGCAAAACAGCTTTGTAAGAAGTTATTACCGAAGATATTGTTACCTCAAATAAGAGGGCTCGTATTACACCTTTCAGAAACTTTCATGCCAGATTGTGTTCATCTTTCACCGTGTTGAAACACCAAGACTCTCATCTCAATTATATTTGCATACAGCAGGCAAAAAAGAAATGCTTGAAGTTTGTCACATTTCCTATATACGCTAAACCCCAGCGAGACATCCAACTTTGTCGCGTCTCATATACCTAAGAAATCTTCACTTGAAGATCAAAGCTGTCCGCGTATGCGTGTGACCTACACACTTTATGAGTGTATTAATGCATGTCTTCTGATATAAGTAAGAAAGAGCAAAGAAAATCTACCCAGATTTTGTAAGAGATGTTTCACATGGGTCTTATTAATTACATCATCCACCCATTCATACGGGCTTCAGCACGCAAGCAGATCTGAACCAATGAACCGTATAGAGTATGACGACCAGTGTGCTAGTTCCTGACATGGCTTCGAGTAAGAAAATGTGAAGGGTTTTAAATCATGGTAGCTGCAGCTCAACATATGAGCTGGGAAAGAATATTACATTTAAAGAGCTAGCAAACTAGTAACTGCAGAGACGAAATAGTATTGATGAGAAAGTTGTGAAAATGATATTCATGGTTGGACACTTTCGGTTCTAGCTAGAAGTGAATTTAGGATAATCAAATATTCATACATCGAAGAAGGACATAGAAACATTTCCCTATGATAAATCTTTGCAATTCTTTGATAGCTGATCGAGTGACTATGTTGTATAAAAGTGAAGAGTACCCTTCTGATATGGATGATAGTTCAAGAACTACATTTGATATCCGAATAAAGTTGGTTAACTTCTCACCTTACAAACTGCATTTTCCTTTTCTTTGTCATCTGCGTCTAGACATACTTGCATTTGATATATGCTAATAGTCACTTTTGCTAACTTCTCACCTTACCAACCGCAGTCTATTTTTCTTTATCTGCATCTAGCAATACTTGAACTCTGGTTAGTCTAGTAGGTCTATAACCTGTCACCTTGGTCTAGTTCAACTTTGAAAAAAAAAACCCCGTCCGGATAGCTGCTAGATTGATCAAGTAAAGTAGTTTGTAAACATATGGGTATCTATATCTTGTACAAGTGATATACATGTGTGTGTGTGTACATATATATGTTAAGGAGCCTCAGTTCTTTCAAAAAGAGTTATCCCAAAAACTTGAGACACTTTATCCAATGGATACCCCTTTTGATGAAGGAGGAGGTAATAATAACTCTCTTTGTCTCACTTCAGGGACGAGGTTTTGAAGATGAAAGCATTCGCTTGGTGTTAGGCTTCATGCGATTATTCGTCTTTTGAAAAATTTGCTACAAATTTAGTTGATGAAAGAAAAAGCCACAATGTAATAATGACCACGCCACCATAACGAGGCTCTGTCTGGTCTTTCTTCAAATACAATGTCTGACATTCATTTCTTCTTAGCTGCAATTCAGATAAACCTGTTAATGTTTACCTGATTGAGCAATTATAATTTCCACCACCTTTTCTTCTTCTCAGGTACCCTAACTTCATCACTCAAAAACACTTCAATCTTTGGTTTTCACGAAACTTTTCCACCAACCATGTTGAAAGTTATCCGCAAATATTTCATGGCATCGCACCTTAAAAAGTTGCTTGTATGTACAATTGAAAAGGATGATGCTAAAAGCCTAACCGGAATTGGCACCGAAAGCACTTTCAGAAGTGTCATTGGTTGACCATTGTCTATGATACAAAATGGACCGCTGATCTGCAGTTAAGCGCTCAAATTGGGGAAATGGAAAAATGACAGCTATGGATGATTGCGATCGTTGTCCAGCACTATTAATTAAAATCAACTAGTCCAGAATTTTATGCCAAGCACGGGATGCTTTATTAGCAATAGTCTATTTTAATAATTTTAAAATACATAATAAAACATATTGCACAATTATATAATTTTATGGTTATTTCATAAAGATAGTTACTTTAATATTAAGCTTGAACTTTCTTCTAATTAAATAACTTCTGGTGAAATATCAATAAGTAATGTCCTTATACATATTTACTAATTCTGATTTGTTAACTATATAGATGAACAAAAATTAAAAGTTTATTTAGTACACAAAAAAGAAAAAGTAAATTCTACTAATAAAAATATGCGGAGAATATATTGAGATCAATTTGCTACTATACAAAGTATCTTAAAAAAATAATTTGTACCTTTGAATGAGTTGTCCATAAAGTTAATTACATATTAGTTTAATTTTAGTAGATAAAATTTTGGTCCATATATTTGTTTATAGCATGTGATTTAAAAAAGTTAATCAACAAGACTAATTAAGTAATGATGAAGTGGTATTTTTAGAAGAAAATGTAAGCTACCAACAAAGTATACAAAGAAAATAGTAATAAGTGCAGGAGGTAATTATATAAAATTTAAAAAGTTTAACCAACATGACTATATATATTGGATAGTTCAAAATCTCGTAGTATACAATAAGCATGCTTACTAAGTAAGATTTATCTTTAGATATAATAAGATTTTCAAAAGTTTTAGTTTATATTCATCACAACGTAACTAATATTTTTTTTAAATTTCATATGCAATTCTATTCAGAATTATAAAAGTTAACATAAAATCATAAAAATAGTATATATATTGCAAATGCATGATTTAGAATGCTTAAGAACTTAATTACTCATAATAAAAATACCATAAAAAAATTGGTTCAAACTTTTCCACTAAAAAATTAGTTGAATTAAGAAATGCTCACATAATTAAGATTTTAAATTTATATTATTTTTTAATATATCTCATATAGAATCTGCCTATGTTATTTTTTACATTAAACAATGTGACTAAATAGGATAGTGCAAAACTTTAGAGTAAGCAAATTACTGACCAAAACTTTTAACCAACATATTATCAAGTTAGATTCATATTTGAATTTATAAAAAAATTAATATGTATTTGAAATAGAACCTAATTTTTCTTATTAAATCTCTTAAGTCATTTTTGTTTTACATGTTAATATTTTATGTTAAAGAGATTTTTCAATATTCAAATAAAGTCATAATAGGTTACTATATTGGTTAGAAAATTTTGAATGTTTCGAATGATTTTCGAATTGCATAAGGTCTACTATTTAAATGTTTACTATATTTGTCGATTTAATTATTTGTAAGATTAATGACTCCATTCAAAATAATGTTTGGAGATCTCTAGCAACAATAATATGATTAACATAAGTTTTTTTTTTTACTCTTATTATATTAAAAACACAATATAATGAGGTGTCATGGGCTATCATTGAATATCTCGCCTCAATTATTAGATATTATACCTCACGATCTAAATCAAGCTCGAGCAAGTTAGTAAAATATTTTAAAAATTTACAAAAAGTGTAATCAGTGCATACCACATTTCAAGAAACAAAAAGAGGTTAACATCTTATCAGGAAAAAAAAATCCTACTTATGCTAAAACTTAATTGTTAGTAATAAGAAATTTTTAATGCTTTATTTGCAACAACTTCAAGTAATAACTTGTCAAGACTATATTATTATTAAGTTCTTTTTGTAGTCCAACCTGTAACATTTCAAAATCAAGTCTCTTAATTTGAAAAGTTAGGTTAAGAGTTCTTTATCTATGGAATCGTAAATGTTATAGTCTATTCTTATCTTCTTCATGAATCATTGTTTTATGACATCACCAACTTATTAAAATACAAACATGATATTTAATAGAATATTTTTTCGTCTCATGTACATTTAAAATTACAGTCTTAATTAGATGGTCGATCATGCAATTATTGCAGAATATTTGCATAGGTACATATGCTTGCTTTAGTTCCTTTGAATTGTATGTTTTAAAGAACAATAAGTAGATTGTGTTACAGTGCCGTTGCTAGCTAGATTTTTTTCGTTCTTTAAGTTTTTCTTTACATTATCAAACTGTAACACAATTCACTCATTGTTTCTTCAACTGACAGTTCAAAAGAACAAAAGTAAACATATTGTATATGTACATACTACGCAAGAATTGCATGACAATCTAATAAAGGTTTTAATAGTCAAATTAAAGCCTAGTACGTAAATATATGTTTGTAGTTTAAACGTTGTACAATTGATTTTTTTTTATATTTATAAGATTTACAATTATCGGAACAATTATATCACGAATTTTTCAATAATACTTCGTAGTCAAATTTAAGCCTAGTACGTAGAAATGCTAACTTATAAATTGTTTATTAAATCTATATATCACATTATTCAATTTTAATGATGACTATCTTATGTATATTACCTATACATCTATATATATGTGAATAATGATAGTACATTTAACTCAATTAGAACGTCATTTTTATTCCTTCTAAATGTAATATGTTCTTTTTGTTTTCTATATATAAATTTTTATATTCACATTAAAGACTGGCTTTAAGAATATAATAATCAAAATTAAGTCATAATAAGTTAGCGTATTGATTATGTTAGTTTTAAAATGTTTAGAATTAATTTATAAATTATACAATCCTTATTATTCTTGCGAAATATAAAAATAAGGTACCTATCGAAATTCAAATCAATTGTTAGATTATTTTTTTCTAAGTCTCATAAGTTATTTAATCTTAATTGGAACATTAATGATTTCTTCTAAATAAAAAATATTATAGCTTTTACATTCATATTAGAGAGTGGGTTTGAAGATACAATAATTAAGTCTTAATAAGTTAGTATAATGATTAGGTTGAGTTTTAGAATGATTAGAATTAGTTTTTGAATTACATACTTAGGGCTTACAAAAACCCTCATTACTCCTGCAAAATTAATTAGATATAAACATAAGGATCATATAATTAGATCAAGTTCTTATGCTAAATCTCGTAAGTTATTTTTTGGGTCTATGAATTTTAATTTTTATAGTAAAAATATTTTTAAGGACATAATTATCAAAATGAAGTCTTAATAGATTAGTTTATTGATTAGTTAGAGTTTTAGAATGATTAGAATTAGTTTTTAAATGAATTTTGTATTTAAATCAAAACTATTATTTTTGTTTTTTTATATATATGAGTTTTTATATTCATATTAGAGAGTAATTTTGAAGATACAATAGCCAATATTAAGTTCTAATAAGTTAGTATAATAATAAGGTTGAGTTTTAAAATGATTAGAATTAATTTTTGAATCTTAAGGACATAATTGTCAAAAAGAAGTCTTAATAGATTAGTATATTGATTGGGTAAAATTTTAGAATGATTACAATTAGTTTTTAAATTAAATAAGATTTACTAACATAGAAGTTAATTAATCTTCAAATAAGGATCTTATGACGTGTCATAAAAAGAAAAGATGAGGTGTCGCCCAAAGAAGTTATCGATACTTTTCTTGCTTCGCTTATTATATATTATATAGATATAGATATCTACCCATGCACATCCATGCATATTGGCTAGCACAATACAAGTTTGACTACTTGTTTTAAACTGTCAAGTGGAAAAACTACGAAGCCTATATAACAAGAGCTTTCTGAGTTTTGAAGAGCAAGAAGAGTGAACTAAACTGAGAGACTTCAGTATTTTAATACACTATGGTCGTCTTTAAAAAATGGGTGTGTGCGAGTCTCATTCTCTTGACTGTTGTCTCCCACTTGAGTGCAATCGCTCTACCCTGCTAACTATTTGCTATGATTTATTATCAAAAAAATTCATACGTGAAATTTGTCTAATATATTAGCCCTTAATATTAATAATTAACGTCTCAAAAGTACTTTAAAATAACAATATAAATTTCAAATGTGTAAATTACGAACCCTTCTCTACTTACGAACTCTTTATTATGATTTTACAGATACTATTGATTACTACACGTAAGAATTGCGACACGTAAGATTTGTTGAGCTCTTATATCTTTTACAAGATTTTTACAAGATTTTTACAACTCTTGATTAGTAATTATAAGATAAATATATAGGATAATCAAGTGAATTCCAGTTTCAATTAAATAGAAGAGGTTAAGAAGATAAACAATTTTGGACTCTTAATTAACAATTCGGAAGCAAGATAATAGCAAAATGGACCTATAACAAGATACTTTTGACAAGTAGAATTTTCAGAACACTCTTCTTGTGAGAATTTTGTAAACTAATCCCACGATTACACCCACATAAAATCCTACGGAAGTATATTTGAAGAATCATAGTAACAACAAACTACCACAACCAACTACCAAGTCTTATCTATGTTTTCTTTTGTATTATTTTAGCTCCATTAGTGCGTAAAACCCCTTGCCTTGATTCTTTGAAATCTCTCTCACATTTTCATGCATCTTCCCTCTCTGTCAAAGAAGTTAGCATTGTTGAGTACAGTTTTGCCTGCATATAACATACATGAACAATATAGGCTGCGAGAGAATATTAAAGCTCTAACATGATGTCATCAAATTTATCTAATCATAGACTGACAATGGTACACTTTTCTTTTTCTTTTCATGGGTTCCATACTTTCTTGATTTCTAAGATTGTTGATGCGTGAATGTTGTTCCCGCTACATTTTTTCTTACGCTGGACTCTTATTATAAATAAAATGCTTACAAGGTTTATGTAGATGGATAAAGGCAATAAAGAATGATTTAAAACCAGGTACCACAAATAAATTCAAAAGACACTTCAAGGTATAACAAAAAGGAAAAGAAGCAACAATCACTAACCATTGCTCATCCTTGGCGCCTTAAGCCTCCAAGAATAAGAAGAAGGCTGAGCTCAACTAGCACCGCTTATAAGTCCGTGATCTTTGTGAGATAATAGCTTAGAGTTTAGATGGCATGTATAAGCTAGACTTGACAGCCATTCATAACAATACATGGAATCAACTCAGCAACAACTTAGAGGTCATTTCGAAATTCTACGTAATTATAAAAGAGAGTTAGTGTATATTAATGGGTTGTCACTTTGGAGCAATCATGGTAAACTAGAAGCAGAAGTTACCTATAAAAATGGAGTTTAGTTGAATTAATATGACCACTTTGGAATCGGATGAATAATTTAACATGTATAGGAGAATTACCCTTTATTTTAGCAGTGTCGGTGATAGTTTTAGCCGACTGAGTATATTTGTGTTGTTTATTTACTCCAACTTAGTTTTTATGAACTAAAACCCAAATTTACTTTGCTATCTAAGAGTTAAGAACATCCACTTTTTGTGGCACATTTGTAGATAAGTGAACTCTGCCAAAAATTGTGTCGCTACACCTCACATTGTGTATTAATTAAAGCTGAAGTAATGTGAGCTTTGAGTTACGAAGAAATCATATCAGGATAAGTTATTCACCATGCGTAGCATCTTTAACCATGCAGCGAGGGGAAAGGCAAGATCAAAAGGAGAAAGAGAGAGACATGAAGGGTGATTGTAGTTTCTGAGGGGACTGTTATGGTGGTGGCTAAAGTTTAGAGTTGAGAAATTGACGATTGAGGCAAGAATGACTCAGAAGGTTGTTGTGTGAGTAAAGGAGCTAATGGCTGGTGGCGTGGTAATGTTTGGACTACCTCGTGAATGAAGATGATAAATAGTGATGGTGTGCAGATGGTTATAGTGGTCGTCGTGATAGATGGCCATGGTGAACAGAGAGGCATGGCAACAATGCTAGAGAACGAACAAGTTATGGCACAACGATGATGACATTTTATTGTACTCTCTTCACTTTAGGTGAAAAGAGACAAATGCAGGAGGTGTATAGTACGATGGTGCCTTGTAGAGGTACAAGTATGGCAATGGTTGTGGTTGTGAGAGATGTTCACGGTTTTACGAAGAGCGTGACAACAATGCTAGAGAAACAGTGAGAGAGAGGAAAATGATGATGAGTGAATTTAGCAAAAAAATGGTGTAGCCACATGTTGTCTTTTTATCTTATTGATTTACAATATGGTAAATATATTTGGAGTTGCTTAGGTTACACCATTGAAAGGAAAGATAGAAGAGCAAAAGAGAGAAATGTAAGGGGTGATAATGGGTTATGTGTGACTGAAGATTGGTTTCCAGAAAGTTGTCATGGTGTCGATGTTTTTTGGGGTTTGGTCGGTTTCCATAGGTTGAGTTGATATATTAATAGGTCTCAAGAGGTAGCTTTCATATATGTTTCAAGAGGATATGGTTAAGGAAGCAACAGTCTCAAGGTTGTGGATGGCTAGGGATTTCGAGAGAGGGCATGGTGGTTGAACTTTCATGGTGATGATCATTGTTATTGTCCCAGACGGAGTAAATTGATGATTAAAGGTGAAGGGGGTTAAAGTTTTTATGATAATGGTAAGTATGATCGTCGCAAGAGTATGTTGATGATTGAAGGTGGTGGTAGTTGATTGTGTGGTAGTGCTAACAATGGATAACTGGCGATTATCAAGAACGAGTAATTGTCTTACTGATCCAAGGGAACTAGCAACATGTGGAAAGATGATAATAAAACTTTACTTTGATCAATTTTCTTTTAGAAAACTTTAAGCAAGACATAATAATGCACAAAGTGTAGAGAACGATGTTGGCTAAGGATGTGCAAATATGTAACGGTGGTGGTTGTCAAAATTGGCCATTAGTTGAAAAAGTAAAACATCAGTGATGCTAAAGAACCAGCGAAGGGGGTGATGATGATATCATTGATATTGAGATTATATGTTAGTCTGCAAGTTGAACGTCATGTTGGTACCTCAAGTATAAGGCTAAGGGGGTACTTATTTCTTTTTCTTTTTAAGGCATAAGACATTGGATGTCCTCAGTCATTTATTGAGACTTAATTGTTACAACATATTGAGATTAATAATAGCATGCTATCAAGACCATCCAATATGTACGAGCATTTTAAAAAATGAAGCAAAAAATGAAAACTCTTGAATTTATTGCATAGATATCATTGCACCCACAAACAGATGTGTCATATGGAAAAAAGCTTCATCCTCTCCTCTATCGACATTCAAAATTCATATCGTGCTTTGCACAAGCAAAGATAGTTAACTGTAGTTATTATTGTCACCATTGGTAATGTAGAGACATATGAATGTATTTTACATGTTTATTCAAAATTCCAACAACATGGATTAATGCGTGTTTGTTGTACCTTTTAAAATTAGAAGGAAGTCAATTTTTAAACTCATCTCATGCATTTGCACGGGTCCATTAGCTAGTATAAAATCTAATCAACAGGATAGGCACAGTGACATACTGTCCATGTAGGAGTGTGACCTACACTTTGTGATAGTGTTAATGCCATGTATTGAATTCAGATGAACAAATAAAAGACTTCCCAATTATCTTTCACATGGGGCTTATTAAATTCTTGAGGCAATAACCCGAGTGGTTCATGTACTATACATGTTTTGCCACATTAATCTTTAAACAAAAGACCATTCACCTCTCCCCTACCCGTCTGTTTCCCTTCCCTCCAAAACAACACAACCTTCTCCCGCTCAAACAAAAGCCTGCCAAGAAAAGTTGCCAAGCCCTAACTTCTTGCACTCCAATTAATGCATTCACGTCTAAAACATCAAGACCCAACATCTACGTGTTGGCAAGGAAAAATATCCATGGAGGTATACTGCTACTGTGGGGCAAAGGCTGTACAACAAACATCATGGACCAATCGCAATCCTAGAAGGAGGTTCTACACTTGCGAAGTCATTGGTGTAAGATTTTTGTTTTTCTTGTGTGGTAGCTTGTCCCCCCACCCCCCTCTCCATATGCACTTTAATCTTTATTTCAGGGGTTTCAAAGATAATAACTTTCTGCACACCAAATGTTTGACAGAATGCTTCGTGTCGATTCTTTGAATGGCGTGACCCCCCAATGTGTGCTAGATCAGTTCAATTGATCCCTGGACTCTTGCGAAGGATTAGTGAACTTGAAGCTAACAAGGAGAGGGCACGAGTTAAAGAGAGGGCATTATGGATGACTATGATCTGTATGGGTGCAGTTGTTGCTATGGTTTGCTATATGGTGACAACATAGTCTAATTGACAAAAAGTATGGGTGTTGTAAAATATATGGCTAGGGTTAGAGAAGTAATGCTAAGTTGGAATTTTTTTTTGTCAATGTAACTCTTACTCTTGTGTCAATGTAAGCAATAATTTAAGGCAAATGAATGAAATCTATCATTTTGTAATGTTTAATGCCCAATGTATCTTCATTTACACATGAGATCACTGCAATTCCAATTGACAACTCACAAAATGAGTGCAATGCAGTTCCAGTTGACAAAAATGTAACAATAACAAGCTGCAATCACAAGAAGTAATCAATAACAAGCTGTAATCACAAGTCAAAAGCAAAGCTACCATTGATTACCAATTACCAAGCTACAAAAAGTTGGTCTCCAAATTTCAAAAGTTGCCAAGTTTTGGTACAAGCCATAATTACAAACATCCAAAATGCATGCCTTTAATTGTCCCAACTGTATCCAAGCAAAAGCCACAACCTTACACAAAAAGCTAACAGCCATAATCACAACCACTACTAGTACCCCAACAAACTATCAAAGACCTGCACCTTTTTTTCTTAGGTCTTGAATCCTTTTTAGCTCCAACATCAACAAATATTTTGTACTATAAACCTCTTTCTTCAGCTGCAACAAACAACTCTTCATGCATTGATTTTACAGGTTTCTTTGTTATGGCACCTTGATCTTTACTTGGAGGCTTCTCTTGAGATTTGCTTGTACTTGCAGGCTGTAGTTGAGACTTGCTTGTATTTGCATCAGGCTTCTCTTGAGCCTTTCTTGTATTTGCAGGTTTTACAGGCTTCTCTTGAGCCTTTCTTGTATTTGCAGGATTTGCAGGCCTCTCCTAAGCCTTTCTTGTAGTTGCAGATAACAATTGAGTCTTGCCTTCAGTCTTGCTTGTGTTTGCAGCCTTCCTTATTGCCACAACCTTTCTTGGAGTTATAGGCTTCTCTTGACTATATGTTGTCTCTGCAAGCTTGCTTGCTGCCACAACCTTTCTTGGAATTGCAGGCTTATCTTGACTATTTGTTGCCTCTGCAGGCTTCTTTGCTACCACAGCCTTCCTTGTTGTCACAACCTTTCTTGGAGTTATAGGCTTCTCTTTAGTCTTGCTTGTGTCTGCAAACTTCATTGGAGTTACAGCCTTCCTTGTTGTTGTAGGCTTCCTTGTTCTTGTAGTCTTCCTTAGAGTTACAGGCTGGCTTGCAGCCTCTTCTCTAGGTGCATCTTCTGGTAATGTAGCATCTGCTGGTGGTGTGCTGGTGGTGCTGCCTCTGTTGGTGGTTCAACCTCTATTGGGGCATACTCTGCTGCTGCAGCCTTTGCTGTTGCAGCTTCTGCTGTTGCAGCTTCATCCATGACATCTTCATTTGTGCAGCCTCCCCTTAGAGACTCCCTCTTTTGTGCAAGGATAGTCCTCCTTGCACATACAGGGTTAGCTCCCTAAACCTACCCACAGTGTAATTAGCAGTCCCTGCACTTGACACTTGTTTAGCAACCTTGCTTTTTGCAGTTTTATCTGCAGTCATAGCCTTCCTCCTTGACAATTGAGCCTTAGCACTGTGTGCTATCCTCCTCCTAACCTGTTTGTACATAACCAACACCAAACCAATTAAAACAGTTAACATAACTCAAAAAGAAATGATAAAACAGTTAATATTCTGAGCCATTCGATGCAAATAAATTAAGAGTATTTAATATGATAGAAGTAAAACAGGAAAGTTGTTATCTAATGTCGGGAGAAGGGGGACTAGGGGACCACAAACGCACATGTATGATATATGACAAATCTATGCATCTAACGCTTCTAATTTTAAATCAAGCACTAACATTGTTTAATCAGCCTTACTACAGAATGGAGACAATAAATCTGACAGATTCCATGGAACAACTAAACAACTACATAATATCACATATGGATTACAAATGGTGGAAATTTGTAAGGAAAGTTTCAGATAAAGTAAACAGACATACCATAAAGCCATGAGCTGTCCACCATCGCGCCCCGTGGCCTCTTCTCCCAACTCATTGTCCTCGATTGCAGCACTAACCTCGATTTTGGTACAAAAAAAACCCTAATCTCAATTTTGGTGCAAATAAAAACCCTAATCGTCAATTAAGGTCATAATAGAACCCGTAATTGCGATTATTCTACAGTAATCGCGATTACGTACACTGCTTTTTTGTAACCCTAGACTATCCGCTCCAAATTCGATGACTCTCAGATCCCGATTTCTCTCTCTCTGGAATAAATGCAAAATGTTTTTCTCCCTCAAAAGCTGCGAGGTTGTGATTTTTGGTGGGAAGGAAAACAGACGGGTAGGGGAGAGGGGAATAGTCATTTGTGCCCCTCGTGTGGGGTCCACAAACGGACTTTTTTGGATGGAAGTTGAGAAAATGATCAATATGGCAAACGGCGCAATGTTTAAGGATTGAAATGGATAAAATTTTTGTTTAGAGACTAATGTGGCAAAACGCGTATAGTACAGGGACCATCCGGGTTGTTGCCTCTAAATTCTTCATCTACCTTGTTATAACTTGTCATTCGTGCATCATAATCCACAGGGACTCATCTCAACAGTTTTTCACCCATTTTCTTTTTCTCTTCTCAAAGATCGCAAAAAACCAGTAAACTGTGCTAGAATTGTAGGTAATTTCAGAGCATGCACTCTCAAACTTTAAGCGATTCCTCGAATCAGCACCCAAGAATATATATCTTACTGAGTACTGATGGTAATATTTAGACATGCCATCATGGTACACAAATGACGAGTTTCTACAATGTTAGTTTCTCATGTTAGGAACCGCAGTCTCCTTTCCTTCGTCATCTGCATGTAGCCATTCTTGAGCTCTATTAGGCCTGTATAACCTGCAACACTGTTCTTATTCAACTTCACATAAAAAATAATATGGTCTGGATACCCCTGCTGAAGTTTGAAGAGAGCCATTTGCTCATTTTATGATGCACCTGACATTTTAAGGTTAATTTTACGCTACATCCTATACTTAGGGGTCAGTTGCACCCAGCACCCCGTAGTTCTAATTTTGGCACCCAGCACCAAATGACGGTCAAACTAGCCTTTGACCATACGTCTGTTACTTTTTAAGGGGCAAAATGGTCTTTTTACCTGTTATATCCACCTTTCGTCCACGTCAGCTCCAAATGGCCCCAATAATTAACATCAGACCCTCCACGTCATTTCCTCACCCTTTTTTCTCTCCCAAACTATTCATCTTCCCAACCAATATAGAAACGTGCGGCCACCTCCTCCGGCCGAAACCACTGCCTGACGAGCCATCGCCTCTGATCGAAGCCACTGCCCGGTGTGCCACCATCGCCGCCACCACTCTCCCCATCATCACGACCCACCACAGTCGGCCACCCACGACCAGCCATAACTACCCACAACCACCAATCCCGAAACCCACGGCACCCCCTCCGATTGAATCACGACCACCAATGCCTATCGTTGATGACCGCCGCCTCTGCCACAAATCCTTCACCCACAACCACCAATCCCTCCCTCACCCACGGTCACCGCCTCAAACCGAATGACGACCACCAATAACCGGTGTTCGACCAACAATGACCATTCAATGAGTCAGTATCGCCTCCAATCAAACAACCATCAGACACTCCCCCTGCCTACCGCCGTAATCATAACATACCCAATCACCCATCACCCGATCTCCCCATTGATCTCTGGCGAGCCCAATCAGCCACTGCATAACATCATCACCGCATAATCAGTGGTCTAAATCGAGGGTGAGAGTGACAAGTCAGGCTAGGTGAAGAGGGCGTGGGGCAACGTTGGACACCAAAGACCGCGGCGACGCTAGAGGCGGGTTCTTGGTGCACGGTGGTTGGGGGCACTGAGAGAAACAGAGAAAAGAGAAAGAGAAGAGAGAGAGAGAGAGAGAGATAGAGAGAGGAAAGAGAGAGAAAATGGGGAAGAGAGAAATGACGTTGGGCTTAGGGGGTTGGAGCTGACTAGGATTTCATGGATGAAAAGACCATTTTGCCTTTAAAAAGTTAACAGACGTCTGGTCAAAGGCCATTTTGACCGTCAATTGATGCTGGATACCAAGTTTTTAAAATTTTTGGTGCTAGGTGCCAATTTTAGAACTACGGAGTGCTGGGTGCAACTGATCCCTAAGTATAGAGTGTAGCGTAAAATTAACCCGACATTTTATATACAGCCTCCTAATTTTTCATAAACCAAACATCCACTAGCGGCATTGCACGGAGCAGAGTAATTCAACTATTTTTAGCTCGAATTGAGGGCATTGGTTCCTGGACTGAATTATATATACTCATTTTAGCCTAAGTAAACTGAGAAAAGTCCCCCCAAGCCACTGAGACCAACTTATTGAGCTTGTTCTTGGATGCATTTTGTTACTCTTGGTTCAACATCGCAGCTTAGGCAACAAAGTAAGCCACGCTCCACTACTTTACATACTCGTAAAATTGAAAGGCTACCGCCGATTCCTTAAATTGGAACTCAAACTCTTAGCGATGACTAACCATTCCATTTCTATCTTACAAGACGTCAAATGCGTCTTTGCCTTCCCCACTGAGAGCAACGTGAGCAGTGATAATTTAGCAAATTCTTCTTCTCATGTACTCTTATCAGTCCATCAGTCCCAGACGGGCACAACAATTTCGACTATCACATTTCTCTTATACACACGCCAACTTTGTATGTGTCAAAAATATTCCCTTCAATAAGTAGACATTTAGCTGTCAATACATTTGATGGCACCTTAAATGGTTGCAATTATCGACTCCTAAAATATTGACGCTAAAAAACACACTAAAATCTGCGCTAAAAGCAGCTTCAAAAGTGTGATTAAATATATTAGCTTTCGTACAAAAATGTAAAGCATAATATGCATGTATAATGTATGTAGACCATTTTAAGCTCAAATTAAGTGCTTCGAAGCACACCTGTAAACTAAACAAATCTTTTGCAAGTAAATATAAAAAATACTAGCATTCTTCATCTATACATCCATCACTTTATGATATGCTGATAGTCGGTAGGGTTGACCAACTCCAAGTCTTTGAAGCATCATCCAAGTCTAGTTTGACTTGCTTGTGTCCTGATCAGCTATTAATGTTCCCGCCATTGCCCCAACGGTTGTAACGCGGAATATCACCCATGCACAGACATGCATTAATAGCCAAATATATAGTTTAAAACTGTCTAGTGGATGAAGGATGAAACCTATATAATGAGAAGTTTCTGAGTGCGAAGAGGAAGTAAAGTGAACTGAACTGAGAGAGACGTCAGCTATAGTCATGGGTGTCTTTCAAAACTGGGTGTGCGCATCTCTTCTTCTCTTGAGTGTTGTCTGTCATTTGAGTGCGTCTGCTCTTGCAGATGGAAAGGTTGACAAAGCTAGATGGGACGACGATGATGATTGTGGGTTCAGAGGTCAAGGTTGTGGCGGGCACGGCGGTGGGGGCTATGGTGGACTTGGACGCTTTGGTGGTGGGCGCTACGGTGGCGGAGGACCGGGAGGGGGGCGTCCCGGTGGCGGAGGACCTGGTTATGGCAGTGGTAGGGGTGGTGGAGGAGGATTTGGTGCTGGTGGGGGAACAGGAGGAGGAGCTGGTGGTGGTGTTGGAGGAGGAGGAGGGTTTGGCGGTGGAGGCGGTGGAGGAGTTGGAGGTGGTTCAGGTCATGGTGAGGATTTGGAGCTGGAGGCGGAGTTGGTGGCGGTGCAGGAGGAGTAGGTGGGGGTGGAGGCGTTGGTGGTGGTCGTGGAGACGGAGGTGGGTCTGGCAAGGGTGGTGGGTTTGGAGCTGGGGGAGGTGTAGGTGGTGGTGCAGGAGGAGGTCTTGGAGGTGGTGTAGGAGGAGGTGGGGGCGGTGGAAGCGGAGGCGGTGGTGGCGTAGGGGGTGGGTCAGGCCAGGGTGGTGGGTTTGGAGCCGGGGGAGGTGTAGGCGGTGGGGCAGGCGGGGGTCTAGGGGGTGGCGTAGGAGGAGGTGGAGGTGGTGGAAGTGTAGGCGGTGGTGGCCTAGGGGGTGGTTCAGGACACGGTGGAGGTTTTCGAGCTGGAGGAGGTGTAGGTGGTGGTCTCGGAGGAGGTGCAGGAGGTGGAGGACGTGGTGGTGTAGGCGAAGGATCAGGCCATGGTGGTGGCTTCGGAGCCGGTGGCGGTGTCGGCGGTGTTGGTGGTGGGGGAGGATTTGGAGGTGGGGGTGGTGGCGGTGTAGGCGGCGGATCAGGTCAAGGTGGTGGCTTTGGTGCAGGTGGAGGTCTAGGGGGTGGTGCTGGTGGTGGTCGTGGAGGTGGTGGAGGATTTGGAATTGGTATTGGCATCGGCGTTGGCGTAGGTGTTGGAGCTGGTGCTGGTCAAGGATCCGGTATCGGATCCGGCAACGGAGGTGGAGGTGGACGGTAAAATTTGTTTGCCATGTTACTCACCACACTCCTAGTCAGATTTGAAGGGTTGCTGAAGTTGCAATTCTGCAAGATACCGTTGTTTGTGTCTTTTCATTAGTAGCATAAATTTACCACAACATTGTAAGAAGAATTATTGTGATTGTACTAGCCAAACAAATGTATAATTTCCCTATTAAATGGGTTTGTTTTCAAGGAAACAATCTGAGTTATGCTTCACTTTGTTGGTCACCAAGACTTTTATCTTCAGTCTTAAACCAGAGGTCAGCAACATACGAAAATTGTTGTTCGTGGAAAGGCCACCTTAGAAGGGCTTCTATATATTGGATGAGCTTATCTTGTTTCCTTGGCATTTGAAATATTCTTAATGGTAACAGACTTAGCGTCAGTAATACTTGACTTTTTCTTCGGAAAGTGTTTAGTCTATTAAGGTTCTGTCCGGGTTCGTTCAGCACTAAGAGCTGATCTCCTCTGGCCGAGCTTTGCATGCGTAAAATAAGTAGCACAATGCTACCCGATTCACTTGTTATCTTTTAGAACACACTCGTAGCCTGCAAAATCTTGCCCGAAGATTGAAGTGGGAGATATAATCTAAACAATCAGATAGACAACAGGCACATAATGTTCGCATGCGTGAGTGACCTACACTCTTTAAGACTGCATTAACAGTGTGTGTTAATGCTTGTCCTTTAATTCCAGATGAACAAATTAAAAGTTCCCAATTATTAGAAGAGACGTCTCATATGGGGTTTATTACTTCATTCAACTTGTCTTTCGTATACCACAGCTTTTAATGCCACAGTTCACCCCTTTTCCATTTTCTTCAGCTCTAATACCTGAGTTGTGAAGCAGTTAACCCAATTATAGGAACTTGAGCATATTCAGATTCGAACTTTGTGCAACCCTTCAAATCAGCATGCAAGCGAATATATCCTACTGAATACCAGTGATTATACTTACAGCAAGTCATCGTATGTGGCACACTAGTAACGAGTTTGCTGCCATTCATAAAAAATTCTCTCGTGATATACCTCTTTTTGGATCATATATATGGTAGTACTTCCTATCATTTTTCGAGTCAGATAAAGGATGTTAAGGGTTTTAAATAGTGCAAAAGGAAACCTTCTGTCTCCATCTCTTAGACGGATTGTTGTGGATGAAATCCGGAACTTGATTCGCGAATAGACCTGCGCAACAAAGAGACAACACCGGTAACTTCGCCGGAGGAATTTCCGGCGGGAAATCTCCGATGCTTAAGTTAGAATAAACTCAAGGGGGAATTTTAATCTGACTGTCTTAGGAATCACTTACCTCCGAATTGCTCTTCCTCCTTCCTTTTATAGAATTCCCCCTCATTAGTGGTTAGTTATCCCCTTTAATTCAGGAGTTACCCGACTAATGAGGGGTTATTGCTACTAAGTAGGGATTATTGCCATAGTGGGTAAGAAGTGGGATAGTGGGCCGTTATTGTTCCCCACTTCTCCAGCAGTTTTGACGGTTTCGGGTAGTGACGCGTGTCACCATCTCTTTGGTGGTATTTTCTTTCCATATCATTTGCCCCCCATTCCATGTTCTTCTAGAAGGAGGATATGGAATTGTAGTATCACTACAGTTTATACCATTGGCAATCCAGAAGGAGCTTTTTGGCCGACGGCCGAGTAGGAGTGTGTTATGGACTAGTCTACTCGGTTTGGCCGAGTAGAGGCCTCACGGGTTCGTTTACTCAGCTTGGCCGAGTAGAGACGTAGAGGCCTCACGGGTTCGTCTACTCGGCCTGGCCGAGTAGAGACGTAGAGGCCTCACGGGTTCGTCTACTCGGCCTGGCCGAGTAGAGACGTAGAGGCCTCACGGGTTCGTCTACTCGGCCTGGCCGAGTAGAGACGTAGAGGCCTTATGGGTTCGTCTACTCGGCTTGGCCGAATAGAGACGCGTCACGAGTTCGTCTGCTCGGCTTGGCCGAGTAGAGAAGCGTCACTGATTCGTCTACTCGGCTTGGCCGAGTAGAGACGTAGAGACCTCACGGGTTCGTCTACTTGGCCTGGCCGAATAGAGAGGTAGAGGCCTCACGGGTTCGTCTACTCGGCTTGGCCGAGTAGAGACGTAGAGGCCTTATGGGTTCGTCTGCTCGGCTTGGACGAGTAGGGAAGCGTCACTGGTTCGTCTACTCGGCTTGGCCGAGTAGAGACGTGGAGGCCTTACGGGTTCGTCTACTCGGCTTGGCCGAATAGAGACGCGTCACGAGTTCGTCTGCTCGGCTTGGCCGAGTAGAGAAGCGTCACGAGTTCGTCTGCTCGGCTTGGCCGAGTAGAGAAGCGTCACTGGTTCGTCTACTCGGCTTGGCCGAGTAGAGACGTAGAGACCTCACGGGTTCGTCTACTCGGCCTGGCCAAATAGAGAGGTAGAGGCCTCACGGGTTCGTCTGCTCGGCCTGGACGAGTAGAGAAGCGTGGCCCAATGCGCTCGTCTGCTCGGCAGAGGCTGGGACCAGAGTAGCTCGTCTGCTCGTCCAGAGCAGAGGCGTGTGGCCCAATGCGCTCGTCTGCTCGGCAGAGGCTGGGACCAGGCTAGCTCGTCTGCTCGTCTAGGGCAGAGGCGTGTGGCCCAATGCGCTCGTCTGCTCGGCAGAGGCTGGGACCAGAGTAGCTCGTCTGCTCGTCCAGAGCAGAGGCGTGTGGCCCAATGCGCTCGTCTGCTTGGCAGAGGCTGGGACCAGGCTAGCTCGTCTGCTCGTCTAGGGCAGAGGCGTGTGGCCCAATGCGCTGGTCTGCTCGGCAGAGGCTGGGACCAGGCTAGCTCGTCTGCTCGTCTAGGGCAGAGGCGTGTGGCCCAATGCGCTCGTCTGCTCGGCAGAGGCTGGGACCAGGCTAGCTCGTCTGCTCGTCTAGGGCAGAGGCGTGTGGCCCAATGCGCTCGTCTGCTCGGCAGAGGCTGGGACCAGGATAGCTCGTCTGCTCGTCTAGGGCAGAGGCGTGTGGCCCAATGCGCTCGTCTGCTTGGCAGAGGCTGGGACCAGGCTAGCTCGTCTGCTCGTCTAGGGCAGAGGCGTGTGGCCCAATGTGCTGGTCTGCTCGGCAGAGGCTGGGACCAGGCTAGCTCGTCTGCTCGTCTAGGGCAGAGGCGTGTGGCCCAATGCGCTCGTCTGCTCGGCAGAGGCTGGGACCAGAGTAGCTCGTCTGCTCGTCTAGAGCAGAGGCGTGTGGCCCAATGCGCTCGTCTGCTCGGCAGAGGCTGGGACCAGAGTAGCTCGTCTGTTCGTCTATGTTGTAGTCCCCGTCGTGGGGTAAACAAGTAATTTTGCCCCACAGTTACTGGATCTTGCCACGTGTCAATGATGAACTAGCCAACATGAGATCTCATCCGTTGGATGAGACTCTTGTTTCTATATAAGGGGAGGAAACTCCCTACTCTTTTCACAACTTCTCATTTCTTCAAGTGTTGGTGAGAGAGGGTGAAGTGATTTGGAGGCTTTGCTCAAAGGAGAATTTCAAGAGAGTTCGAAGGTTCTTCTTTTTCAAGTAAGCTTCAAACTTGTTTTCAAATTTTCTTTTGAAAACTCTTGCTTTTATCTAAAATTATGTTCAACGGGGACGAAGAATGTGTTTCTGAGCCTAATGTACAGGGCGTTAGGATAGAGACTACCTTTGATCCTTTATTCTTAGAAACCGGAGTTCCCTTGGTTCCTTTCCAAGAGTCAAGAGGAATTCCTGCCAGGGAAGTGTTGAGGGAAAGCGCTCAGTCACCTAAGCCCTTTGACGCGCACTCTCTTAGAAGCAGGCTAAGTAGTTACGACTTGAAACTTCTACGTGAGCGTTGCGAAATTCCGCCGGCTATAAAACTTAGACTCCCAGATGAGAACGAATCAGCCAATATGACTACAATCGACGAGATTGGTGTGTATTGGGACATGTTTATCAATGGCTTCAGGGTTCCCCTTCACCCTTTCTTTATTAGGGTCTTGAAAGTCTATGGTCTTGCGCCCGGCCAATTTTCTCCTCACGCATGGCGTTTTATGAGTTTCTTTATCTATCAATGCTATAAGCTAGGTTTAAACCCTAGGGTTAGAGTATTCAGATGGTTTTTTACGATTTGTACGATAACTAAGCAGGTAGGTTGGTACTTTCTGAGTCGGCGTCCAAAGGCCGAAGCCAACCTATTTCCGCATCCCCCATCATCCAATCACCTTTGGAAGGAAAGATTTCTGTTTGTTAGATTGCCTAAGTCTCAAAGGAATGAAGTCAATAATGTATGGCTTCCTGAGTGCGAGACTAGAATCTGTAACAAATTAAAAGAGGTGGATTTGACGGGGACTGACCTAGAACACATTGGGAAGCTTAAGGGGGCTAAGCCTTTAGAGTCCAGGTATCCTTTGAGTAATGATCAGCTCCGCGAGTGCGGTATCATCTACTCCCCTGAGCCCCAAGATCTTGTTGATGAGGAAGATGAAGAAGAAGAGGGCGAAAATGATCCCGGTAAAGCTCTTACCAAATTTTGAGTTTGTCTGATCGTGAATGGTAATCTTACTTTTGTTTTGCATGCAGAAAACATGTCGTCACGAGCGCAAGGAGATCCACCACTGTTCAACGCCCAAGGAGTTTTGGGGGATATAATCCCTGACGAGCTAGCTACGATCCATGGGGTCGAGGAAGAGGAGATGCAAGACTTGGACTTCAGTGCTTTGGTCTCTGGGTTTCAGCCGAAGATGACGGAGACTCTAACCGAAAACTTCGTCTTGGGCTTGAGTTCCGTGGATAAGTCTAAGGAGACTTCCAAGAAGAGAAAAGTCTCGAGCAGGGCTGGGAGTAGGGCCACATCATCCTCTGTTCAACCTGATAATCCACATCGTCCTGCCTGGGGAGTATCCATTAACGAGTCCGTGTTCAAGTCTTCTCGCACGGCGTGGGATTGGTCTAGTCATGCAATC
This sequence comes from Escallonia herrerae, assembly GCA_033070095.1. Lineage (NCBI taxonomy): Eukaryota > Viridiplantae > Streptophyta > Magnoliopsida > Escalloniales > Escalloniaceae > Escallonia > Escallonia herrerae. The sequence goes on along the minus strand of JAVXUP010000814.1, from coordinate 287,109 downwards.
ATTCCCATGGATAGGAAGACGTTGTCTGGTTATGGCGTCACGGAGACGGCAAATGGGATGGTCCAGCTAATGTCACAGGTTTACTCCTTCTCTTCTCTCTTTCTGAGAGTTTTGTTATTTCATCCTCATTTTGTTGTGTAGGCTATGGCTCAAGTGCAGATCGGCGCCGAGAAGCTAATTGCTGCAGACAAGGTTTTGGACGAGGAGAAGAAAAGAGTAATGATTGAAAACAACTTTCAAAGGGAGGCCGAGAAGAAAGTTGAAGACTTGAGCAAGAAGGTAGAGCGCTTGGAACTGTCCAACGCCGGGCTGACTACGAGGATTGGGGACTTGGAGGCTGAGAAGTCCGCGGTGGGATTTCAGGCTGTTCAACTGTTCAAGAGGTCCAAGGTTTATCTGGATCAGCGTCTCCGCGATTCCAAAGGGGCGCTTGTGCACGGCTACAACGAGTGCAAAAACGATGTCTTCAAGGATCACCCTGACCTTGACATGAGCATTTATGAGCACAAATTTGCCCGAGAGGTTGCTTCAGAGGCCGAGCGCCGAGCCGAAGAGGCTGAGCGTAAGAAAGCTGCCAGTCGTAGTTTTGGTGCTTCGGGATCGGCGTCTATGGCCGTTTCAGGGCCGCAACTGCCTCTGGTTGAAGGTCGCTCCCAAGGGGTGAAAGTACCCAGAGATGTCGCTGACCAGGATGATTAGACTAGGCTTTGCTTTGTCTACTAGAGTTAGTCTTTGTAGCATCTTTTGAGATCCATTTTGTTGCTTTGGGCTTTGATGTGTAAACTGAACTCTTTTATCTTAACATCGAGGTTCTATATATATATATATATATATATATATATATATATATATATATATATATATATATATATTTTTATTAATGACGAAGAAAGATACATTAATGGCTGAGCCAATTCCAAGAAGCAGTATTGTAGACGACTAGAGAGTACCAGGCCATAGAGCCAACTTAAAAAGAACAAACTAAAGACTTAGGCTGTATAAAGCTGTAGTCACAAGACTTAAGAGGAATAATCTGAAGCATGGGCAAGATCTACTAAGCAATCAGAGGCGCAGAGGCGGTAAGGGCCCCCTAGATCTTGTTCATGCATAGTAGCGCCTTAAGTTCGCTGCATTCCACGTGCGCGGTAGGGCTTTCCCGTCGATGTGCTCTAAGTGATAGGCGCCCGGGCCTGCGAGCTTGACGACTCTATAGGGGCCTTCCCAGTTTGGTGCTAACTTGCCAACCGCCTCGCGCGGAGCTGAAGCTTCGATACGACGCAAGACGAGGTCGCCCACTCGGAATGCGCGGTGTCGGACTCGCTGGTCATAAAATTTGGATACCCGATGCTTGTAGGCAGCGAGGCGCACTGCCGCTTGTTCACGACGCTCGTCAAGGAGGTCAAGGTTTGCTCGGAGATCTTCCTCATTTTGGACTGGGTCGTCGGTCACTACCCGAAGCGACGGCAATCCTATTTCAACGGGAATGAGGGCGTCTGTGCCAAATGATAAACTGAAGGGAGTCTCGCCCGTAGAGGTTCTCGTCGTCGTATTGTAAGCCCAGAGGATTTTGGGTAATTCGTCTACCCATAATCCAATGGCTCCATTCAGCTTTTTCTTTATCCCTTGGAGAAGAGTACGATTCGTAACTTCAGTCTGACCATTTGTCTGTGGATGCGCCACAGAGGTAAAGCGTTGCTCAATGCTTAAGTTGGCGCAAAACGTCCGAAAGGTGGGATTGTCGAATTGTTTCCCGTTGTCAGTGACGAGCACACGTGGGATTCCAAAGCGACAAACCACCGCGCGCCAAAAGAAATCTTCACATTTCTTTTCAGAGATTGTAGCCAGAGCTTCAGCTTCGACCCACTTAGTGAAGTAGTCCACTGCCACAATTACGAATCGGCGTTGAGCTGTAGCCGGAGGGAACGGGCCCATGATGTCCATTCCCCACATTGCGAATGGTATGGGGCTAGTTAACGATGACAGGGGACTTGGCGACTGCCTGGGGATCGAGGAGAAACGTTGGCAAGCATCGCACTTCTTTGTGTAGTCCAGGGCATCACGGCGCATGGTCGGCCAGTAATATCCTTGGCGGAGAACTTTATGCGCTAGAGCACGCCCTCCCAAGTGTTGTCCGCATATGCCTTCGTGGACTTCTCGCAGGGCGTAGTCGGACTCCGTCGTGGTGAGACAACGAAGGTAAGGAAGAGTGAAAGATCGTTTGTATAACACATCTTCCACAATGGCATATCGAGCCGCGCGATGGATGATGCTCCTGGCTTGCTTCCGATCGGCAGGTAGTGTGCCGTCCTGAAGGTAGGCCTTGATGGGATCAATCCACGATGGCTCATGCTCGGTGTGCATGACTTCCTTTGCAGCGATGCTCGGTTCGTGCAAGAGTTCAAGATGGATTGTACGGCCGAAACCTGATGGATCAAGAGAGGCCAACCTTGAGAGTGCGTCAGCGAAAGTATTGTCTTCCCTACGAATTTGCGTTATCTTAAATAGGGTGAACGTATTCGCAATCTCTTTCGCTTTACGCAAGTAATCGGCCATCTTGGGATCTTTTGCTTCATATTCTCCAGACATCTGTTTCACAACGAGCGCAGAGTCGCTGAAAGCATGGAGAGACGCCGCGCGCATTGCACGTGCCAGATGCATGCCTGCTACTAAGGCCTCATATTCTGCCTCATTGTTGGAAGCCTGGAAGTCGAAGCGAAGAGCGTATTCTATGGTTAGGCCATCCGGCCCATTGAGGATCAACCCAGCTCCACTTCCGCTTGTGTTTGATGATCCATCAACATAGAGCGTCCATGTGAACAGCCCAAGTTGGTCGGGGAGGAGAGGCCTTTCGACCCCGAGTGGGGACTCTTCGACTTCAATGGGAAGTGTACACTCGACTATGAAATCGGCCAAGGCTTGCCCTTTGATTGAAGGTCACGGTCTATAGTGTATGTCGAACTCGCCTAACTCGACCGACCAGGGAATAAGACGACCGGAGAGGTCTGGCTTGTGTAATATCCGTCGAAGTGGTTTGTCGGTGAGCACAGTTATCGTGTGAGACTGAAAATATGGCCGGAGCTTTCTTGCGGCGTTTAGCAGGGCGAATGCCAACTTCTCCGCATTAGGATACCTTTGCTCGGCTCCCTGAAGGACCTTGCTCATATAGTAGACGGGGAGCTGTTGACCATCTTGCTCTCGGACTAGGACCGCGCTGACCGCATACTCGGCAACGGCCAGGTAGAGGAAAAGATCTTCCCCCATGACAGGTTTGGAGAGGAGAGGTGGCGATGCTAGGTATTCCTTCAACTCGTCAAACGAAGTTTGACATTCAGCCGTCCATTCAAAATTTTTCATATTCTTTAATGCCTTGAAGAAGGGCAAACAGCGTTCGGCAGACTTAGAGAGAAACCTGCTAAGGGCAGCAATTCGTCCTGCCAGGATCTGTATTTCCTTGACACGCCTTGGTGCGACCATTTCTTGGATGGCTTTAATTTTCTCCGGGTTAGCTTCAATTCCCCTTTCAGAGACCATAAACCCAAGAAATTTGCCAGATGATACTCCAAAGGCGCACTTAGTGGGATTAAGGCGCATACGAAATTCTCGAAGGATATTAAAGCATTGCCGGAGGTCGACTATGTGCTCTTCAGCTCGAAGGCTTTTGACGAGCATGTCGTCCACATAGACTTCCATACTTCTCCCTATGAGGGGTTTGAAGATTTTGTCGACTAACCTTTGGTAAGTAGCCCCCGCATTCTTTAATCCGAAGGGCATGACCTTATAGCAGAACAGGCCTTGATCTGTGACGAAAGCTGTCTTGGCTATGTCGTCTTCGTGCATGAGAATCTGGTTGTAACCGGAGAATGCGTCCATGAAGCTGAGGAGTTGATGACCCGACGTGGCATCAATCAGTGTGTCGATGCGCGGCAGCGGGTAACTATCTTTCGGGCAGGCTCTGTTCAGATCGGTGTAGTCGATACAAATCCTCCACTTGCCCGCTCCGCCCTTTGGCACCATGACGACGTTGGCTACCCAGTCTGGGTAGTTGATTTCTTGGATGAAGCCAGCATCTAAGAGTTTATCAACTTCCTTCTTGATTATCACTTGCCGCTCTGGTGCGAAGGGTCGCTTCTTCTGCTTAATGGGCTTGCACACGGGATCGACTGAGAGTCGATGTGTGATCACGGATGGATCTATACCCGGCATGTCTACTGCACTCCATGCGAAGATGTCAATGTTGGAGCGCAGGAAGGAGATTAACCGTTCTCTAATTGTCGGCTCTAGCATAGAGCCGGTCCTTACTTGCCGTTCATTATCTCCTTCTATGAGTGGTATAGAGATAAGAGCTTCTACAGGTTCTGCGCGCCTTAGTACTTTCCCATCGCGCTGATCATCGATTGATAGGGTCTCCTCGGTTCTGCAAGAGGCTACGTAGCACCTTCGAGCAAGGGTCTGATCGCCTTTTACGAGGCCAACCCCTACTGGAGTGGGGAACTTCATGACAAGGTGGTAGGTGGAAGCTACTGCTTGTAGCTTGTTAAGGCCTGTGCGGCCTAAAATTCCATTATACGACGACTTGATCTTGGCAATTAGGAAATCAAGTGTATGTACTGCCTGTCGAGGCGGTTCCCCAACGACGATAGTGAGAGAAGCGATTCCTCTCACTGGTGCGGAGGCGCCTGTAAAGCCATATAAAGGAGAAGATATTGGCTTTACCCTATCGTCAGAAATTCCCATTTGATTGAATGCATCTTCGAAGATAATATCGGCTGAACTGCCTGTGTCAACCAAGAAGCGCTTAATATTGAAAGCATCTACGCGCAGAGTGATGACCAGAGCATCATCGTGCGGTAAGCTTATTCCGTCGAGGTCCGCATCGTTGAACTCCAAAGAGGTGGATGTTCTCGGCCGCTTGGTTGATCCTTGCGTTAGATTAACGTGCCGAGCGTAAGCCTTTCGGGAAGAGCTGGACAGTCCTCCAGCGCTCGGTCCTCCCGAAATGGTGTTTATCACTGGTGGATCCTTCGGCTGCGTCTCTCCTGTTCTCCGCTGATTTCTTCTTCCATTTTGTTGTCGATCATTGGCTTTGATGAATTGTTTGAGATGGCCTTTGGTTATGAGGTTTTCAATCTCACGCTGAAGTACTTTGCATTCATCGGTTGTATGCCCGTGATCTTTATGGAAGTGACAATATAGTTGGGAGTCTCTCTTGTCGGCTGGCCCCCTCATAGGTTTTGGCCATTTGAGGATGTTTTGGCTCTTGACCTGGTTTAGGATGTGCCCCTGAGAAGTATTGAGTGGGGTAAATGACTTGGGGAGCGTTGCTCTCGAGCGTTTGGCTTCGTTTGAATTTCCCCTTTCAGGACGATCTTGCCTTTTGTGCCCATTGTGCGCTTCTTCGTGCTGTGAGGTTGTTGAATCTTCCTCGGCCCGAAGATACTTTTCCACCCTATCGAGGAGGTTCGACATGTTTTCTGGCGGACGCTTATTTAACGAGAAACGTAAGGGTGTGCTTGGCCTCACTCCTCTAGCCATTGCCGCGAATGTGACTCCTGGATCCAAATGATCGATGAGAAGTTTCTCAGAGTTAAAGCGGGCGTAGTACGACTTTAATGATTCCTTTGGCCCCTGGACTATTCGAAAGAGGGCAGAGGAATTCTTCCTTTGCACACGACTCGTGAGGAAATTGCTTCGAAAAGATTCAGCTAGTTGAGCCCAGCATGAGATGGAGCGAGGTGTCAGGTGCTGGAACCACACATGTGCGGCTCCTTTCAGCGTTACGGGAAACGCTCGGCACATGATCTGGTCAGGGACCAAATGCAAATTCATGCCCGAGGTAAAGCGAGCCAAGTGCTCCATAGGGTCTCCCGTGTCGTCATATGATTCACATGGAGGCATTTTAAAGTTGGAGGGAACTGGGAAGAGATCGACTTCTTCTATGAACGGTCGTCCAACGATGATTGGAGCGTTGGAATAGTGCTTTGCCCGGTAATCACCAGAATTGTTCCTGGTTGATTGAGCTTCGCAGTAGCTCTCTTCGTATCTCTTGAACCTTGGGTTGCGTCGTTCGTCATCAGAGTATTCATCTTCTGCTCGCATCATCTGTTGGTTATGTATCTTGTCCCGCACTTTAGAGCGGCTTGGTCCCTCATGGAAATTCAATCGCTGATGAACAGATTGCCTCTGTGCTTCAGTTATTGGCTTTGCCTTGAGAAGCCGAGGAGGTTCTGGTTGCACTGGTGGGTTTTCAATGGCGGCTTGCAACTTTTCAATGGATCGCTGCATTGTCTGAATGACAGCGAGTAGACCAGCTTGGTGGTCGATAGCAGGTGGAGCGATATTGGCGGGAGCGACCGTAGTGATTCCGATAATTGGAGGTTCAGATGGACCAGCAGTGTGCAGTGGAGTTGAGGCAGGGTTCATGAGTGGCGCAGCTATCGTGGTTTCCGCTGCTCTTTTCCCACGATCTGTCGGCCGGGAGGTGGCTCCACCACAGGTAAGGTCACGGAGCAGCGTTGACGACGAGCTTGATGCAAGTGCTCCATCTTGCTGAACTTGCGGATGAGGGTTGCGAGCCATGGTCTATTTACGAATTTCGGTCCCACGGATGGCGCCAAAATGTTGTGGATGAAATCCGGAACTTGATTCGCGAATAGACCTGCGCAACAAAGAGACAACACCGGTAACTTCGCCGGAGGAATTTCCGGCGGGAAATCTCCGATGCTTAAGTTAGAATAAACTCAAGGAGGAATTTTAATCTGACTGTCTTAGGAATCACTTACCTCCGAATTGCTCTTCCTCCTTCCTTTTATAGAATTCCCCCTCATTAGTGGTTAGTTATCCCCTTTAATTCAGGAGTTACCCGACTAATGAGGGGTTATTGCTACTAAGTAGGGATTATTGCCATAGTGGGTAAGAAGTGGGATAGTGGGCCGTTATTGTTCCCCACTTCTCCAGCAGTTTTGACGATTTCGGGTAGTGACGCGTGTCACCATCTCTTTGGTGGTATTTTCTTTCCATATCACGGATCATGTTCAAAACTCACTTTTTCCACCAGAGAGATTAGCAAAAAAGGGAAAGTCCACTACTACCAAACACAAAGAATGGGAAAGAAAAGCTATATTTGAAGAAGTTTGTCCCATGTACCGCATTGTCGTTGAGGTAAAGGTCCATGTCCATTTGCTGCATCTCAACTTTTGTGCTGGGAGAGAGAAAAGGTTTTAAGCGCTAGCAAAAGAAGAACTGCAAAACGAAATAGTTCTTGTTTCAGAGTTGTGAGAACCAGGACTGCATTCGACTAATTTCAATGCACTTGCCAACTTTGCTCAGTCTTTCGTACCTCCTGTTTGCACGTATATGGTTGGACCTTATTGCATGGCCTATCACCTCTCACCTTGTCATCTTCAAAGCAGCACAGAACATTTCATCTCGATGGAACTTGTCCACTGTTAGAAAAGGAGCCATCTTGACCATACATCTTGGCAATTCTTTGGCTCCAATTTTCGCTCATCAACCTCCTTGCTCAACTACATGACAACCCGCCAGTAGCGGCATATCTGTTCAACATCAACACAAAATCCTTGAGTCTTGATATGGTACGGCTCGGATAAAAAAAGCTGTTTTTTAAACCCAATTATGCATATACTCATATTTCAAGCTGGTTGCTTTACCATCCTGGTAGAAGTCGGCATAGTATTTCAAGCTGGTTGCTTTAACCCTTAGGTCTTGATGTGGTTGTTGGTACATGTAAGTACATGGTACATGAGTAACATGGTACATGAACGTATTTGATTGATACATTTAGGGAAGAGTTAAATGTATAATTATTTACACAAGTGTCTAGAAATCTCCTAAAAGTCCTATAAATACGAATGTATGTATGCCATTGAACTGAATAAAGGAGAGAAGATAGAAGAGGTCGAGAGCGTAAGAAAGTAGAGGAGAAAGTGTGAGTCAGGAACTCAAGTGGAGTTGAGTTGAATGACTGATAGTTTTCACAATATTGAGTTATAACCAATGTCGTGTCACAATATGTATTGAGCGTTCGTGTGTTTGTGTGCACACGTATTCAGCAAAGTGGCATTTGACAAGTGTACTTGCCAAGTGGAAATTAAAGAATTTCCAACATCTGAGCTCAAGTTGGCATATGTGAACATCCTATTTCAAGCCAGTTGCTTTAACATTTTAGTTCAAATCAGCATATGTATTTCAAGCAGGTTGATTTAACCTTAACCCTTATGTGTAGATGTGGTATGGCTCGGATCAAGGAAACTGTTTTTTAAATCAAAAAATTGTGGTACGTTACGAGGTGTCAAATGGGCCGGGCTTGGGCCGGCCCAGCCCAAGCCCATCGGGCCTCCAGAAACCGGGCCAGGGCCGCTGTCAAACGGGCCGGGCCGGGCCAGAATGAGGGAAATCTGGGCCTAGTCCAAGCCCAGGCCCTAGGCCCAACATCTAGGGCCGGGCTTGGGCCGGGCCCAGGCCCAATTTTTTTTTTTTTGTTATTCAAAATAACAAATATACCTTAGTTATTCTCACTAATGATCTAAAAGTAATAGATTTCTTCTACATTTTAGTCATAGAAGGCAAGCAAATACACCTTAGTTTTAAAAAAAATTGAAAAGGCCATTTTTTGGGCCAAAAGAGGGCCGGGCCGGGCCCGGGCCTGTTTCTCAAAAAGTTAGGCCTGGCCCTGGCCCCGGCCTAAGCCCTAAGGGTTATGGCCAGTCCGAGCCCAAAAAAGGGCCAAGCTGGGCCAGCCCGAGGGCCGCCCGGCCCATTTGACACCTCATTGATGTCAGATTGCGATGACAGGTGAACTTTGTTTACATTGGTTTGTGTATTATTTGCACTAAGAACATCAAACTTATCGATCAATTGCATTCAGCACCTTAAGATTTCAAACTTCGCACCCAGCATTTTTAACTTTTCAAGTTTTTACACCAAACTCTGTTTTTTAACAGCCAAACCTCCTAGAACGGGTAAAAGGTCACTCCCCTTCTGAAGTCCACATGGCATCCACGTGGCATCCACGTGGCTTCGCTCCAACACACTTGCATAAACTTCCTCAGTAGTTGCCTGTCATAAATTTTCTCCAATCCCTAAGCAACAAGTACAAGCAAAGCATAGATTTTAGGAATTATGAAAAAAATAGCTAGAATCTTCTATGTAGTAATAATTCATCGTTGTTAATTATGGTTAGTGGAATTTTCATTAACACCTTAGGTGATAATTTTTTGTTGTCACTAAGTAATTGACAATAACAACGGGTTAATTGTCACTATATGAGGGTTGTAGCCACCTTCCTATAACCTAGGTAAGGGCTGAATGCTTACTAATACAACTCATCCACTCCACCACCACCACCACCACCATACAACCTATCAACCACCACAAGCCCTACCAAACCAACCACCACAACCGTACAACCTATCAACCACCACAAACGGACCACCACCACTACCACAGTCACACGGTTTTCATTGGTCAACCACCATCCGGCCCACTGATAACAGCCATGCAGCAAAGCAATTTTTGGCTCTCCCAAATCCGATCATCACGAATCATGTACATATAAAGTAAATGGATTCATCGATGGCTTCGCCAACTATTACAACCGTTCACTAATGGGAGTTTTCGGCTCCCCCAAAACCGATCATCACAGATCATGTACTCATGTAAATTGATTTTCCAATGGCCTTTTTGCTAACGTGATAAAGAACAAGACCTTAGGCCTTGAGTATTCTTAAACTCGGTTTTAACCTGCACATCATCTTTCCAATCATATATTTTGTTTTTTGCTAAGACACCCAGAATTCGAGTCAAACTTGGGTTAGTTAAAACGATATACTATAGAACTCTAAAAGGTGGAATTCGAGTCAAACTCGGGTTAGTTAAAGCGATATACTATAGAACTCTAAAAGGTGTATAATACATACCACATAGCATGTGATAGAAATAACAGATTCCGCGCCTGAAAACAACAATTTTACTTTTGCTAAAGCTACAACCGTTGAGAAAAGAGATTTTGTCCATAAAAAACATTGTTTAGAGCTATAGAAAATAAGATAGTACAAAGTTAATCGTAACTATTTTAAATCAAATCTCAAATACTTAATTCACTTGTATTACTCTGATTCTCCCAAATATGTGGAGAATTGAAGCCTCGCTAGAAAAGTTTGTTGGGATTGCTCTTTTATAACAATTTTAAGTAACCCATCAAGGCTCTACTGTTTGGCTCCTTTAGTGGTCTAACATGTAGCCTTTCAAAACCTAGTCTATTGGCTCATATATATATATATATATATATATATATATATATATATATATATATATATATATATATATATATATATATATATATAACAATGAGAGTTTTTTATTCTCGCCACTAATATGTTTGGATTTTCCCTATAGAGATCTATATGTAGGTTAAGAGTTCTTTATGTTTGGAGTGACAAAATATTATAGTCCCTTTTTGCCCTCATCATGAATGAATGTTTCTAGAAATCACTAACTTATCAATATACAAACATATGTACTACAAAACACTATATTGTCTTATAAACTATTAAGATTGAGGCTTGATCAGATTGTAATGTGATTGTTTATGTTTACCTTTAATTGCCTCTGAATTGTAAGTTAAAAAATAATGAATACATTGCGATACAATGTCATCCCTAGATATTTGTCTTCTTTAATTAGTCTTTGTTATACATTATCCGGTAGCAATTCAGTGAATATTGGTTTAGCATTTAGAATATGTCGAATAGTGCTGGTAATATGTAGAGCTAAATAACAAGCATGATTATAGTTGTGATTAAAAATGGTGGCATTATTCACATATCTCTTTCGAATATTATGCTTATGTATATTTCATTCGTTGAGCTTTAGAGGGTTTTAAATGAGGCTACTATAGTAATTAAGTAAAAATCTTAAAGGATTAGAGTTGAATTGTAAAATTAATAGTCCATATTAAGACCTAGTATGTGAATACGTGCAACAATAAATTGATACAATCTATCAGCATACTAGTTTTAGATATATTGATATAATTTATTATCATATAGTGAAAACTAGATATAGTTTATTGACAATAGTTTTAGATATATTGATATAATCTATGAACATAGCAATGCACCAAAATGAGATACATTTTCAGCATTTTACACAGTTATCGTCAATATATTTTTAATGGGAGCCGATCCCTGTCTACCGGTGGAGAAATTGTTATTTCTCCACCATAAATATAGCCGTCCACATGTACTCGTGGAAGGCTCAGATGTGTTTTTTTTTTCTTGAAAAAGTTGCAACCACTACTCTTTCATGCGGTTGCAAAATTTGACAATAATGCCCTTAAACCCCAACCGCAAGAAAGATTAGAGGTTAAGGGCCCACAGAAAAACCCCCAACCGCAACAAAGTGCTGCGGTCCACTAATGCCCCAACCGTTGTAATGATTGCATGAAGCCCCCAACCGCAACAATGTGTTGCGGTTGGTCTTCAACTTGCCCTCCCCCCCCCCCGGCCCCCCTCCTTTTGTCCTTTTTCCTCCCCCCCCCCCAATGTCCTTTTTCCTATCCTTCCCCCCCCCCCCCCCCCCCCCCCCCGCCAATGTCCTTCTTCCAGAAATGCAGCTCAAAGCCGGACAGTCTTCTGCAATTTTTTTCTTTCACAGCCTTTGACTGCACTCATCTCACTGCTCACTCACGGATCCATTTTTTTGTCTTCTTTCTTCTCTCTCCCTCACTTTTCTCTCTTTATAATCTGTTCTCCCCAACTCTTTCTCGATAGAGCCCTTTCTTCCACTCTCCATCATCTTTACCCAACTTTTTTCATACTCCATATCTCACCTACATAATCTCCACGACAATACAAACAAAAAAAGTTTACGCTAGAAGATCGGTGGATGTTTCTTTAAATATATCAAGTAATTCAATGTTAATTTTAAATTGTTCTTACCATAATTGTTCTTACCAATGGATTGTTTAAATTGTGTTATGCTTAAATTGTTCTTACCATAGTCTAAAATTCGTATTTTTTGAAAGTTTGAAATTAGGGATTGAACTAGCGTTTAATAGCAAATATTAATGTGAATACGAAACGTAATTGTCGCTAAAGGTAAAAAGTTAATTAGACAGTTTTTCACGAATTTATAAAAAATAGCTAGAGCTAGATTTTGCCAAAGTACAAAAACAATACCCTAGTTATTTTTAAAAGATCTATATCAAGGAAAAATTTCAGATTTTTCCAAAGACTGGAAACGGGTTAACTGATATGGGGAACCTTGTAACTTTGCAGTGTAATTTAAAATATCAAGCTAGCGCAATTTCGCGCGAAACTTTTATGAGAACCCTAGGATGTTGGGAAATTCCATTTCCCAGGACTTCGGGCCATTCCGAAGTCGTTAGCTATTTTTTTGGCCGAACAGGCTTTTAAGCGCTCGATTCGGACACCGGTTCGGGATTTTTGGGCGAAAAATCGTAAAATACTTTTTAGATCACGAATGAATTCAGGATGCTTAAAATATCATTTTAAAGTATTTTTGAGATTTTCTAATGCCAGTGGGCATTTTGGTAATTTGCCACCCGAGAGGGGGTATTTTGATAATTTTCCCGGTAAAGTTTTTCAAAGGACTTTTTAGTCCAAAAATGTAAGTAAAATACCTCAAAGGTTGTTTTGAAGCTGATTTGAGGCGTTAGGGTGATAATGAACCCCCGAAAAAATTTCGATAATTTGTCGCTCAGCAAGGGTATTTTGCATAAGTTGGGGGTATTTTGGTAACTCATCCTCTTTAAAATTTTATGAGGAAATATTTGGTATATAATTGATGTAATACATTTAAAAAGTAGTTTTAAAGCAGTTTTGAGGTGTTGGTGGTGTAGCGGCCATCAGGGAGTATATTGGTAAATTGTCACGTTGGTGCTAAATTTTAGGGAACACGCGTAATTAAGCGTTGGGAGGGATGGGAAGTGAGGAATGGTATTAATATATTGAAATAATGAGATAATGACTATTGCTAATGCATTGGTAAGCTAGGTTAAAGATCCAGTTATAGTTTTGGAATGTAAATATTATGGACGCTAAGTTGGTTTACGATTATATTTTGTTCTTAGAGATATGGATTTCAATCCCGGACCTCATGATACATCAATCCTATACGATGACGATGACCATGTCGCGAGGCACGTATTTGACGGTGTCGATAGGGGTGTGTTGGAAACAATTCAAAGCACAAGTCACATCGAAGAGTGGGTACTAAACGTCAAACAAATACAAATATTACACCGTCAAAATTTATTTATGTTCACCGATTACGGGATTTGGTCTCGACACGACGATTGCCTTATATCCGCTCTAGTTGAACGATGGAGGAGCAAGACGAACTCGAACTCATTTCACTTTCGGTTTGGTGAAATGACTATAACATTAGAGGACGTCGGATTTATACTTGGAATCCCATGTCACTGCAGACCCATTACTTTGAGCAAAACGTTTGCATCCATAGCGAAGATGGCTAGGCAGTATTTTTTGGGAATTCCAAGGGAAGCTCTTACAACAAACGGCATCAAACTTAAATGGCTGAGAGAGCAGTATGGTGTGCTACCGGATGAATACACTCCTCACGATTTAGTGACGTATACGAAGGCATTCCTTTTGTATATTATTGGAGCTATATTACTTCGGACGCATTCGAAAAACACGGTGCATCCGAAGTATATGGTGTTCTTGGAGGATCTTGAGGAGGTATACTCATATTCGTGGGGTTCAGCTGTCCTTGCGCACCTATATCGAGCACTGCACAGAGCTACGAGAAAGGGTGCCAAGTCCATTGCCGCCTGCCTCACTCTATTACAGGTTTGAGCATTTATTTTCTTGGTTGATGTGTCAATATATTCGTGCATTAATTACTAATTCCAGATAATGTTTGCATTCACAGGTTTGGTCTTACGAGAGGCTACCCACGGGTCGTCCACAACCACGGGTAGATTCCGATGAGACGTGGCCTAGGGTGTGGGCCTGGGGGCCTACGACCAACCAGAGGAGACGGGTAGACCCTCACCACCATCTAAAGTTCTATCGGGGGGAACTAGAGATACTCGATGCATCCCAGGTGACGTGGCAGCCATATGGCAAGGTGATGCATCGGTTGGATGAGTGGTGTTGGCAACTTCCGGTGTCGTACGTGCTGGCAGGTTTGGTTCGGGTGCCGCTTATTCACTTCGAAGTATGTGAGTTTCAGATGCCCGATCGAGCTATGAGGCAAGCTGGCTGTTTACAAGGGATACCAAAACCCGCTGTAGACATGCGGCCATACAGGAGTGGTCGAGGGCCGAACTTCGAGGTGCCTGATGCCTTGAATTTGTTGAGCGACGAGGTGCAACAGTGGAATACTTGGCATGAAACATATGATAGCCTTGTATCGCTGAAGGCCGACAGCATCAGTATTGAGGAGTACATGCAATGGTTTCTCAAGGTGACGCGCACGAGGGTGAATTGCCCTTCCCAGGTGAGGAAGACATCGTATGCGCCACGTGAGATCTATGACCAGTTCTGGGCATTGAACATTGTAAGTCATGCTAGTGTTGTTTCAATTTTTATTTGCGCACCTTATCGACCATGCCTGAAATGATTAGCCATATTTTCTATGCATGTTTTTAGGTTAACCAAGGCAATGAGGTGTTCAAGCAGCTGGAGGGGTTTGACTAGTTTGTCGCGCGGGCTCCTGACAATCTAAAGAGGTCCATTGAGAGGTAAATTACTGAAGTTCACAACTTTAGTCTTGCGTACCGGGGTTACCAAGGGGTGCTGTCTAGTCGCTTGCCTCCTGACACGTACGACTCTCAGCCCCAGAGTCAGGTGTGGGAGCCGTCTAGTCACTTGCCTCCTAACGCGTACGACTCTCAGCCCAAGATTCAGGTGTGGGAGCTGTCTAGTTACTTGCCTCCTAACGCGTACGACTCTCAGCGCCAGAGTCAGGTGATCCAAGTAGGAATCCAGGCGTCGCGCCCAAGCATCCGGTCGGATAAAGGACAAACGACGAAGCCATTGAGTCTGGCCAAATGGGATTGGATCCACCGGCACTACTTTGGGCATGAGCCAATCTCTACAGCAGACTTTCCTGTTTCGGGATTCCTAGGTCACTCTAATCTAAGACTGTTGGCGCCGGACACATATATTTTGAATTTTCTCATTGACACTTATATAGATCTGCTCCGTGTTAGAGAGCTAAATTATAACCCCTGCCAAACTTTGAAGCTCAACATGTATGCCTCTTTTGTTATCCCCATCATGGTGAATAGCATGAAGGAGTTCATAGAATGGAGGAGGATGCGAGGGACAGGCAAGCGTGAATGGAAACCATCTCTAAACGTGCTTTCCTACTTGAACGTGGACTATCAATGTCATGCAGCTGAGGCGAACCTAATCATGCTACCTGCTCTTCATGCAAGCCACTTCTTCCTATTAGTTCTCTATCCAGAGAATAAAATGGTCCACATATACGATAGCCTAAGGGAAGACGGACCTGGTCGGCAGCTGGCGCAGATGTACTCCATGTACATTAGTATTGCAGAAGATTGTCCGGCTTTGAGCTACATTTCTGGAAGGACATGGGGGGGAAGGACAGGAAAAAGGACACTGCGGGGGGGGCGAGGGGGGAAAGGACACTTAAAGGGGGTGGGGGGCCGCAGGAAAAAGGACATTGGGGGGGGAAGGAAAAAGGACAAAATGAGGGGGGCCGGGGGGAAAGGACACGTAAAGGGGGGTGGGGGGCCGGGCGGGGGAAGGGCAAGTGGATTACCAACCGTAACACATTGTTGCGGTTGGGGGCTTCATGCAATCATTACAACCGCAACAAAGTGTTGCGGTTGCGGCATCAGTGGACCGCAGAACTTTGTTGCGGTTGGGGGTTTCTCTGTGGGCCCTCAACCGCTAATCTTTCTTGCGGTTGGGGTTTAAGGGCATTATTGTCAAATTTTGCAACCGCATGAAAGAGTAGCGGTTGTAACTTTTTCAAGAAAAAAAAAACACATCGAGTCGTCCACGAGTACACGTGGACGGCTAGATTTATGGTGGAGAAATAACAATTTCTCCACCGGTAGACAAGGATCGGCTCCCTTATATAATAGTCTCAAAATTATATTTAGTCACTACAAAACTTAATTTTTTATAGCGAAAAGCATCTTATTATAGTCTAATCCTAAATTCCCACACACACACACACACATCAATACACACACAAAAGCTATCAATTTCACACCAAAAATGTATATAACAACCAAATTCATGGCCAAATTAAAGAAAGAGTTTAGAAATTTTATTACTTTGAATTTTTTCTTACCCTAGCCTTGTTTCTTCTCTCTTTCTTCCTCTCTCGACTTTACGTAAAGGGGGTGGGCATTGGACTGCTGCCCTCTTAAGACCTCTTTTATATATGGTTGCCTTGGATTGAAAAACTTCTAAAAAATCCCCTCACACTTAGTCTCTATTATTCTCATTTCACCCAAACAATCTTAAAAGACCATAATTAATTATAGATTAAGATTTAAAACAAAGTTTTTATCGACTAAATAAAACTTCAATCGTTCCAGTCTCCCCACCTTATTAATTTGCAACTTAAGAATATTATAATTTTTTGCTAAAGGCACAATCAATACAGTTGACGATAATGGTCACTAAAGACTCCAAATTAATGTATACTATCACAATCGTCGCTAAAGAATTAACTAAAATTCTAAGATTTACCATAAACGATACGGGCTATTACATTATCTTCCCTTAAAAAAAATTTGTCCTCGAAATTTGGTGTTCCTTAGATTACTGCTCTTTAACAATGACTGATCTTGGGTATCCATCTTCATAACGCCTATCCTATGTCCATTTACATGGTTGGCAACAATCCATATCCAATTTCAAGTGACTTACAATGTATATGCGTTAATCGCCTCAAAGTACTGGACTACTTTAATTCGCATAGTCTCAATTATCAATATTCTTAAATCACAAGCCCATCTATACTGAAAATGCTATCTCCACATTTCTCCATTCATACAACTAAATTATCATTAAACCGCAAAGTCTCACCTAGTGAACAATTTCTAGAGTGTCAAGTATATTCATCAAAATTAACCATAAGCTCAGTTTTAGACCACGATATTACATCAATGTAATACCCTGCACCATTTACGGTGAATCTTAGAATTTTAGTCAATTCCTTAGCTGCGGTTGTGGTAATATACATTAATTTAGAGTCTTTAGCGACCATTATCATCAGTTGTATTGATTGCGACTTTTAGCTACAATTTATAATGTTCTTAAATTGCAAATTAATAAGGTGGGGAGACTGGAACAACCAAAATTTTATTTAGTCGATAAAAACTTTGTTTTAAATCTTAATCTAGAATTAATTATGGTCTTTTAAGAGAGTATGGGTGAATTGAGAATAATAGCTAAGTGTGAAGGGGGTTTAGAAGTTTTTCAATCTAGGGAAACCATATATAAAGGAGGTCTTAAGAGGGCGGCCGTCCAGGAGAAATCTGCACACCCCCTTTACGTAAAGTCAAGAGAGGAAGAGAGAGGAACAAGGCTAAGGCAAGAGTAAATTCAAGATAAAAAAATTCCTAAACTCTCTCTTTAGTTTCGCCATGAATTTGGACGTTATATACATTTTTGGTGTAAAATTGGTAGCTTTTGTGTGTGTATTGATGTAAATGTGTTTGAGAAGAAGGCTGCTATAGAGAAGCATAAGAGTGGGTTAAGGTTTTCACCATATCTCATTTATTTCAAATCCGGTTGAGATAAATTTTTACTTTCCAAAAATTTCATTAAATTGCCTTCAATCTAGTTTAAAGTTTTCTCAGGATTCCACATTTGCACTTCGATAAATGACCTTAAATTCAATCCACTGTATGAGTCTAAAATTTTTCAGTTTCTGGCAGCCACTTCGATTTATCATAGAAAATTCATTTCTCATGAATTTTTGTGAAATTTATATTTTTAGAAATATCATGAAGTCTTATTCAACTTAGTAGTTTTGGATTTTTTAAGATTCATAGTTTTTCTGCTTCAAAATAACTATTGAACAAAACTGGTCTCAGTAATTTTGACTTGCTACAGAGAAGTCATTACTCATTTGGATTTTATGAACCTTATATTTCTGAAAACCTCATAAAGTCTACTTTGATTTGGTAATTTTAAGTTTTCGAAGATTCGTCATGTTTCTACCTCAAAATGGTCAATGTATAAAACTAGGATTTGTTGAAAATTATTTTTTTAGAATTACTTATCAATCCATTGCCAAAACTTTTTAAGCCATTACTGAGCTTATTTGGGCAAAATGTGAAACAAAACTCTCTTTAACCTTCAATGTAGAATTTTCTGAAAATTTTATGGGAATGCAAAGTGCCTGAAATGATTTTATTTTTTGAAAATAGATTTTGGAACTGATTGGCATAGTAAATAAAATTATTTTTAGACAAAGATTTTAAAGTGATCTGATCTTACTGAGATGCTTGAGCATATGAAAGTTCGCAGCATTCCGGTGCCGTTTTATATACTTTTGAAATAAGATCCATAGCGCTTAACTTAAGGAGCGAATTAGGGTTCCGAACAGAAAATTCTCACAAAAGGTCCTTTTTTTCCGAAAAACCCACCTAGAGCGTTTTGAGTTATTTTTGTGGGTGTAGTGGTATATTAGGCATTGGGGATAATTTGCTAATTTTACACAAGTCTAGAGGGGTATTTTGATAATGTTGCACACTTAGGGGAAATTTAGCACTTAGGCATGATTGAGTGGCAATAAATATTCATATGCTTTATTATTTAGGTTCCAATAGATAAGAGTTAGGATAGGTTTGGGAACAAGAGCCAGAACCGCTTAGCTATCTATGTAAGTATTCCTGCCATATTCCTCTGTATACTCTATTTGCAAAATATATAAACATATAAATGATTTAATCAAATGAAAGTTTTTAAAGTTCTTATACTGCACATGTTTTCTTTTTAAATCATTTGATGAGAAATTGAGTTAAAAGAATGATATGGACTGTTATGTGAATAGTAGATTTACACTAGGTATATGTTGAATGAGATGTTGAATTTGACTTGGTTGCTGTGCCCCATATCTAACGGGAGAAATTTGAATTTCGGGCCCTAGTTAATGAGACTTGTACATTGATGCACAGTATTGTTACTTGTGATTCGCCCTTGTGTCTACCGAATTATTTATCCCGAGTGTAGGAGGGATTTCAGGCTCTAGTCAGGGGGGCTCGTACGCTGACCGCAACACACCTAATTTATGTTATCTATGATGGATGCAAATAAGCTTTCTTGATGATTATACTTTGGTTTGAGAACCTTTTCTGCAAGTGCATATATGTATGTATATATAATGAAGAATGTTTTGTTATGGTGACATTGAATTCCTAATTTTTGAAAAAGAAATCCATGGCATATTTTGAACCTCAAACCTAGTTTAGGGACATGGTATGTGTACTTACTGGGCCCCAAGCTCATTCTTTAAATATTTTTTAGGCGAATACCTAGATGGAATCGGTACTGATGAGGGCCACGAGGATGTATTTGTGGGAGACAATTTCTAGAGGAGGTGCAGTCGTCATAAATTATTTAATAAATCTCTGGGTAACATGCTAGTATTGATTTGTAATTTGAGAATTTTTGAGCTTAGGTCTCCTCAAATTTCTTCATCGTTGTCAATGACTTGTAAGTTAGAGTTTGAAATTGATTGTTGAGGAAATTCTAGGTGAGGCTTGTAATAGCCAATGAATTGTTTTAGAATTTAGCAAGTTGGAATGAATTCTAAGTACAAGTTGGAGTATGTCTGGCAAAGCCCTTAGTGGAGGCTTAGTGGGCCAGCGGCCGGTCACACCCCTAACTCATGGGCTTTACCTATAGGTTTGGGTCGTGACACTTCCATTCATGTAATGCATCCTTGTAAACTACCATTCTCCATCCATCACGAAAGCACACTTATTCTTGATTGGCTGTCATGTTTTTTCTTATTTTTTTGGGTTCCATAATTCACCAATAAAGTTTATCTTCACCATGTTTTATTTAGATAAGGTTAGATTAATCACATTTAGTATGACTGATGAAACTTCATTTCACTCTTTTCCTTTTGCCATCGTTGACAATATCTGGATTCCAATCATTCTCGAAATTTATACCATAACTAAAAAAGCATATATGATTATGGCTGGAAGGAAGCCCTTCAATAATTAGAAGTCTTCAAACCTTTTTGAGTTGTTTAAATCGTCTATTTTTTATTATTTTTTTTATAAAGATGAGAATAGCATAAATAAATACGCTTTTGTGGCGATTACAAGGGTTTGTCAAACAGCTGATAAAGGTTATGATATTCCCGTGACTCTATGTATATAAGACCACAAATGTCAAAAATTAAATTAGCTGATAACTTATAGACCCTCTACACATTACAATTAAACTAAAGTAGAGCATATCTTACAATTCAGCCTAACTTTTCGTGATATGCCAAGGCCTATAGGTTATAATTTTAACACCAAATACATCAAAACACAAAAAAATACAACACAATATTATAATGAGGAGGACAACCGGAATCTCACCAAACAAAGGTGTACTTGATTACCTACGGAACCACAACACAAAGACGAGACGCGAAGGGGCCATCAACACTGCATGATCTACTCTTTTTCACCAGCATTTCCAATCCCAACGAAATGTTGTCATTAGACCAGGCAACGAAGCAACAACCACTTAGTACGGGCTAATTTGAGATACATCCGCCCCAGCCCACCAAAACCCAAATACAAACCCTAGCGCAGAAACCTAGCAAACCCCGTACCCTACCCTCTTCCCCAAGGCCCTAACCCCTTAATCCCCCCGCCCCCAACACACACACACACACACACCCACAAAAAACCCCAACCTAAGGCCCTACCCCCTTCCCTGAAGGACAACAAGGTTCACCCACAACCAATAAAACCGAAACAAAGTCAAAGAAATCATTATAGACAGCCCCACATCGATTCCAGTCAATGCTGGTTAATTTCTGACCATCGCCGGTGAAATTCCAGCCATCAACGGTGTTGATATCTCTGGCCCTCAAAAGCCCCTCCATTCATATGTTGTTACAAATCAGCCTTTGACTATCTAAAACGAGTAGATCTACCAATTCTAGTAGATCGATACCAAGATCTGACTAGATCCGCACGGGATCTGCGTCACCATCTCCAGTGATGTAGGGAGATGCAACGGCTACCGCATCGCCTTCATCCACCCTTTAACCTGCCGCCAGTCATAGTCGTTGCACTCTTTATAGTACACACAATCAACACAACAAGGACATGAACTTGAAAGAATAAAACGGAGAGAAAAGAGGGGAGAGAAGAAAGAGAGAGGGAGGTAGTCGTGAGGACCCCGCCCCTGCTGATGCCGGCGAGGGTTTGTTGGTGTTTTACCTGCTGTTTAGTGAGAAAAAGAAGGGAGAAGGGAGAGAATTTTTTTGTGGTTCAATATTATTTATTGTCCTTCTAAGATTTGCAATATCATCTTCATATCATTTCTACAAATGTTTTAAAGTTTTAAGAGATACATACATTAGTTGGTTTAATAATCATTAATCTCGATTTTTTGGTAATCCAATTTTTTAACTTTTACCTGCTTCATGGTCCAAGTATACAATTCCTATTAAATGGTTTAATAAATAAAAAAATTATCATGGATTCCCAATGTTTAGTTGCCTTGGGTTAGGCTCTATCCGGTACCAATTTTGTGGTACAAAATTCTCCTTTGGTTAAGAAAGACATGTACTAAAAACTAAATCGAAAGCTTAGAGTTCTATTTTTATATCTTAAAGTTTTTAAAGGGCCAATTTTGATTTTTGAAAAAATAAAAATGAATTGAATAAAAGAGGCTTAGGGTGCCAAAAGGACATGGTGTAATATAGTCAGATTTATATAAAAGTGAATGGAGTTTATTTCTCAAATGTGAAATATTCAAGTATAACATGTATAAAACCTCATAGAGATGAATGTGATTAATCGTGTTATGAATACTAGTTAAGACCACGAGACCAATTAGATCACAAAAATGTGACAAAAATCAAGAACTTATGCAACATAAAATTTAGAATCTTACTCAATTTAAGAAGGATAAATCTTTTGCATTTTTTTTACATTTCTATCTTCAAAAACTATTTTTCATATTGACTCATTTCTGTTGAGCGCGAGCCTTGCATAGCAGGGGATATTAAGTTTAAATTCCACAAGACACGAACTCAATTTCGAACTGTATTTTGTAGAATTTGCTTTAAATCAGGTATGCCGATACTTATTCAATATGTATACACGATCACATTCTCGTGTCCTTGTTTCGTTCTAGAATATAGTTACAAGTTTAGAGTCTTTTTTGCTTCAAAACTAACGCTTTGGCATTAAAAGATGCTATAGCTTAAATCATTTTAAGCAAAAGGAAAAGAAAACATCAAGTCGTGTAAACCTATTGTTTCTTCAAAAATCGCATTGCCAATATCCATTCAGTTAGAAGATTGTGCTGGAACTATTCATTCTGATGAAATATAGGTGTACCTATAATTACTGGAACAATACTTAGCAACGCCACTGCTGTACTGCAAATATGACATTCAGCAATGACATTTAACATCGGATGACTATCGTCATTATCATCCCACCCAGAATAGGAGGCATAAACATGGAAATCATTTAAGACAGACATAAACTTCACAGAAAACATAGTTTGAGTATGAACTCAAAGTATGAGATTAAAAAGAAAAATTAGAGGGAAGAAGCATACGATGGTATAAAAATAAGCATGTATAGAGCATATATCCCTAAACTGTGCTAAAAGACGTACAACGTATACAACAAAATTCCGCAGCCTAGTATGTGACCAAAAAAAAGGCAATATACGGTATTATACGTTTCCATTTCCAAACCTACGAATCCCAAATGCCAAGAATTAGACTGTTTACTCGTTATTTAAGGTTGAAGTAATGAGATTAAGAAATCATATATATAACATTTTCTATCAAAGAACCATGCTCTACACAAACACCGCCACCCTTTCCCACCCTTTCCCACCCCCACCACAACAGTACTTTTCCTTATATAAGTAGCTCTATTTTTCTCTTTGTTACTTGAAGCTAACAAACACTTGAGAGCAAAAACTCTAATAAAAATGGCAAAGCATAAATGGTTGATTTGCGTATTTGTGCAACATTCTTAATTTTTTATTTATAAGTGTCCTACATATCAAAATCTGTATCTCTTTAAGTGCGTTATATCTCAAATGATGTATACATTTGTGACGAATAGAAAAATCGTGAGAAAATGAACCAACAATTGTTAGTCTCTCAAATTTAGCTTACACATCAATAATGTTGAGATCGGAACCCTTCGTGTAATTGGCTTGCCGTAAAAACATCCATCACCATATGGTAAATAACCTCAAAAATAACCATGAAGACAAGGTAATGGTTAATAAGGTAAATGTAGAACTGACCGGAAAGAACAATTACTGATCGGAGAGAAAGACCGAAGAGATTATTATTGCAAAACTGTAAAGGTTGATGACAAATGAAAACGCATAAATACAGAGGCTGGTAGTTCTAGTCTCTCTCTCTCTCTCTCTCTCTCTCTCACACACACACACACACACATTCCCACCTTCTTTGGGTCTATTTTCTTTCTTTCTTCTTTTTTTTCATTTTGATTTGCACCAACAACACTAGGAATGGCAATAGGGCGGGTGGGATACGGATTTCACAACACCCGTACCCGCCCTGGTAACTCAAGTCTGCCACTCTGCCCCGCCCCGCCATTGGGTCAAGGGATGGAAATACCATCCCCGATCTGGTGAAATACAAGAAAATCCTCCCCCGCCCCGATCCGCCCCGAAGTGAATGACCATCTGCAGGTTTTGCACCCACACACCCCATCCCCTTCACCACAAACACATTTGCATAGATCCACAAATACATAGACAACCATATTCTAACAACAGTGAAATGAAAAATCGGTGTTGCAACAAGAAGGAAGGTGAATCAGTATGGGTTGATATTCTCATCCAAAAAGCAGCCATATCACTCATATGTATGTCCCTGGAAAGTTCAAATGCTCATGATTGCATCACCACAAACACATTTGCATAGATCCACAAATACAAGTAAGGTTCCTGTGACAGCTTCATGTGTGGGGATCGATGGGGGGTAGCAATAAGGTAGGTGGGTTGGGGGGGGTGTGAAGGAAAAGTGTGTTGCGGCGACAGAGGAAAAGGTGGGAAGAGAGAAGAATAGAGAAACAGGAAAAAATGTTTAGGGTTTTGTCCACAAAAATTATATAGTTGGAGATCAACGGCTGAGATTGCACAGGATTATATGTAGGGCTAGGATAAAAACTATCATATAAATGCGGGCGGGTACGGGTCGGATACCGGGGCGGGTTAGACTAAATACCAAATCCGACCCACACCCGCTGCGGATTTATTTGTTTAAAATATTGTACCAGCCCCACGACCCAGTCAAAGTCAAGAAAACCCACTCCTATAGGATCGAACCGGGGCGGATATCCGGCTGGTGCGGATCAAATTGCCATCCCTACAACACACAGACACAACTCCCACCCACACTTAGCCCCACATTCTACCACCGCCTCATTCCTACGTTCTATCACCGCTCATACTTCATCCCCCAAAATCCCCTTAGCCCTCACCTCCCCCAACTCAGATCCCCGTCTTACGACCACCCCACCCCTATGTCCCCCAAAAATTCCTCCACCCGCGCTGCCTGCCCATGACCCGTCTTACCACCCTCCCCCACCGATGACGCCTTACCCCTCCTGCGATGACCCACCTTCCTCCCTCCTAGTCTGTAGTGCCCTATCGGCCACAAGCCCGCTACCGTCTATCCCTCTCTTCTCTAGTTTCTCCATTCTTTACCCTCACCCGCCCCCCTGTGCCCCCACCACTACCCTAACCCCACCAACCCATAAATGCCCGCAGACAGATGACCCACACCCACAATCCCGGTGCACCACACAAACATCCACAAAAACACAGAACATGGTCAGCTACGCCCCAACCCCCAACTGAGCCCCCCCCCCCCATCTCATCATTCTTCGATCACCGGACAACCCACAGCCACAGATAGAAGCCATACACACACAAAAATCAAATCAAATACCCATCTGGAAAATAGTTTCTTTGTAAAGCATCTGTAGATGCACGCATTTTAAACAGCCCCACATAACCCACCCACATCGTCGGACCTCACACACCGATGCGATACATTCTTAAACAATCCCCCACCTCTTAAGCACCACCCACCCACCCACCCCAACATGGTCTTTCCCCAACCCCTCACATGACCACCCTATGACGACGCACACAGATGCACGGACTGACACATCAAACACACAAAAGCGACACAAAAAAGCACAGACAGTGAATGGTGCAAAAATGTCAAGCATTATAAAAAATTGCATGTACCTTAATTAGTTGGAGTGAATGTTGTTTGGTTTTGGCAAGCTCTCTTCTTTGCTTCTATTTTTCTTTTTCTTTTCTTTTATTTATCTATTTATTTATTTTTTTGGCTTTATTACGGTTTTGACAGGCTCTTCTTCTGTTGTTTTTTGCTTTATTATAGTTTTTGTTTTTAGGAGAGGTGATAAAGTGGTAGCTGA
This sequence comes from Escallonia herrerae, assembly GCA_033070095.1. Lineage (NCBI taxonomy): Eukaryota > Viridiplantae > Streptophyta > Magnoliopsida > Escalloniales > Escalloniaceae > Escallonia > Escallonia herrerae. The sequence continues at coordinate 261,413 of JAVXUP010000814.1, read as the reverse complement.
AAAATGGTGGTGCGGAGATCATGAGTGGTTATACTTCTTGACTAATGACACTTATGAACTATTTAATTTTATTTGGAAAATAAGGAAATTAATTGTTTGGCCAATTAGATGCTAACACTTGTATTAGTTTGTATATATATAATAGAAATTGTTAGAAAAAGGGATTCGGAGTTTAGAAGACAGAGAACATGTCAACCAAATCCAAATTGTTTTAGTATAGATGAGTAGTGTTTGCCTATGCACTTCTTTTATCAAACGGAAACAGATTGAATCACTTACATAAAGGAAAAAGAGAAACTCGAAAAAATCCAGAATCTTTCCAGACAGATTCAATCAGCCATAGACGAGTATTTATCCAAGTGAAACCTTCATTCAGACGACTGGGCGAAACCTCATAAGTCATAACTAATGGGCGGCTACTCCATTACTTGTCCCTTTATGGCAGAGAAGGAACAATGATGGAAATTTTTGAACAAAATAAATAAAATCTGCCGATATAAGTCCAACCCTGAAGGCAGAGGACCCATGTCAGCATGTTAATAATCATTAACGATCACTTAGGTTGTACAAAAATTCAATAGTTACTGACAGAGTAGCCATTGAATTTCCTGACTAATGTGCCTCATATACCTCTAAGACTAAGAACCAACCAAGCCACAAAGACATATAGCGAAGTCATCACTAGGAGGCTTTGAAGCAGCAGCAATTGATTTCTTCTTAGCTACCAAAGGAGAGTGTTTGATCAGTTGAAAAGGAGTTCAATCCTATTCCTGCAAACTTCTTCTTAAGTAGTGGCAAAATGGCTTTAAGGCAAGTGCAAAACATTATGCAAGTAACCTTACAAATGATATCACCGCCAAGCATCATTTGTCACTTGAAACCACAAAAAGAGATGGTTGTTCACGTGGACATTCAAGGTAAATCAGGCATTCAACGTCTATGTAAAATTTTCCTTTCGAGAGAATATCCCGAGTAGAGTGGTTATCATAATCACATTTTAAAGACGGTAACTACTCATGGTTGGGAACCTACCCTATTCCTCGTACTTAAGACCGGTGTCACGTCTTAAACATAAATACAAATTTTATCTCGATTTGTTTTAATAAGCGCCATTCAGTCCAAAACATCAGCATAGTTCAAATCTCAGGGAGCTTTCCATTAGAGGAATCTTGAGAAATACTTTGATGTCATCATTGTGGAACCACTAATTAAACTCTTGAGAATTCCTGCTACCCTTCGGCATAAAGCCAGAGACCGTAGGATGACCTCGGTATTTCAGGGGTAAAGCTGTTTTCACTGGCTCTTTATTACTAAGAATTAGAGATGTCAAATGGGTCGGGCGGCCCGCAGGCCGGCCTGACCCGGCCTGAAAAAAGCCTGGGCTGGCCCGGCCCTGTAATGAACAGTGCAGGCCCGCAAATAAAGGGCCTTGGACCAGGCCAAGGTTTTACAAAAAATGGCCCTGGCCAGGCCCGGCCCGAAAAGCCCGAAATTGGGCCCTTTTCTGGCCCTAAATTTGGCCCCCTGCTTGGCTGTTTTATTTCTCTTCTTTGTTTCTTGTTTTCTGTCTTGGACCTCTTGGTTCTTCTTTCTTTCCTAAAAGGGAAATGTTTCTCTCTTTTTTTTCCTTCATTATCTTCCACTCGAGACATCCATTATCCACATATCTCATATTTTAACATTTAACTAACTTAGTCATTGTAACAAGGAGGAGGTGGCAAGACAATAAAACATGATTTTTAAATTATTTTTTATAAAATTACACAAATGTCTCTAAACTTTACGTATTTATAAAATCACCCCAAACTTTGAGAGTCATGGTGATATTATTGAGAAACGTCTCTATAAGAATATTTTTGCTTCGTACTTCGAATAATTAGCAATCATTTTCTGTAAACTTTAGGATGAAGAAACGTAATCTTGGGACATATTTTGAGATCGAGATTTGTGTACTATTCGAATTATACTTACAAGATTTTCTTTGATTGCACGATTTTGACAAATCTCAAATTCACGTCTCTTACTAAAACAACAAGAATCGGCACACAAAAAGAAAACATTTTTTTGCTTCTCACTTTTGATCTAGTTCTTTTTTAGCATTGAGGAATGATAATTGTAAAATGTAAGAGCGCATCAACAATAAAGTTTTTCGAGCATCAACCCATTATTAAAAGTAAAAGTAGCCTACAATAGTTTGTTCTATATAACGATCATTGTCACTAAATGTTACTAGTGTCATTTTTCATACATTCTTTAAACAATTGTTTTAGCATTACAATCGTTTTGCATTCGTTCTTTTAAGAATTGTTTTAGCGTTATAAAATAAAAGTTACTAGACATATTTAAAAGAAAATACCTATGTAGTAACCAATTCTTTTTTCCCAATTCAAGATAAATTCATGAGGAAGTGGTATCTCTAATAAAACAACATTATGAGTAAAGGGAGATAATTATAGCTAATAAAAGAAAGAAAATTACACAAAAAAAAATTTGGGCATGGGCCCGGCCCAAGCCGGCCCTAAATATTGGGCCTAGGGCCAGGGCTTGGACTGGACCCATATATCCAGATTTCAAGCCCTGCCCGGCCCATTTTCAGTCACTAAGCCCGGCCCCGGCCTGTTTTATTGGAAGCCCGTTAGGCTTGGGCTGGGCCGGCACAAGCCCGGCTCATTTGACACCTCTACTAGGAATCCAAGGTCACCGGGAGCCCGAATGCTGTTACTAGCACCAACTTGTGGCCAGCTTCTAAGATACTAAGCCAAATCAGAGATGGACCAGAAAGGCATAGATTTGTTACAATCATTTTTACCTTTGAGAACATGCTTGACCAGAAAATCACCTCTTACTAGCAGTAGCTGTCTCCCTAGTTCCCTACTTGGCTAGGAGACTCGGTTGCCCAAACCAGCTTCGGATTTGCTAGAAACGAGTTGACTGGTTTACCTTTAGACTCATAAGTTTATTGATTCCGTCGGGACTGAGTTTGTTTTCTTTTTTTTTTCTTGAAGTTAATCAAGAGAATTGTATTAAAAATGTGAAACAATTACAAGAGTAAATAAACTACTTTTCTGGAGCGCCACATAAAAGTCCATCTACTTAATTATTCAAGTAGGTAGACTATTTTTCAAGAAGACTAATATACATAAAATGAGTCTTATGGCCAGATCAAAAAATAAACTACTACAAGTCTTAGGGTTGGTTTGACAAAACTTTTTTTTGGTTTTCAGTTTTTAAAGAGCAGCTTAATTTTATTTTTTTTATAAAAACAAGTGGGTGTTTGATAACCTTTTTTTTTTTGGTGTTTGGTAACCCTTTTTATTTTGACTTTTTTTTTTGAGTGGTTTGCGGTGGCGGTGGTGGGGCGTAGCGGTGGTCGACGGTGGTGGTGGCCGGCGGTGGCTGGTGGCTGCCGACGGTGGTAGTCGACTGCCGGCGGCCGGAGGTGGTCGCCGGCGGTGGTTCCGGCGGCAAAGGTGGTCGTCGGCGGCTGCCGGCGGTGGTTCCGGAGGCCAAAGGTGGTTGTTGGCAGCTGCCGGCAGTCGTCGGCGGTGGTTGCCGACAGTCGGAGGTGGCTGCCGACGGCCGGCGACCAGAGGTGGCTGTTGGCGGCCAGAGGTGGTTGCCGGCGGTGGGAGGGTGGTGGTGGTGGTCTAAAAAAAAAATCAAAAGTGAAAAAAAAACAGTTTCTGGAGTTTTTTTTTACTCTTCAGTTTAAAATTTAGTTTTTTAAATTGGAGAAGGAAAAAAAATGATTACCAAACGCACTTTTTTTTTTCCAATTTTCAAAACTGAAAAAAAGTGTCAAACGCACTCTTAGAGCCTAACTATTGGTTACTCTAAAACCCTGTTTGAGCAGATTTTCAAAGCAGATTCAACATCGAACTGGAATTGATTGGGTGTCCAGCGAGAAAAAGAGCAGACTTCCCTAATTTTTTTTTTTAATCTTTTGCACCTATAGATTGATCTTGTTACAGAGTAATAACGATAGAAACATGCGATAGCTTATATTGCGGTTGCAGAAGCCAAATACTGAAGTAAGACCTTTCTAACTACAAGAAAAAAGAAGTTTTAGCAGAAACCTTCAATTAATTTTTGGTACACAACCGTTAATAAAACCTTTTGAGGCTACAATAAATCTCGACCAATTTCTGCAAGCAAACCTTTAAATTTACTTATTTTCTCTCTCTCTCTCTCTGAATGGATAATTTTATATTGGAGCCAACCAATGTAAAAAAGAGAAAACCAGTCTATTTAAGGGTAGTAGTGTGGTTCCTCTATCTGTGTTTTAGAAGTTAAAGGACTATTTTTCAGAAAGAAAATTGGTTGAGAAAAATAATTCACCACCCACTAATATTCGTTTGGGCTAGTGATGTTATCCATCCATTCAAGAAAAGGGTTGGGCCACCTAGTAATGATGAGTTGGGGTTGGGTCTTTCAACCCGGATTGGTTGAAAAATTGTTAAGGGTGAGCAGAGAACTAACAAAATTTGATCCAAACCACTGGAAATTAAATGGACCAGTTCAATTGTTGATGACCTTGGACGGTTCAGATTGCAAATGTCAAAGCGATATCGGATCATCCGGTTCAAGGTTCAAAAGTTCCGAAAGCAACTGACTTGAACAAAACGATCCCCTCTTTTAATTTGTTCTTATTATACCTTCTAAACGTTGGAGTATTTAACCATGTTAATTAGATAAATAGGATTATAAAATTGGTTCACCTGGCCTTAGTTAGTCTAATTCATTTAATACTCTTTTTCCGTTCTTAGCGTCTCTCGACTTTACCCATTTTTCAATTCATTGAAGCCGAAGAAACTCTGGTCCTCCAAGGTCTAACTGCCGCGTTAGCCACTATTTATGTCCTCAAAGAAACAACATCAAGTAACCACCATTTTTGTAAAGTTGTCGTCCGTTGAAATTTCACCAACTTCCTCGAAGTTGTCGTCCGCCAGAATCGCATGAACTTCATCTGAATGTGAGTCCCTTTCTCTTGAAAACTCTATCCTTAATTTGCTTTGTTGCACTAGAGTTTGTTGCAAGAATCGTAATGTATTGATAGGTGATCGATTAGTTTATATTAGGGTTTTGAAATCCTGCTTTGCATCTCAGCAAGTAAAGTATGTTGTAATTACACATGCCTATAAATTATAGAAACTCTTTAGTTAGGACTGACCTCACCAAAAGCAATTGAGCAAGCCCTTCGTAAGTACTTCAATAATGAATATCTGCACATCCGCGAATATGGTACAAATATATGGTGGTCCCATTTTTAGAAAAATTTGCACAAGGGTGAGATTTTACGTGACATATACTGATTATGTGATTGGAATGGTTTTGATTTGTATTAATTATGCGACATTGGAATGAGTTTAATCTATGTTAATTATGTGGGTAGGAGTGATATTAATTTATGTTAATAACATGGTAATAATTTAATTGGGTCAAATATTCAAATTGTTCAAACCGAATTACTGTTACAGTCTGTTCAAGAATCTTTAAATAGAAGTTTACTATCCAATTTAGTTCACGATAATTGAAAATCTGGTCCTTTAGTCTGTTTGGAAACATAGATTTCATGGGCTTTGGAATTGAAAATGAAATTTTAGCTGTTTGGAATCCTTAAAAATAGATTTGGAATTGGATGTTATGGGATTTCATTGAATTTGGTTTAACATGCTGAAATCCCACCAAAAGAGGTTGAATTTGGTCCGATTTGTTCATGAGAAGTTATCAAAAATAAAATCATTCTAATCTACCCTTGAAAAAACACCGTAAAAACGACTCTTCTCTTTCATTGACCTTGAAAAACCTCTGGATATATACTACATACGAGCTTCCACATGTATGTCTTCTCTTCCTCTATTTATTTTCCTTTTTCAATCAAATATACCCTTTCCAATTTGTTCCAATTTGCTTTAATATGGAGATGAGTTAAATCTCGTGAGTTTAAATAAGAACATGATTTTAATCTTGTGATATTTATTATTTTTATAAGATTTGCTTTAATATCAGTATTGTTTGTCTCGTGATATTTATTATTTTTATACGATTTGCTTTAATATTAGGGGTTGTTTGATAAAAATAAAATTTAAGTGCTGAAAAGTTAAATACTGAAAAGTTAAGTACTGAATTTGTAAAACTAAAAACTTTAAGCGGCTGAATTTTTACCGAAAAATAAATTAACATGTTTAGTAAACCAAAAGCAGATGTCTGAAAATTGTTTATTTATAAATTTATTCAGTTTATCAAAATTATACATTTGTTTAAGTACTTTAGAACTTTTTTTAGGGGGGGGGGGGGTGCTGCTAATATCGTGTTGATGGTGGTGGTGGCAGTGACGATGGGGTAGTGGCGGCGACGGCAGCAACGGCAAAAGGAAGTCAATGGTGGCGTAATAGAATGTGAAGACATGGGGGTTGTTAATTGTGATAATAGCGATAGGTGATGACATGGCGGTCAATGATTGTAGTGTGATGAATCTTTAGATGATTTTGATGAAAACGGATGTGGTGATAACAACGACGGTATGGTGGAGGTGGCGGTGGCCTCGTGGTGGTGTCGATGGTAGTGTCAATGGTGGTGGTGATAGTGGCTAGGTCGTCGTAATTGTGGTGGTGGTATCAAAAGGAAATAATAGTTGTGGTGGTGGTTGTATTGTGGTGGAGGCGGTGTTGCCAGCAAATTAATTGAGGCGGTATTGTGGTGGTAATTGTTATTTTTTATGTAAAAATATATTAAATAGCTTTTAACCATCTCACTTATAATTAAATGATCAGCATTAAGTAAGTCCACCATGACTTAAAATTTTAGTCTATTTTTTGTAGGAATTAATTTGTTAAGTGATACAAGATTTAGCGTTATCAAACGCACTTAATTGAAAATCATTGAAAACTTAAATTTTAAGTGCTTAATTGCGTTATCAAACACACCCTTAGTATCGTTTGGGTAGCTTCAGTTTTTTCGTATTAAATTTGTTTTGGAGATCGTTTTTATCCTTCACACTAATTTTAACTAATATTTGTTTTTAAACTCAGAAGTTTTAAAAGGATATAATTGTCATAAGTACAATTCCTTTTCCAATCTTTATTTCTTCCAAACAAAAGATAAGAATTCTGGAGAATTGAATTCCAATTTGTTTCAAACAAAAAATTTTGAATTCATTTCAATTCCAATAACTTTTCAAATTCTGTTTGAATTCCAATTTAAAAAATTGATTCCAAACACAACGTTGTTTACTTTCCACCGGAAGTAAACAAACCCTATGAATCAATGACGACCATAGCCATATAAATGGATGATTTAAGTCCACCAAGTCATTTTTTATTTCCTAGTGCATTGTTCTATGCCCCCTTTGACAAGAACTAATCAATAATTTTTAAAAGAAACTAGTCACTATCTACTCTTCAACCAAAAAAATGCAATTTGCAAAGATTAAAATAGCCAAGTGGGAAACAAACTAACGAAAGATTGCACTTAGATGAAGATTAAGGTGAAGTTAAACAACTCTATACTTGAAAACATCGGTATGAAGTATGATTTTTTTGCCTTTTGTATTTGGACGAAGATTAAACAACTTACACTTGAAAACATCGGTATAGCATGATTTTTTTGCCATTTTGCATGGTTTGACTGCATTATGTACAATATCTTAGACACCTGATGATTCAAAATTCTAGGATATTAGTATGATTCTCATGGCAAAATTTGAAACCTATGACTATAGTTTCCCTTTTTTATTTTGATATAACATACAGGTAGTGTGGTAGGCAAGCTTTCGCAGTATGTACCAGCTTTACTTAGTCACCCTTATAAGATTTTTATAAGTTCCCTTGCATTAGATAAGATGACCTCCTCTTAGGTAAGTAAATATGAGTGAGTGCGTGTGCATATGTGTACACACACAGCCCATCTCGTAACTAAAATGGCATTGTGCCCCCTTCCAGTTTCGTTTATGGTTGCATGGACCTCTGCTAGGGTCGTTTACCAAGCCGAACACCACTCAATTTGCTGATATCACAATAATATTCCCTCAATGTTGCGCACTTTACTCCTCTACCTATATTCAGTCCTAAATTTTAATATAACGTTTCACCTTCACTCATACCTATTACATATCGCCACTGCTACTGCTACTAGTGATAAACTTTATTTTCCTTTTATTTGTTACAAAATTCTCACATTCTGGTCATCACCCTCACCACTCACGTACACACAAATCTCACATTCTGCTCATCATCCTTGCCACTCATATACACGTATGGCCACCGTTAAATCCATCATGAAGCCACAACTATCACTATATGGCGCTGCCACCATAGAATCTATCAAGTGGCCACCATCACCGCCACAACCACCGACTCCCCCATAATGAAGCATCATCACGAACAATGGTTAACAAACTGGAATCAATCGGTTGCATTGGGATCTAGTAAAAATGGGTCGGCTTTGTAGCTTATCACCTAAATTGTGCGTAATTCGCGAGGAGTTTTCGGGTTGAGAGACATAATTGATCCTTCATAGTTAGTGAAAAATCTGGTTAACTCAATTAGGTGGTGTTGATTCAAGTATGCTGTAGTGGTTGATATAGTATGTTTCTTCGGCGGGTTGGATGGTTTTTCATGGGGGAACTAAATGGGAAGTAACAAGATGGCTAATGATGGTTTTACCGTGATAGTGGTGGCTGGTCCAATGGTGTAGAGGCGATGGTGGTCAGGACCTTAGGTTTTGGCGGTGGGTTGTTCACGTCTTTTGTGGATGATCCTACAAATGCTGGGTTTCTACCATGGGTAATGGTGGTTATGAAAATGTGGTGAGGGTTGTGGTAAATTTTAAATGGTGGCGTGCGATTTGATTCCTAAAGTTTGAGTGGTAAAAGTATGCATAGAGGCAAAGAATTTATGCGGGTTAAGTTGACTCTAGTTCTGTTTGCTTAGTCTACCTCGAAGTTAAGGGCGATGGAGTCTTTTAACATAATTATGTATAAACTAGATACTTTATGTAAACAATACATAGAAACCGAAAAGGTAAATAAGTAAACTACTAGCCCAAGTCCACTTTTTCTGACCGATTAGTAAGTCAAGCACTTTAACCCTTCCAACTTTTACAAACCCTGCAATCGGGCCTAAATTAAAAGTTAGTGCCACTCACGTGTAATTTTAGGAGGGTAAGATTGGAAGCACAATAATGAAGATCATTTGGATGAAAGAATCGGGGAAAGAAAGCAAAAGAATTTCAATGACCACTCTTGAAGTTTTGCTATAGTGCAATCACCCTCACAACTTTTTAAAGGAATAATATCAGTAAATAGGTGAGGATAATTACAATCGACCTCATTGACTTTCCAAATTTATATTAAACCAAAATCTTAAAGATTCATAACACATATACCCTAATGTTCTAAGACAGTTTGTATTCTTTACGTTTTTTACTTACGACAAGAATATCATATTTTAAAAATATCAATACAAACCTTCGTAATATCCCCTTACCCTCTATCACACTCACCCCACCTTCAACCTTTAACCACAACACCACGAAACACCACGGTAGCCCATCACAACCAACCACTGTTCCCATCACCACCACCATAATCGCACTACCCCGTAGCATAGCCCACACAAACGCCCGATCCACTATCCTTTACTTGTAATTGCCCCCCGCCCCATACAACCACCAACGCGAATGCACACGTGCGCTTGCAGACATTCCCTCACACACGCGCGCGCGCGCCAGTGTGTGAGGGAAACCAATATGCGCGTATACGAGTGTGAATTGCATTAGTGTGTGTGAGTGTGCGTGCGTGTGAGTGTATGTGAAGTCAATCAATAAGTGTGCGTGCATATTGGTGGTGGTGGTGGTGGTATCAGTTATGGTGATGACGTGGTTGTGCTTGGTGGTTGGTAGTGGTGTTGAACTTGAGGGAGAAGACCAAGAGGAGGTGGGGGTGTTCTGTTAGATGAAAAAAAAAGGAAAGAAAGGGATAATGAAAGGTGGCACATGAAAGGAAAGTTCACTACAAATAAGGAGTAGAAATGTCTTTACACCCACAACGTTAAGACCTTGGATTTCATCTCGTCAAAAGATATACTTGATATTTTCCATAATTGATGGACACGCATGTATGTATCCTTAATCTAAAAAGGTTTGTCTGTGTTAGATTAGTCGTGGTGTAAAATGTGGTGATGTCATGGTGATTTGTTTGTATGGTGATTAATAGTGTTAAATGATGGAGCTACGGTGGTATAGCAGACATAAGAGAAGGACTTAAAGTTGAGTGACTTGAATCAGTTAATGTGTGTGTGAGTGTGTGTGTGTGTGAGAGAGAGAGAGAGAGAGAGAGAGATATAGAGAGAGCGTGTGCGTGCGCCCGCGTGCGTGCGTATGCGCGAGTGCGCGAGTGCATGTGGCGGTGTCAGTCGTGGTGGCGTCGTGTTGTGCTAAGTGGTTGATGGTGGCTCCGTAGTTGTGCTTAGTGGTGTTAAACTTGAAAGGAGACAACCAAGAGGGGGATTTTGGGGGGGGGGGGGGGGGGTGTTATTTTCAAAAGAAAAAAAAGGGAAAGAAAAGGAAGATAAATAGTGGCATATGAAGGAAAATTTAACAAAAAAAAGGGTAGAATTGTCTTTTCACTCAAAACATAAAGTCGTGTGCACTTCATGTAGTCAAATGACGTATTTAATATTCCCATAGTCGATGGGCACTCATGTAATTACTCTCTGACCTCAAAGTTGTCATCTGTTTCAAACGGTATGCAACCACCCCATCAGCGTCCCTGTGACCACCATCCTCTTATTTTTGTTACAGCAGGCAAAAACCTCTACCCTCTGGTAGTTTTAGAACCACCTCTCCCACTACCAACAAATACCCACCTTGTTTTTATAGCCCCCCTATCTCGCCCCTTCCACACACACTACCAAAAATTCAGTATTATCCGTCCCATTAGCAACCTACCGTTGACCACCATCTCTAAGCTCACCACTAATTTTTGCTGCGAGCGCAACCACTGCCCTATTATGGATCCTATATTGGTCCAATTTAACAATCATCATTTAGACCAAGATTGGTGCTCTATTTCCCAAACCGATTGGGAAGTTTGAAGATTGTTCATACCCTATTCTGGTCGCACCCCAAGACCCGCCAAGGGACCCACTTTGCACGACACATCACCCAGTCAGCGGTCAACTTTTCAACGCTCGAGGGCCGGTCAAAGCAACGCATGCTCAAGTCACGTGAACCATTCGTGAAGCGACTTCGGCGTGCCTTCCACCCCAAGGGGTCGGCCACCCCAAGGGGTCGGCTTCCCTCTAGGGTCGGCCTCCCCAAGGGTCGGCCTCCCTTGGGGGTCGGCCACCCTCGGGGGGTCGGCCTAGGGTCGGCCTCCCCCAAGGGGTCGGCCACCCTGGGGGGTCGGCCACCCCGAGGGGTCGGCCACCCTCGGGGGGTCGGCCACCCCGAGGGGTCGGCCACCCTCGGGGGGTCGGCCTCCCCAAGGGTCGGCCACCCTTGGGGGTCGGCCACCCTCAGGAGGTCGGCCTCCCTCTAGGCTCGGCCTCCCCCAAGCGTCGGCCTCCCTTGGGGGTTGGCCACCCCATGGGGGTCGGCCACCTGCCTTGAACACCGACGCCGTCACCTTTGACCCCACCACATTGTCACGACGACCGTCGCTCGCGGCCGCACTCCGCCATAGTCGCGACAACCGTCGCTCTCGGCCGTGCCCCTTCGTCGCGATGACCGTCGCCCGTAGTCTCGATGACCGTCACTTGTGGCCGCTCTGTCGCCATGACAACCGTCGCTCACGGTCGCGCGCCATCCACGCAACGACCCTCGTCGCTCGGAGATCACTCTGCGACCCTCGTCGCCCGCACTCAACCGCGCCCCATGCGCTGCAATCATGTTATATGCTCACGGGATAGGCTACTCCTCCAGGACACTATCTCCGCCGGGGTGCCTGCGTGACTGGCCTACGTGCTCTGGCACTGGGGGCTCGCGTCGGCACCCCTAAGGACTATGACCCCCGGGTCACTCCGAGATGGGAGCAGGTCTTCGGAAGGGCATCTTGCCTAGTCCACCTGGCAGCTGGGCGTCGGGTCTTCCCCACCGCTGCCAGGACCGTGGGATTCAGTAAGGGCTTGGACTGGAGGCTGGGGCAACGGGCTACTCTGACCATGCTACCGCGGCATGATCAGTCTCCTCAGACAGGCAGAGAGATGTCGCAAGGGCAGGGCAGCACGAACTTAGGGACCGGCAGTCCAACGAAGGGTCAGTGCGTTGGCCCCCTGGTGACGTGTCGTTCCCAGGGGGCGACACATGTCAACTTATGACACATGCACATTTTTGCCTATAAATAGTGGACTTTGGAGCTTTTTCAAGGATCGGATTCTCATTTGGACTTTTCACTTTCTCTCTCTAAAGGAAACATTCTCTCTGGAATTCTAGTGAGAGAAATATACTTGAACTCCCGTCTACGGACCCTGGACGCCATACCCTCATTACGGACTGCAGACTGTCGGTCCTGTTCATCGTCACCTTGCCTGCGCAGCACTGCCACCCCTCACGACCTGTCTGGGGAGCCTTGTCCTCGGCCCTTGCGCCGTCCTTGCTGTCTCCCACGTTGCCTACCTGGAAGCCAACTCAGACCGCATCCTTTGTGGCACCTCCACGTATCATCGAACCATTTCCGGCACCATCAAAGATGTAAGATTGTCAAATTTGGAACATGTCATTACAAATTGATTGGGAAGGTATGTGTGGTAGGGAGTTTATGGTGGGTTTGACAGTGAATGGTGGCAGTGAGGGTAGGTTGGCTTTGATGGTGGGAGAGGTGGTAAGTTTGGCAATAAGGGGTGGCACCAATGGTAAGTTGGCATAGGTGGGGTTACATGATGGTGGGAGAGGTGGATATCAATGGCGAGCTGTTTTGTGGTGGGTTTGAGAGTAAGGGTTGACAGTGTGGAAGGATTGAGGGGTGGTAGTGATGGTAGGAGAGGATTTTGTTGTGGGTTTGGTAATATGGGATGACAGTGATGGTTGGTTGGCAGTAGAGGGCGACAGTGATGGTAAGAGTGGTGGGCATAGGTGGTGGGTTTGGTAGCGAAGGTAGTGGTGATGGGTTGCAGTAAGGTGCTACAACGATGGTGAGAAAGGTGGGTATGGGTGGCAGGCTATTTGTGGTGGGTTTGGCAGTGACGGGTGGCAATGACAATGGGTTGGGCAGTGATGGTGGGTTGGCATCATAGGAAAACTTAAAGGGTGGTAAATTGAATTTTTTTTTTTACTTTCTTTTCCAATCAACATGATCTTGATTACTGTTATTCCAATTTTACCCTCCCATAATCTTATCAGTGGCACATAATCCCAATTTGAACTTGATCACATGATTTGTAAAAGTTTTGGAGGTTAAGTGTTCGATTAAGAACAACCTAATTTAATATTTAACCCAAACTCACAAACCTCATAGGATTTATTGCAATCCAGCCATTTTAAAAATGACTTTGACATATTTGAGAAGACAAGAAAAATATTATCAAATTAACTGTAACGCTTTGGTGGGTATAAATTGCATTGATTTTATAGTTTTTTTTAAAGACAAAAGAATTAAAATCCACGTTCTTTTAAACACGTAAAATAAAATAAAATTCATGCCCATATTTTCAAGGGCCAATCACAAGGAGTAGTGTACTCTGCACTCTTAACACTTGGGGCCCCACCACTAATAAGGCGCGACTGCCGAAGGCCACTTCCACCCAGAAAAATATTCCCACCAAAATCCCCCCCAAAAAAGATATATAGTGCCCTTTCCCGCCGCCCATCGTTTGCGCTCACCCTCGTCACTCTCTCTCCTTTTTCTACCATTTTCTCTCTCTCAAAATCGATCGATTCACTCAGAAACCCTAGCTTTTACAATCGGATTCTGCAGCCATGAACCTCCGCTCTCGTCGTACTGGCCCTTCTGTCAAAGGTACTGCTTCGCTTTCCTTTTTCGCCCCGCGATTCCTTTGTTTTGACGACTCCATTGCCTAGTCTTCATGCTGTTTTTCTGGTAGCGACGTGTCAATAGAGTAGAAGGGCGCGTTTTGCGGCGGATACCAAACGTGTGATTTTAGTGACCTTACTGGAAATATTGCATGGTCCCGACTATCGTCTCCTCTTAGACTAAAGAGCTTACTACTCTTAGATTAAAGAGCTGATAGGTTAGGTGAAAAGGCTAAGGAAGACGGGAGGTTATACTAGATTACGTCCAACGTGCAAGCGGTGAGAAGTGGACTACGATTTATGTTTATCATGCTTTTGATGGATTTCTGTTTCTAATGTTTTAGCAGGCGATAATCTCCCATTGACGTACAGTTCCGATGAGGACGATGTCATTGTGGTGACATCGGATTCCGATTACAATGTGATTAGCGACGACGGTATAATCGTCGCTCTTTGACTTTTTCCCTTTGAGTTTTTGTGCTTTATTTTGTATAGCATCGCATGTTCGTGAAAGTGAAGAAAAAAAGGGAAGAAAAATTCATTAATGGTTTTGTGCACTCTTGTGAAAATTTTCGGACTTAAATCTTTTAATTGTGCTACTGTGACCGTGAATGGAGTGGACTAGTTGATATTTGAGTGTCTATATGTATTGTTGGATAAGTTGCATAAGATGTATCTCAATTCAGGTGAAGATTCTTTAGATATGATTGAAGAGAATGAAGGAGGTTCGAACTTAAATAGTGATCCTCAGGCTGATTTTGTTGTGGCTGATGTGGAGCCTATTATTCCTGTATACAATGCACCTGTTCCTGTGAATAATGTAACGAGAAAGAAGAAGAGAGTTCCTGGGAATTACCAGGGAGATGAAGAGATGCTTGTTTTAGCTGCTGAGGAAGCGGAAATGGCACCCGAGCTGGGTATTGATTTAGGGAGAGTGAGACAGATGAAGACTGGGAGGAAGAACGAGAGGAAGAGGAAGAGGAAGAGAGGTGCCAGTGAGACGTTGATGTGGGAAGTTTGGGAAGAAGAGCTTGAGAGATGGGTCGAAGCGAATATGGAGATAGACGCTGATCTTGAAAGTCTGAATGAAGTTGTGGCTGAAACTGTTGATTCCCCTTCAGATTTGATTATGCCGCTCCTGAGGTACCAGAAGGAATGGTTGGCGTGGGCACTAAAGCAAGAAGAATCTTCTGCAAAAGGGGGTATCCTAGCGGATGAGATGGGAATGGGGAAGACTGTCCAGGCTATTGCTCTCGTCCTTGCTAGACGGGAATTCGACCTAGCAACTTTAAACTCTAATCGTGTTGCACCTTCAACCAGTTCCACTAACGCGTCGCCAGAAATTAAAGGCACCCTTGTGATATGCCCCGTTGTTGCTGTGATGCAGTGGGTAAATGAGATTGATCGGTTCACTTTAAACGGAAGCAACAAGGTGCTGGTATATCACGGAGCCAAGCGGGGAAAGGATCTTCATCAGTTCTCCGATTATGATTTTATTATAACTACATACTCTATTGTCGAGAATGAGTACCGAAAAAATATGATGCCACCTAAACAAAAATGTCAATGGTGTGGGAAGTCATTTTACGAGAATAAGCTGCCTACTCACCTCAGATATTATTGCGGGCCTGGTGCTGTTAAAACTGCTAAGCAGTCAAAGCAGCAGAGCAAGGGGCAGAAACTTGGATTGGGTACGTCAAAGCAGAAAACTGCTGTTAAAGGCAATGCCAGCAGAAAAGGAGTTCGCAAGAAGTATCAGAAGCATTTTAACAAGGAAGAGGATTTGGGAATCGGTTCTTCCATAGAGAATTCTTCTGAACACAGCTTGCCCACAAAGAAATCCATCTTGCACTCTGTGAAATGGGACCGGATTATATTGGATGAGGTAAGTTCCTATCAGTTCAGGTGTGGCGTAAGTCTTTTCTAGTCCCTTTATCTTGTTTGTAATAGTTGCAACTTAGTTCAACCGTGAGTTGATAAGAAACAGTAGGCGTTCTTGAGGCTGTATTGACTTCTCACTGGCAAACAAATTGCCTCCCCTACTCCTCACCCAATCCCTCCCCCTTCAGATGTCACACTTTCTCAGTAAAGGTCATGGACCGTTGATCAGTGGTTCATTCTCCTTCATTTTTTACACATTCATAAATTAGATATTTGAGTTATGAAATTTGTAAGGACATGTGATCACTTTCTTGATCCAAAAGTCTGCAAGGATCAAAATATGTAACGTTGATGAAATCGTCGTTGTCGTCATTGCTTCATCATTACACAGTCCAAAATTTTGTCGGCATAAAGTATCTTGGCCTGAAACGTATCCTATCTCCCTTGGATAAAGGGTGTTTTGTAGCTGGATATTGCTGTAAATTTTGTCTGAGCATATTCTACATAGTAAATATTTTTGGTCATTGTAACAGATTTACATGAACCAACCATAAACTGCTTAATTGATTGTAACAAAAGTAATATTCGTTCCCCCCGCTTGTGATAATTGGAAGCTGCTTCTTTGTAATAGATTATATGAGCAAAATTTATCGAGATTAATGTCCCTTGTTTTTTTATTCCTCCTGGCATGCTGCTTTTTCTCAACCATTTTATATTAATGAACTTTTGTAATTCAGGGTCACTATATAAAAGGTAGACGTTGTACCACTACAAAAGCCGTTCTTGCCCTAGAATCTTCCTATAAATGGGCTTTAAGTGGCACCCCCCTTCAGAATCGTGTTGGAGAACTCTACTCATTGGTAAGGGAAAGCACAGTAGAGATTTTACTTTATCGACTTTACCCTCAATTGATATCGATATTTCTATATATGCAGGTCCGCTTCCTTCAGATAACTCCTTACTCCTATTACTTCTGTAAGGATTGTGATTGTAGAGCACTTGACTATAGGTACTGTTCAAGATTTTTTGTCATAGAATTATTGGCCTGGAAGACATACTCAAGGTTGTAGTGTGCTTTGAAGTTTTCAAATTTCGTTTCACTTAAGAGTCTTTGATTATAAGTGATAACATCCCAAAGAAGTATATATACCAGGTATATTATGTCCACAAAAAAGTGTTCCTAAGCTCCCAGAAAATTAAAAATCACAAGTTTTTAACTTTTTCAGAAAGTTTTATTCACAAACAAAGTCAAAGGGGTGCAAATTCTAGAAACAAAAAGAACATACTAACTCAACTATGAAAACGGCCAGAAACTGTTCAAATATCACTGGCAGCCTTTTTGTGATGCATGGGTCTATCTTGACATTCTTGGGTCATAACAAAGTTGTACTTGTAACAAATAGAAATTAGCCCAGCTAAAAAGAGAAGACAAAAAGGAAGCCCCGAACTTAGTTTGTAATGGCTCTTTCCTTCTAAATACACAAAAAAGAAAAGACATGAAGGTAGTCAAACTCTTGCTCCTGCAAAGCCATTGACACCTCAACTCCTCCACGACCGTTCAATACAAGCCCCTGGGATAACTCCCGTGTCTAGAATATGGCAGCTGAGCAATGGAGATATCCATGGACTCTCAGTCACTGGTAGCAAAGTCAAGGTTTCCTGGACATATGCCATGAGCTTTTCTACTCAATTCGAGGGCATACCATTGTTGTCTCTTTGCTTTTTTTGAATTTCTAGCCGTTTGTAGTTGTTTTCTGTTCTCAAGTGTTTTTAATTCTTTTGTCATTGTATTTTCTCCTACCTAACAATTTCTGGTGGAGTGTCTGGAAACCTTATTGACATTTTTCTTTCTTAAATTTTGTTTACTACAGTTCTACTACAGAGTGTCCATACTGCCCCCATAAATCTGTGCGGCACTTCTGTTGGTGGAATAAAGTAAGTTTTGCAAGTCATAATTTCCATGTTGTTGAACTTGGTATTACCTGAAGGACTTTATCATACTGACATATTATTGGGGATGCGATCTGTTATGTCAATCCACAAAAGTTTGTTGCTACACCTATACAAGTTTATGGGAACAGAGATGAAGGTAAAAATGCCATGATTTTGTTGAAGCATAAAATTTTGAAGAGCGTGCTGCTAAGACGTACTAAAAAGGGCAGAGCTGCAGATCTTGCACTTCCTCCCAGAATTGTAAGTTAGCTACCTCAAAATTTAGGAGCTTAGTTGGCCCTTTTTTTTCTCACGCACTCCCCTAAAAATTGATAATTGCATGAATTTATCCCTAAATCAAGCCAGTGTGGGGCCCCATCATAATAATATGTATTTAAATGTTGAATTTATGCCATGACGTGAGGCAAAACTTTGTCATTTCATAAAGCAAGAATATGCCAGAATAAAAAGTTATGCTTTTGATGATTTTCATTCTATTGAATTATAACGCGTGCTTGCATTTTGTTAACTTTAACGTTCAAGTTTGGTTATATGGCAATGTACTTTTGCTATAACCATTTCTTTCAATTTGTTGCTATTCCTCCTGTCTTTACATTTTGACTCAAAATTTGGGGGTACAATCCTCGTCCGTTACTGGCTACATTTATCAACGCATGCATCTGGACGCCTTATTTATTATGCTGATGTCAAGATTTTTGTACTTTTATCCTTCATGTGTTTTTCCAGGTTTCATTAAGACGGGACTTTCTGGATATCAAAGAAGAAGACTACTATATTTCCCTGTACAATGAGAGCTGTGCTCAATTTAATACGTATGTTGCGTTCTTTTCTTTAACACCCACGAAACCTTTCGGATTTGCTGCTTCCTATCCTATCTAATTGTTGCATTTGTTGCTCTTATGCATCTCCTTTAAATGGTTTATCATTTTAGAGTTGCATACATTAATATTTATGCTTGCACACTGTGTTGTAGGCATCCTGTTTACCTTTAAATATCTGTCTTTTTTTTTATTTATTTACCTTCTCTTGGAACGTCATAATGCAGCATTACCCATCGCACTGCAGGGCGTTCCTTGTTGGTTTCGGGGAGTAGTAATATAAGCAAATGACTTGTTTATCCTCATTTATCAAAGAGTAATATCTTTTGGCTCTGAAAGCATTTTCATATCTCTAGTTAACAATTCATTCCTTGGGTCATAGGAGGAAGTTTGTACATTAAAGCAAATCTGAAGGGTTATGAGTGTCTTGGTTTGATTTGATTGACTAAAAGCGGAAGGAGTATCGAGTCAAATTTACCTCTTTCAGTAAGAAGTATCTACAGAACTTTTTTTCTTCATTGACAGAAGGTAAAGGAAAATTTCACCCCATTTTTCTAAAGCTTTCGAGCTTCTCTTGGGCTCTCAAATTAGATTTTATTTACGATACTCGAACCAAAACAGTTGAAGTTGAGCATTGTTCTTAAAATATAAAGTCTTTTTGTCAGTCCATTCTTTCTGTGAGTTCACCGAGCCTCAGAACCTGAAGTCTGAAGAATGGCGTCAGATCTAGATTGTTAGTAGACTTGCTTGGCAATTAGGGAGGAAAGAGGATTATGGATTGATGACATAAGTGGATTTCATATTTGCAAATACAAGTTGAAGAACTGTTTAATGCTCTTTTTATAATCAATCTCAAATATCCCTCATGAAATGGAGTTTTGACAGTATCGTCTCTCTCTCTCTCTCTCCCTCTCCCTCTCCCTCCCTCCCTCCCCCCTCCCCCTCTCTCTCCTTTTCATTCCACCACCTCTTCCTTATATCAGCAATGTGTCTTCCCTTTTGGGGGATTTTCATGCCAAGTGTCTTTTTTTCCTTCTTTTGATGCTTGAACTGGCACATCTAGGTCTTATTTAAAACTGTTGCCTATAGTGCCTGGGAAAATCTTTATCTTGTCTTTCAGGGCATTAAAAACTAATGCCATGTTCTATAATTAGCTTTCCTACAGTTATTGGAAGCAGAATATCAATGTAGTTCATTTTGTTGTTTGTGTTTCTTTTGCCTTGAAGTTCGTGGACTACGAAGTGCAATTTTGCTTGATGTTAATAGTTATAACTACTTTTATCTCCAGCCAGGTTGTTATAGAAATGCTTATTATGTGCAGATACGTTGAAAAGGGAACCGTTATGAACAACTATGGCCACATATTTGACCTTCTCACACGCCTGCGGCAGGTGAAGAGTTCTTTCACTTCTATTTTGTTATTGGTTTTTAACACACTACCAAAAAGCTAGAAGTACAAGGTTTTTTTCTATGTTGCTCATTAAACAGTATGGTATCAGATGCAACGTGCAAGAAATTAGGTCACTTCACTACTTGAGGAATTAGGCTCAGACCACTTGCTCCTTTCTGTTTTTTTGTTTCCCAATTCTAGCTTTCCCATTGGCCCCTTCTTGAGATGCCTTTCAGGAAAACAGTTGCTTTTCAATATATTCACAAAGGATATTAAGGTTTTCTTTTCTAAAGGTTGACTTTTTCATACTTGGAAAGCTTTTCCATTTCTTGATGACACGTGAAAGCAAAATTTTGTTCTGGCAATCAGTTAAGATATCCTTTTAGTCAATAATACTGCAGGTTAGGACTTTTTGGCTTATTTTATTGTGTTGATGTGCTTGATCATACTTGTTCGGTGTTTAGAAGATGATAGCCTAGGGATAAAGACCTCTCATCATTTGGGGTGGGACATTTGGGGTAATACATGTTTGCCTTTTGGACATGTTCTGCACATTAATTAGTCAACTTTTGGTCTAAGTTTAAGAAAATATATGTTGGACAGCTGTAGTTCTGAAGTTCTCCTTTCATGAATACAGCGTAATGTTGATACTTTTGACCTGGGATCTCAAACCCCACGTTTGATGCATTCACTTTCAAATTGTGATCTCTGACCATGGCTGAGTTGGATTTACTTGTGCTCTAAGTCTCCGTTTCAGTTTAGGCATTGTTAAATTGGGAACAGAAGCATTTTTTATTCTTTTAAAGAATGGCAGGCTGAATGCTGCACATTTATATTTCTCTTAGATGTTTTGTTGGTCTTAAAGGCTGGTTTGAAACCCTTTCTAAAATTACTTGCCCAACTTTGTCCGTTGGGATGAAATTGTAATCTTGTGCCCTTGTCTGAATAATTTCTTTTTGATACCATAGGCAGTTGATCACCCTTACCTTGTGGTATATTCTAACACTGCTATGGCGAAAAGTGGGAACATTGTTGATGCTGGTAATGGTGAGCAAGTATGTGGCATATGTCATGACCCGTTAGAAGATCCTGTGGTGAGTGATCAAATATATTGCAGTTGCTTTGTGTGCTAAGTACTTACTGTGGTGATTTCTTTGTGTGTTGGGATTGGGGGAGTGGGGAGGGTGGTGTTGAATTATTCTGCTTAAGTCATCCAAGCTTAAATTGTACTTGACAGTTGACAACTAAGTAATTATCTTGTTCACTCATGGTTGTGAATATTGTATGATATGCAATATACTATACTATTCCATACACTACAGACATAAAACAATACTAGCTCTAACTTCATATGTTCATCGAAATTTACAGCATATTCTGCTTGGCTTAGAATATTGGTTTATTAATTCTGTGTTTTTGTACTGGAGATCGGACCTGAGGTTAAGTCTCCCAGCACCCTATCAGTAGCTTGAACCGGAATCAGTGCCCCCCTTTGTAGTTTCCAGGGTCTGCCACAACTTTTTTGAGTCTAATGTGTATTTGATTAAATTGTTGCAGGTTACATCATGTGCTCATGTGTTCTGTAAGTCTTGTTTGAAGAACTTCTGTGAGAGTATTGGAAAAGTCTCATGCCCTTCATGTTCAAAACCTCTTACTGTGGACTTCACTACAAGTATTGTTCATGAGGATCAGAATACTAAAACAACCGTTAAAGGATTTAAGCGTTCAAGTATTTTAAACAGAATTAAGCTTGATGATTTCCAGACAAGCACAAAAATAGATGCTCTGGTATGTGACAAAAAGATATGTTTTTTTTTTAATTTTTGTATTGCCATTTGTTCTTCCCTGCTACTAGACAAGCATCAAATAAAAACGATGAAAATTACATCTTAATTTATTATCAGTTCTTTTGGTGAGTAATGTTTGTTCCAAATCCCGTTTGTTACAGAGGGAAGAAATAAGATTCATGGTTGAAAGGGATGGTTCTGCGAAAGGGCTTGTGTTTAGCCAATTCACATCATTCTTGGATCTGATACACTATTCCCTCCAGAAGGTATATATGGAGGCTTTTGCAATGGGTTTGAGTTACCTATTTTTTTGGCATCAAGAAGGGTAATTATGTGATGAACTTTTGCAGTCTGGCGTTAATTGTGTTCAATTAGATGGATCCATGACCATGGGTGCTAGAGATGCTGCAATTAAGAAATTTATTGAGGATCCAGATTGCAAAATCTTCCTTATGAGCTTGAAAGCTGGAGGTGTTGCCCTTAATCTAACAGTGGCATCTCATGTAAGGGACTCCTGTTGTAATGTTAATAGAATTTTGAAATTACAAAATTGTATTTCCTCCCAATCTTGTTATGTATTGTTTTCTCCTGTATTCCTCTACGTTTTTGGTTGATGAATTATTAGTAGAAGGTGCATTAGAGATTTGTGGCAATAACGTGACGGTATGCTTGATGCTGAATTCTAAATGTTTACAATCCCAGTGAATTGATGGAATATTCGTTATGAATGCTAATGGCATTTTCTACGGAAAATGCTCTCTTCTTTTTTGTAAATTTGATTGGTGGTAATAATTGCTTGTGGTACCTTAAAAGGTCTTCTTGATGGACCCTTGGTGGAATCCAGCGGTTGAGCGGCAAGCCCAGGATAGAATTCATCGAATAGGGCAATACAAACCAATCAGGTGCGTTCATCTCACTAGTCATCAAACCCCAACTTGCTGCAAACAGCATGTTATGCGACTGCTTTGAGGACTGAAACCCTCTCTTGTGCATTTTGTAGGATCGTTAGGTTTGTTATTCAGGACACCATTGAGGAGAGGATTTTGAAGCTGCAAGAGAAGAAGGAACTAGTGTTTGAAGGGTAACACTCTAGAAAACTTGGATGAAATGAAATTGTTTCACACGTCGTCTTCCACATGACAACATCGAACTCAACTCAATGGACCTTTACAGGACTGTTGGCGGCTCGTCGGAGGCTCTGACAAAACTAACCGAGGCAGACTTGAAGTTCCTCTTTGTCACTTAGCACTAATACATGCCCGGGGGAGACGACTTTTTGTGCACATATGCTCGAGATTTAATTGCTTAATGCTTTGTGAAGGCAATATCGGCACCTCGTGTTCGGAAATATTCTTTTTGGTTACTTAAATTAAAAGTTTGAAACTTGCAGTTATTTCCTCAGGCTCGAATTACCCCTTTTGCTGGCCTTGTTTGTCTTGGTTTGACACCTTTATCTTATAAGCATAATGTGAGCCTGGTTCCAGAGAAATAGTTCAGGTATCAATTACATATTATGGTTGACAAATGGAAATGGAAATGAGAATTCGAGTTGTATTTCTCTTCCAAGTTCTTTGAGGTTGAAACTGGTTAGATATTATCGCTTTTATCTCATCTTACACGTTTACGAACAGAATGAAAAACCAAGAATTTACCTTGAGGTCTTGGGTTTTTAAAGCATGTGGAGGCTCTGGGGGTATGGGCGTTTGCACTATTTCAACAAGAAAAGCTTTGGTAACCGGTTGGTTGATGGTCTGTTGGTAGGAACGAATAGGGCAGGCGGTGGTGGTCCGGTTGTCGTTAGTTTGGTGGTGGTGGTGATACGGTCGCTTGCTGGCTAGCCCGGCAGTTTGAAACTTTGAATAGCAATTTTCATTTGCTGACCTCGTAACTGTAATTCAGATCACCAATTTGTCTCGTGGAATTGTGCCTGGACACTAGTGAATAAGGTGTCTAAAAAGCTAGACTGGCACTAAGGCTGTTTAGAAAGCTAGACTGGCTGTGTCACAAAGCAGGCCAAACTTTTACCAGTACATTAGACCACAACGAACCAAGGAGTTAAGAGCCCTCGATTCCAATAGACCGGTGACCTAACTTCCAAAGTTGAGCCCTCTTTGGGTTCTCTCCCTCAGAAACCAAAGACACCCCAAAACACCCTCTCTCTCCATCTCTATCTCTCAGTTAAGTGCTCCCTCACCACTGCTGGTTTCTTCCGGTGTGTGATGGCGTAGTAGTGTAGGATTTTCTGTTCGTCTGCTTTATTTCGTGTTTGTGTGTCTTCATCTTTCTTTGAACCTCTTCCTTTTTTTTTTTTTTTGCATAAAGTGGAGAATGACATTAAGATACAATTTATACACGGTTTTTCAAGATGCCTTAGGACATTATAGACGTATATTAGGTCACGACTTATCAGTTACTTACAAACTTATATTTTAACCTTTATACAGACATCCAATTATTTCACTAAAAGGAAATATGGTGACAAGGCTACCAATCAAACTATGCTCCCATGCAACCAATCTTGGTAGACTTTTTATTAGGGCTTGAGATGGTTGGTTTGTGGCCATGGAGATCGAGGAAGTAGAGAGTAGAACTAATTCGCAGGGTGGAGTGAATCTTTTCCTAAACTTTTAGCAACACTAGTGTTACTTTTGTTTAGGTATCTACATGCTCTTTTAAAATTTTAATTATTCTGTTACATGTTTACTTAAATACCCTCTTAATTGTGACATATGCAAGTCACATTGTCGAATTATACACTATTGTTCGATTATGAACTCAATTGCAACTATTTTGAGATGTTTTGCTGAAATTAAAACCACATGGTTTTGTTTACAAAGAACGTTCAAACCATACTAATTTAATGCCATTCGTCCATATATTTTTGGTGATAATTTCTTGATGGAGTTTTCCTTGTGCGTATCCATCTTTTACACTGAAAAAAGAAGAGAAGAGCAAAGAGGTAAGCAGAGAGATGGATATTGTACAAGACGTGGACTATCTGAGTAGAGATGGACCACATGGTCCGGCTACTGATGATACTGGCACTGGCCAAGTGAGCCCTGTATAAACTCCGTTGAGAGACAAAGCCATGGCGGCCTTGGACTGGGCGAGACCAGGCAAGGGTTTGTTGATATGGGTTACAGCAGGAGTGCTGTCCCCATTGTTGTGAGAGGGGGAAGAGAGAGAGAGGGGGAAGAGAGAGAGAGAGGGGGATGCAAACCATGGTTACCATCTCTCTCTTCCTTCTCTCACAACAATGGGGATAGCACCTCTGTTGCAACCCCATGGTCATTGCAGGGGATCCTGATCCCTGTTGATAGTGAGAACCGTCGCGGTTGCCTTGGTTGCCGTGCTTGTGTCCTATCTTCACCATTTTTGCTATTTGCGCCACTGCTTGGTCTTCGCCGACACGCTTAGCCCGACCCAGCAGCTTCTCTTGTCAGAAAAGACCTTCCAAGCCACTCTTATCGGTAATCATGCCTTGTCACTGATCGTACGTTTTCTTTTTCTGAAATTAATTCACGTGCAGTAAATACGTTCTACTTATTGGTTCTAAATTGTTATTTCAAGATTGTATATGTGTTTGCTGTACAGTTCAAAACCAGATGGTATTGTTCTTTGTCAGGTGGTAACCTTTTGTTGCTAAGCCGTCTTGGCTACTCGCTTTTGCGGCACGTTAACAAATATTCAATGGTTAAAGTTCAACATTTTCAAACCAATCAGTTCGAAACCCCCGCTCAAGTCACGTGTGCTTCGCCTTTTCTCTGTGACTTTTCCTAAGTGTTGGACTTGGCGCACCTCTTTCCTTGGCAAAGAAGTCGATGGAGTGCCACCCAGCTAGGGGGTCTGCCCAAGCCTGCCTTAAGGGGTTGGCCTGCGCCCCACTTTAGGGGTTCACATGCCCTCCTTTGGGGTTGGCTTGTGGCCGCTTGGGCATCTTCCCTCCTCGCTCCTTGATGTTGTCCATATATCAAATTAGTTCGTAAATTAGATTTCACTTGACTTTACGGTTCCATCGAGGCTCCTTCTCCTTGGCCCTTAGGGGCTCCTTTGCTTCACCCCTTGGGGGCTTTGTTGCCTTAGTCCTTATTCTCTCCTTCCTTTGTGAGCTCTATTTTTGTAATGACTTATGTCGTTGTGCTCGAGTGTCGTAATGCTCGTCGTTGTGCCCGAGTGCAGTCTTCACATCATGTGCCCCTATCACAACGTTAGTCGTGGTGACCGAGCACCACGATGCCCCCTTGAGCCCAAGCATTGTCTCCGTTGCACGTGCCCCTAGCACGACGCTCATCTCCATGATTGATCACCGTGACGTTAGACTGCGCTCGAGCATTTTCTCTGCGTCACATGCCGATGGCATGTTGCCCGACCTCTCCTGAACACCGTCTCCCCGTCATGTGCCCCTACGAGATACCCGACCAGGCCTAAGTGTCGCCTTCTTCTATACATGCCCCCAGCACCGCACATATTCTACTTGGCCATGCACTGCCCACTTATACAGTCGCGCCCCTTGGCATTCTGTCACAGTGCCACGCCCTGGCATTGGTCCATCCCTTCACTATACCATGTGCATCCGGAGTGTGCAACATACCTCAAGGTGGGCGACTCCTCTGGAAACTACTTTAGGGAGCTCCAAGTTCTTCGACAGGAAGACTCCCCTCCCGCAAGGTAGACGACTCTTGCAAGACACTATCTTGCACACTCTTAGTTTTAACATAAGGACTCATCGCAGGCATAAGTGACTCCTTTGGGACATTTTCTTCTTTAGGGAGCTTGGCACGATGACTCTATTCCTGCCAGGTAGGCGACTCCTCCGGACATTACCTCTGCCCGTCGGTCCGGACATTACCTCTGCCCCTCGGGTTGGCTACTCCCCCGAGACACTATCTTGATGCGCTTCGAGTGCTTTGGCAAAAGGACTCATCGCATGGATAGGCGACTCTATTGGGACAGTATCTTCGTCAGGGAGCTCCAAGTGTTCCGGCACAAGGGATTACCTCTTACTAAGTAGGCGACTCATCTGGGACACTTCTTGGCCCATCGGGTAGCTGATTCCTCTGGGACACTACCTCTGCATATCGAGTAGTGCTGCCCCACTTATAAAGTCATGCCAATCGGCCCTCTGTCCTTTGCACCCTCTGAGATATTATTCGTCAAAGCTCATCCTTTGTCACTAACTAAAGTAATTATCCAGCACAAAAAAATGGCTACGACCCAAATTGATTGACATATTACGAAATCTCAAGTAGTAGATGGTGACTGTCAAAGTTCGGGATAAGTTGTGAACTCTGGAGTCTGAAGAATAATGGTTGATTCTGGGGAGACAATTAGAATGGAAAGGAAATGAGGGGAATTATTGTTAGCCAGGGTTAACTCTAAAGAAAATATGAATCCATACACAAGTATGCATGATGTATTTCGCATGTCGTTGAAGATATGAGGCATAGTGGAATGAGAGCAAAGCCTAGAATAAGATGTTCTACGATGAGGTGAAGGAAGTCGTTCATCCCACAAGCAACAGAGCAGAAATCCTATACTCTTCAGATCCAACTCCAAAAACCAACATGCACTATCAGATCTCCAATGAGGAAGACTACATAACACGATACTAACTTACACTGAATAGAGTAAATGCATCAATGGAACTCCTCCATGGCTGTTGGAAATTTGGTGGAATCAGAATCGCAAATAAAGACTTTGAGGTGCGTGATCGCTGTCTTTAAGGCTTTAGTTGTCCTCACTCGAAATCGAGTTTGCTGATGGGTTAACGACAAACAATCCTCTAGGATACAACAAAGTCTTTGAGAATCTGCAAACAACAAATTCGAAAATTCTCCCTTGGAATTCTCTTTGAAGCAGTTCACGTTTTTGGCTATAGTAGTTTTTTACAGAAAGAAAAGTTTTTGAAAATTGCAAGTTAGCAAAAGAACTGAAAATCTTGTATTTATAAAAGACTTGAAAGGGTGTGAATTTGGACAGACAAAACTGTTGGGAAACAAAAAAAATAATTGTAACAATTAAAAATAACTGCCAGAAATTTATTTGAAATAAATCAAATTTGAATTTAAATAAATCACACCTTTTTAGTTAAACAATTTTTTCGAAAAATGCAAAACTTTTTTCAAAAAATAAGTCATGTTTTTCGCGACCGCGGCAAGAGTGCAAAGTGCCCCTAATAAAGCGCCAAAACGCGCCTAAACTCGCGCATCCACACGCGAGTAGCATGGGGACTAGTACACTCTAGTCTTACTACCAAGTACATGGTAAAACACATTTGTCCTTATAAATCTTTTTCAAAACTCATTTCCAAGTAATGTGGGACAAAAGAATTTGTTTGTTTTCAAACAACTCACAAACCCAACAATCCCCCACTTGTTCGAAAACAACAAACAATTAAAAAAACAACTATAGCCAAGACATGTGAGAAACTAATATGCATACGATTTAAACCTTTAGTTAGTGCAAATAGCTCAAAGTTCTATAAGATTCACTTGTGGCCTGAGCTTTAAACTAACTACTCTCTAGTACAAAATCGGAGTTATTGCACATATACAAATTTCTTGCTTCGACGAGAAATTTTGATCTTAGTCAACTTAGCACTATTATGGCCTTAAGCTACATCCTGTTTCATGAACTCTCTAGAAAGTAAACCCAAACCTCCATAAGAAGCGACACCACTTCTAAGTTCATATAGGTGAAGTTATGCTATGTGTTTCGTTACTAGAACACATTACAAAAAAGTCTCATATTTCATTAAGAAAAAACTTTCAACCTCCAAATCGTAACAAACTACTGAGTACTTGATTATTTAGGGGCTCACCATTATCAGGACTAATAATCACACATCAGCAACTTGTTTTTACCCTTTAAACCTTACGACTAGTCATTTCCTAGTATTAGGTTGGGTTACCATTGCTCGTGATTAATTCAATAGGTTTCAGCCCCATTTCATAAGATGTCATTCTTACTAGCTCTCTTGACAAAGCTTTTTTAAGAGGATCTGTCAAGTTTTTACTTGACCTCACATAGACAATTGTTATAATACCACCTTGTATCAATTGTCTCACAAATTCATGTCGTAGACTTACATGTCTAGACTTACCGTTATAGGTACAACTATATGCCCTTGATAAAGTGGCTTCGCTATCACAGTAAACAGAAATAGGAGGCATAGGATTAGGCCATAACTTTATATCCAACAACAAGTTTTTAATCCATTCTGCTTCCTTACCACTTACTGCAAGGGCATTAAATTCAGATTCCATAGTGGAATGAGATATGCACGCCTGTTTCTTGCTCGCTCAAGAAACTGCTCCTCCTGCATGGGTAATTGCCCAAGAAACAGCTAATCATGCTAGGGTAAATACCCAACCATAAGTAGACTTATTATCTCCCACACTCGTTATCCAACTTGCATCTGTGTATCCTTATAATATAGCTGGATAATCATTGTAGAACAATACGAATCCCATGGTTCTCTTAAGGTAATCGAGGATTCAGCCAATAGCCTTCCAATGTTCTACACTGGGGTTACTAGTAATCTACTAAGTTTACAAACAGAGAAAGCAATATCCGATTTTGTGCAATGCATAGCATACATTAAACTACCAATAACACTAGCATATTCTATTTGCGCTATTGCTCTACTGGAATTGCTTGCTAATTTCATATTTGGATCAAAAGGACGTGATGTATTAAAGGCAACCAGCTATTTTTGAAGGTTTTAGTGATGCAGATTGGAATTTTCAATCTAGAGATTTCATGTCAACAACAGGCTATATGTTCACACTACGTGGTGGATCCATATGTTGGAGATCCAAGAAGCAACAAATTATTGCCAAATCCACCATGAAAGCCGAACTAATTCCATTGGCTTACGCAAGGAAAGAAGCAGGTTGGCTACGTGATCTATTGTTCGAGATGCCCATATGGGAAAGACCAGTACCTCCTGTCTTGATTCACTGTGATAGCACTGCAACAATTGGCGGTGCGCAAAGTAAGTATTATAATGAAAAATTCAGAATTATTAGAAGAACATACAGTACTATGAGATCATACCTTAGCAAAGGTGCGGTCAATACTGATTACGTGAGATCAGGTGATAATCTCACTGATCCACTTACAAAAGCTCTAGCTAGAGAAAAGATCTGGTATACATAAGGGGGATGGGGCTTAAGCCCAAAAAATTATAACTCACTTATAAGGATACAACCTCCTAGGGACTAGACCCAAGAACTAGGTAAGGAGACCAACGAATTATAGAGTGATTGGTTTTATACATGTACTGCTTTCGTGTTATGACAATATCCCTCCCTATGGTGTAAGTAGATGTTTCTCGTAACGATATTGGAAGTTGAGATTCATTGTGATCTCTTACTGAGTTCTATAGCTCATACGGGTGGGATGTAATAGTTATAAGTGCATCCTTGATAGACTCACCTATATAAGCGTGGAAGTGAGGTCGTTTCTTATGAGAATCGGCTAATACTCTAGAGCATTCATGAAAACTAGGATAAAGCACACGGTCATAACATATTGGCTTATGAAGTTTGTTATAGAATACCTTGAGTCTCGGGTGTGTGATGTCTTCTACTCGGGTGTGTGATGTCTTCTACGTATCCTCTAGTGGCCATCGTTACTAGGTTGAGTCCACTTTGGCTCTAACACGAGAAGACTGAAACACTAAGTAAAGGTTTTAAGGCAGAGCCACTTTCACAATGCATGAGACTCTCACCTTTTGTCCACTGTCTAAGCTGTAAATTTTTTTAGCACTTGACAGTAGCGTTCATGAATTGTGGCAATAAAAGGTCATGTGCGCTAATATAGAAGCAATAACACGGAAAGGAAGCACGGATTTCTTTTTCGTAATCGGGGAGATACAATGTTGAAGAAAGAAAAAGAAGGGAAAGCATTTCTTATAGAACTAAAACCATAGCATCCTTTGGTGCAAATTATGCTCCTTCAGTAATGTAGAATGGTAATGTTGGATTCGATGACGGAGTAGGCACTGGACATATCAAGGTAAACCGTCTCGAAGGTAGCATAACCCCTAGCAAAGCGGAATTTCCCGGTTCCGGCCACTACCGACACCTCCCTCACCCTCTCAAACTGACGGCTGGCACCCTGTATCTCAAGGGTGCTGCCACTGTATTCTTCATTCGTGAATACAATTGATATCAGCACATGAGTATTAGACCCATCCAAAGCCGAGGTCACATAGATACCTTGGCCCCGAGCAACTTCGGCTGAGGTTGCATTAAGGCCCTCGGTTATTGGGTCATCAGTGCAAAACACGGTCCCGAATTTCTTGAAGGACCATTCCCCGTGGGAGAAGCCCGTGATCGGGATCATGGTGGGATTGGGTCCGCCAGACCAGTCTTGGAAGTACACTGTCATTGTGGTTTCTTTAAGCTGACCAAGTTCAGCCTGTGAACATGCTAGCGTGGCTAGGAGCAATACTAATGCTAGCTTGCTCGAGTTTGATGCCATGACGGATAGCTAATGAATCACAACTTCCAAATCTTATGCTAGAAGAATAGTGGAAGCTGAGATGTTCTCATCAGTTGTAGATGAAGTGGGCAGTATTTATGCTAATGTAGACCAAGCTCCCACATGTATTCCAATGCTTACCGATAGGAATATGCTAAAATTTGTTTCTTCGTCACAATAGAAGACAAAAGCTAGAATAAGAAGTGAACCGACGATGCAGAAAAAGAAAATATTACCTTAATTTCATCCCTTTAATGTGTGACCGGAATGAAATCTTAAACATGGAAGCGTATATCCTCCCTCATGTGGCGTCCTACTAATAACCGATTGAGCGTAGCTTTTTGTATTTTTGTTTTTAGCGTACGCAATGCAGAATAGTTGCACTGCCTCATGTCATCTTAATATAAGAGCTGGACTACGAAGCATTATCCCTCTTGTTGGAAATACTTCCAGCTCGACAAAAAGTAAGATGAAAATCATTCAATCTGAGTGAACCACAATGTACACTATTATTCTGTTTAAGGTCACTCCTATAGCAATGCTGTTCCTGCAAATCTTAAAAGCATTACAAAGTGAACCCTGATCCTTACGCCCACTGGGTAAATCACGTGTATTGTTGATTTCCAGGAAGATTGAAAGGAAATCACATAAATTAAAATGATCAATGATTTAAAGGAAATGGCATCCATACAAGAACTGAATTCGAAGGGGGAACACGCAAAAGAAATAGACTAGACGCAGCAGAGAGGAGCGCATGTACAAGTACCTCGCATGGATAACTACCCCGCCTAGACAAGTTTTTGTTGTAGATGCCACCAACTTAAGCCATATAAATGCACTGAACTATCCAACTGCTCCCTTTTATATTGATGCACGAAAACATTTTACCCCAAGCATGGATCACATACCAATAAGCATCTTCTATCACTTGAAATCTGAGAATCTACTCGAACCAGTTCGTGCTGCTTCACTGCCTAGCTTTCTACAAGACTCCTCGTAGAGTTAGCCCTATCACAAAAGATCACCAAATCCAAACTCTTAAATAGATGCTAAAATAAACTGTTGCCTAGTATGTTCTTCTTGCCATCCGAATGGGACGAGCTCTAGTCAATTGACTGCAGCAGGTTTAGCAGATTTTGATTCTCTTCAAGCAAGCGATCATATTTTCTACATACCTCCTCACCGAGGGCTTTGATCTTCTCTCTTTCCTTCCTGCCATCCTAAAAAGCTCTGTTCTGTTCCTTTACAGCTTCCATAGTTTTCCTGACTAGGCAAATTTCCCTTGTGTAGTGGTGTAGCCTATCTATCATCCGTTAGAGAAGTAGCGAGAACCCTGCCTGTCTTTCAAATTTCGTGAAAATGCTTTAACAGGGAAAAAAATGTCAGAATAGAGACTACAGCATATCACATTCACATCTAAGCTTTAATAGTATCAGTTTTCCACCAGTTTTAGACTGAAAAATGGATAATAGCACCTTTGAGCACCATGGCGGGGCCTGAAATTTCCAAGCCCCGTCCTTGAATTCGACCAGGTGATCTTCAATATAGATAATACATATAAATCCAATCCAACCTAAACATGCTGAAAGGAAGGGATTGATTTGCCATATGTTACACTGCCAAAACATTCTTTCATAACTTTTATCTCGAACCAAAAGTCCAACGCTCCACCCCTTTTAGATGCAGGATTCTTGTACAAAGGCCACGTATCTCTGAGAATCTGCAATCTGTGCTTCTCCCTCAGGACCTGGCTTCAATTTCAGATGGGAGCTCGGTTACACTAGTGAACATATTCCTCTACTGAACATTGTTGCTCAGAGATGTGTGACAGCCAATAACTATCAAAAGCCAGTGGCATGTAAAAACCAGGGTGCCTCGAAACCATGCAGGTAAACATGGAAGGCTTACATAATAACCATTCCATTAAGTAGTAATATTGCCAGTGGTTACATAAAAGTTTGAATACATGAGAGCGTGTAAAGGGATTCAGAGAGAAAAAGAGAGAGAGCTTTAGCCAATAATGCAGATGCCACAAATCATCGCTACTTGAGGTGAACATACAGGTTGATCAAGTTATTGTGAAATCTACCTAGCTATATGACTTGGACGAAGAAATGAACATAGACCCCCAAAAGTTAGAGGCTAGGTATGTCTTACAGAAACGCAGATGCCATAAATCATCGTTACTTGAACATACAGCTTGATCAAGTCACTGACTGCCATAAATCATCGCTACTTGAACATACAGCTTGATCAAGTTACTGTGGAACCTGCCTTGCTATATGACTTGGACAAAGAAATGAACATAGACTTGCCAACTTGAGACATAAATCAACAGGTTTGACTCCCAAATTGGTCAGAGTACTCAGGCTCCCCACTATTTTACCATTCTCTTGCTTAAAGTGAAACATTTCAATTCCATAACAAGGAAATGAAGCAAAAAAAACTCTCCTTTCATCAATCTGATTCGACTAGATGTCATGAGTCAGTGTGCCCAATATATTCCAGATATTCATAGAACAAAAGGTATACACCAGAACTGCACGATACGTGTTGGACACACACACACACTAATTGAAATGTCCGTGCTTCATAGAAAGATAAGATGCTTCTAAGTCAGCAACATTGGGATAGTATAGGAGAGGCATATCTATAATTTTAAATCCTTCTGAAAGAAGTGGAACCCATTTGCTTCAAGCATGACGTTAAACTGAACAGATACTCGTGCTGAAAACAATTTCAATGATAATTAAAGCCTGGAATACTAAAACGGAACTTCTCCATTAAAAAATTA
Organism: Escallonia herrerae; assembly: GCA_033070095.1. Classification (NCBI taxonomy): domain Eukaryota; kingdom Viridiplantae; phylum Streptophyta; class Magnoliopsida; order Escalloniales; family Escalloniaceae; genus Escallonia; species Escallonia herrerae. The sequence continues at coordinate 227,333 of JAVXUP010000814.1, read as the reverse complement.
TTATTATCATGACAGAATCTGGCTGATGAGTATGCAAGACAAGGCAATGAGTATGCAAGACAAGGCAATATCTTTCTCGACCCATCGAAAATCCAAATCACCAAGAAATTGATTAGCAGTACACAAAATATAGTATATCACTACCAATAGTAATATGCACTAAAGACATCTTACTATGTGATAAAGCATTAGCTCCATTCTGCCCGGGGGAAAGGAGGAGCTCTTCACCTTAGAGAGTCTCTACTCATTCAGAATCATATCTAGGGTCTTTACTATGCAATTCAGCCCTCCTGCTCCCACACTTACTCTGCCTAATCTGGTAGTTTCCCTAGATCCAGTTTCTTCAGTCAGTCTGTTTTTGACGGGGTTGTGTCAGTGCTCTAATCATATACTCCCTCCATTTGATAATGTTTGCCCCATTTGACTTTTTTGCTAATTGCTAAATATAACTTGAGCATGTAAGCATCAGCTCTACTCATTCTTCTCGCCTTAATTTCACTTGTCAAACAATAATTACTTAATTTGATCTATCCGAGTTTAAATCAATGTTTATATGCTTGAATTATATTTTATAAACTTGCAAAAAGCCAAATTGGGCAAACAATATGCATTAGTAAGCCAAGATACTAGGAGAACCAAGTACTTCTGAACCATATGCTATCATGAGAGAGAATATATCTGATGAGCATGCAGGACAACGCCAGACCTCTCTTGACCCATAATCCATAAGAAAAAGAAGAACTACCAAGAAATCAATCAACAGTAATCAAAATATTGTACAACACTATCGATCACCAAAGGTTCGAAAGTATTGTGTACTGAATACGTCTTTACTAAATCAAGAATTAGCTTTTTTCTGCCTACAAAGGAGAAGTGTCTTCTCCATAGACTCTATACCCCACCACAATCAACTCTAGGGTTTTTCTTACGTAATACGGCTCTTGCGGTCCCACACTTCCAAGATCTAGTTTCTTCAATCAGTCAATTTGGCGACGGAATTATGTACTCCTTCCGTCCCATAATGTTTGAACCATATGATTTTTGGTCAATTCCTAGACTACAATCTGAATATGCAAGCATCACCTTCACTCATTGTTCTTGCCCTGGTTTGACTTGTAAACATAATTCCTAATTCAAGTTTGATTCAAAATTTGGATAATCAGAATTATATCCTAGAAACTCGCAAAAAATCAAATGCCACAAACATCATGAAACATGTGGATTACTCATGTTACCACAAATAACTAATCAAGCATAAAACCACATAAGAGATAAAAGCATGCAATAGAAATGCTATTAGCATTTGGATACAGAATCACAAAAACATAACACATCCTTCCTACTACAACTACATAACACTACGCACATTAATGGACATGGCAGCTGCAAAATTAACGATATCAATGGAACGAGCGTTAGAAGACAATAGCGAGCTATACAATGAGACTGAGACGATTACCCATGAGGGAGGCCTTGAGCATGTGGTTGGCGAGAAAGGCGTGGTCAGTGGGGTTGAGGGCGTCGAACAGGTGGCACTGGATGTCGCGGATGGTGTAGACGGTGTACATCATGATTATGAACAGGGAGGCGACCACCGACTTAACGACGATCGGGGCCTTGCCTCGCTTCAGCACCATGATGAGCAGCTTCCCTATCATCTTTTACCCGTCACTGTACAAAAAACTCTAGATTGGCAATGAATCTGGGAGTGAAAATGAATATAACAACTACAGGACGGCTCTTTTGGAATTAAGGAAAAAGTAAAATTAACATATGTAAAGTGCACAGTCAAAGTTCACTAATGTCAAGTTCCACCAAAATGTAAAAGTATGCTCCATTCTGGTAATGGTTTTGTTCTGTCTTTTACCGTCCAGTCAATCTCATCTACGTAGTCATCACACGTAACTGAAAATCAGTTCTGAAAGATTGGCCTGCGGTGTCGAAGCCAGGATGTTTCATGACAACGGTTGGGTGCCGCAACGTCCTCTGGATCTACGGCTGTAACCGCATCGGCTCTTTGATTAGCCCATTGCATTACGCTGGAAATCAAATGAGTCCATCTTGTTCTTTGATCTTTCATGAGTAATCTATGGTCAATTGATTGCAACTGGTTCCAAAGGCTTTGATTGTACTCTAACGTGCGCATATATTCAAGCTGAAACCCTTCAGACTGCATTTTAAGGGATAATACAGCATCTCTTGCTAACGCAGCTTTATTGGCCATTGTGCCACATTCACATTCCAGACTTTTGATCTTTGTTTCTAGTTTAAGTTTCTCGCGCTTCAGGGTGCTGAGCTGTACTGCAAACTGATTTCTTTTCCATGCAAGAGATACCTCTTCAGCCTTAATGCCAGTTTCAACTGAATCTTGCTCTCTTACAAGCTGATGCAGCCTGCCTATCACCATTGACAGGAATAGCAAGATCCCTGCAATTTTATAAAGAACTTAGAATTCAGTACTCAGACAAAGTGAAGAATCTATTAGCTTTCGCAGCCAACTGTATTTGACTATCACATGACTCCACCTATATTAACATTGTCCAGCCTGCTTTTAGCTAATCAACAAGAAGCCTCCTTTCCAAAATATCACGTAACCTTTGAGTAAAGAAAGGAAACATAAATCGTGGAGATACGCTTGACAGAGGGAGCTAGGTACTTGTCATCTTTCTCAGAAACTAAGGGAAAGAAGAATCACAGATTGATGCTAAATACAGCTCTCCAATCAACAAAATATGTGTTCAAGACCAATTCCAGTGCCTCTGACTTTCAGATGTGATACTTGAATACGTAATGCATTTTACTCAGTGTTTCAATCTTTGTTTAGTTTGTCAACAAGTAGAAAAGGTAATGTCCAAATTCACAGCCTGATATGCAAACTCCAGAGCTCACTGTCACTAATGCACTTTTAAGCGACAGGAGGTCTGAAAAAACATGATAGGGTATGGATAAGACCTTTACTAAAAAGTAATAAACTCATGCCATAGCACAATAAAAGATCAGGGGAAGTGTTCGCCAAGTTTTGCCATGAAACAGTGTAAGACGGTGAATATGGGTTTCAGATTTGTAAGACATGGGGGCTTAATAATTTAAACCACAAGGCATGATGGAACATAGATAAAAAAGAACAAGGATAATAGCTTTTGAAAATCTGGAAACATGCACTTTAGTAGGCACTTAGCCTTGCTCATTCTTCTGGCTGATGGCATGGCATCAGTAAAACAAAAACAGTCGAACGATCACAAAGCTAAAGCCAATACGTAGGATTGGTACTCTTGGAAGATACATAGGAAGCCTGGAAGCTATGATATCGAAGACTACCAGGTTATTAGAGAGTAGAGCAACATCTTCAAGTAGAAAGGCTAAAGTCAATGTGCTCAAAGATCTATCAAGACATATAGCACCAAAAAACTATACTGTTTCTGTACCTAAAAAAGTTACATCTTCTTAATACCCTAGAAAGGAAGAAAATTGGGCGGGCCCTTGCAGGCTTGCACTATGCCAGGCTGACTATTCTTGCCAATAGAACAGCAAGTATTACTAAGAAATACCACCCACGGCTCTATGTTTATAAAAAAAAAAAAGGTGGACTAGTAAAAAACCTTTATGCGTATACTGAAGAAATCACATACATCCTCGGCTTAGCTTTACTCCTAGATGCATCATAATCATTTCTTTACTAGCTAATTGGGCCTTTTCAGATGCCCTTGGACACCTACAGTAGACTTGGATAATTAATGTTCTTCTTGACAAAAAACCAGCTCCTACGAACACGTCAATACTCTGTTTGTGGTTGACCAATTAAAGTCCTCCCAAAGGGCATCACAAGATGACAATTAGGGAAGATGTAGCTTAGATTTGATGTCTTCATCTTATTCAGATCTTGATGATTGATCAACCTTCATCACTTGTCATTTACCCTCTTCCACCCACCCCTCATCCCCTCTTTTGTGCTATCGCTTCCTCAGTTAACTGTGTAGCCATGGAGGAGTTCCTTTCATGCATTTACTCTATTCGGTGTAAGTTGATATATCGTGTCGTGTAATCTTCCTCATTGGAAATCTGATAGTGCCTGTTGGTTTTTTGGAGTAGGTCCTGAAGAATATAGGATTTCTGCTCTGTTGCTTATGGGATGGACTACTTCCTTCACCTCATCGTAGCACATCTTATCTTGGGCTTTGCTCTTATTCCACTATAACTGGTCTCTTCAGCGACATTCAAAATGCAACAGGTTTGGGTTCTTCCGAGATAACCCTCGCTAACAATAAGTCACCTCCAATCCTTTCCATTGTAACTCTCTCCCCAGAATCAACCATTCTTCAGACTCGAGAGTTCACGGCCTATCCCGCACTGAAGACATCCTACTATTTGATATATGGGTTAAATACACGTTAGTACCCTGAAACTACCACAAAGTCTCACTTGAGGGTCCCAAAGTTTAATTTCTACACATAAGGGCCTGAAACTAAATTTCAATAAGAACATTCGTCCATTTTCCTAACGATTCAGGCGTTTCCGTCAGGTCCATTTTTGGGTTTCAATATTTTGGACTTTTTGGGCATTTTTGGGTTTCCATGTCAACAAAAAGGCGTTCCAGAAGCAGGGAGCCCAAACCAGAACCAGTGCCTCCACCAACAACATTGAAAACAAGGAACCCTTGGAGTCCAGTGCAGTTATCAGCAAGCTTTATAATTCGATCCAAGCAAAGATCGACAATCTCTTTCCCAACTACAATAAATCACATCAGGTATCAGTATAAAATTTGACACGTGGAGTAGCAGAGGAACAACGATAGTGCTCGTCCATGTCCGACGACCTGTCGTACGTCGACGTCTCGGCCTTCCAGCCGCTGAAGAGATCGGCCAGCGTCGGGCCTGGCACGAGAGTTTCAGGTCACTTTCTCAACCCGGGCAGCCCGTCCAGTTCTCTGACATCATGTCTTCAGATCTGTTCCCCGACCCGGTGTTATAGCCCCTCCGGTTCAGCAAATCGAACCGGCGCCGTCATCATCGACCACTACTGATCCATTCACATCTCTTACTTTGTCTTTACCCGGATCTGGGTCGGAGACGTCAGAGATTTCAGATCAGTTGCTTGGTTGGCATCCGACCTAGTAGCCGTCTTTTAATCAAGTACCCTCGTCCCGGGGGTGGTCAAAGCCCTGACTTGCGTTCAAGGGGTGGTGGAAGGGATGATGGTCGCGAGAGGGAGTTCTTCAATGCCGAGTTCTTTTCTGCGATGCAAGAGATGATCAGGAAGGAGGTGAGGAATTACATGGAAACCCAAAAATGCCCAAAAAGCCCAAATATTGAAACCCAAAAATACCACTGACAGAAAAGCCTGGATCTTTAGGAAAATGGACGGATGTACTTATTGAAAATTTAGAGTTTCAGGCCCTTATGTGTAAAAATTAAACTTTGAGACCCTCAAGTGAGACTTTGTGGTAGTTTCAGGGTACTAACGTGTATTTAACCCTTGATAAATCATTAGCTCCAACCTGCCTAGGTGAAAGGAGGAGGCTCTTCCCCTTAGAGAGTCTCTCCCCATTCAGAATCAAATCTAGGGTCTTTACTATAGAATTCGGCCCTTCTGCTCCCACACTTATTCTGCCTAATCTGGTAGTTTCCCTAGATCCAGCTACTTTGGTCAGTCTGTTTTTGACCGGGTTGTGTCAGTGCTATAATCGTATACTCCCTCCATTCTATAATGTTTACCCCATTTGACTTTTTTGCAAATGGCTAAAATATAACTTGAGCATGTAAGCATCAGTTTAGTCATTGGTCTTGCTCTAGTTCCACTTGTCAAACAACACACTTAATTAAATTTCTATCCGAGTTTAATTCAGCGTTATATGCTCGATTTAGTTTTTGAAAACTTGCAAAAAGCCAATTGGGCAAACAATATGCAACACTAAGCCAAGATACAAGGAGAACCAAGTACTTCTGAATTATATATTATCAAGAGAGAATATGCCTAATAAGTATACAAGACAATGCCAGACCTTTCTTAACCCATAATCCGTAAGAAAATGCCAAATTACCAAGAAATCAATCAACAGTATTCAAAATAGTGTACAACTCTATCAATCACCAAAGATTCGAAAGTACTGTGTACTAAATATATCTTACCATGCAGTCAAGACTTAGCTCTATTCTGCTAGGGGAAAGCAGTAGTGTCTTCTCCATAGGCGAGTCTCTACCGACCATAATCAACTTGGTTTTTTCTTAAGCAATACGGCTCTTGCCTTCCCATACTTCCAAGATCTAGTTTCTTCAATCGGTCAGATTGGTGACGGATTTATACACTCTTTCCATCCCACAGTGTTTGACCCATTTGACTTTTGTCATTCCTAGAGTACAATTTGAACATGCAAGCATCAGCTTCACTCTTTGTTCTTGCCCTAGTTTGACTTGTCAAACAATACTTAATCCGAGTTTCATTCAATGTTCAGATATTCGAATTATATCATAGAAACTCGCAAAAACATAAATGGGGCAAACATCATGAAACAAATGGACTACTTTTGTTACCACAAATAACTAATCAAGCATAAAACAACATGCAATAGAAATGTCATTTGGATACGCAATCACAAAAACATAGTACGTCCTTCCATCATATAATTACACTAGGCACATTAAGGGACATGGCAGCAGCAACATGAACGATATCAATGGAGCGAGCGTTATAAGACGATAGCGAGCTATGCAATGAGACTGAGACAATTACACATGAGGGAGGCCTCGAGCATGTGATTGACGAGGAGGGCGTGGTCAGTAGGGTTGAGGGCATAGATCGAGCGGCTCTGAATGTCGTGGATGGTGTAGACAGTGTACATCATGATCACGAATATGGTGGCAGCCACCGACTTGATGACGCCCGGGGCCTTGCCGCGGTTCACGCGGTCCAGCGCCGTGATGACCAGCTTCTGGAGCGGCATCTTGAACAGCAGTATCAGGATCCCCGTCATTTCGGCCATAACCACCGTGAATAGCAGCTCTATCATCTTCTGCCCGTCACTGCACAAAAAACCCGACAATGAATCTAGGAATGCCAATGGGGGAGGTCGGATGCAAATCTTATAAAATCCGTACCCGCCCCAGTAGCTTAGAAACCCCACTTCCCCCCCCCCAAAAAAAAAAAAACCACAACACCCCAACCCAGGTGAAATAGGTGTATTCCAGATCTGTTTTTAACATGTAATACAAAACTGTGCACTACAAAAGTAGCACAAACGTGTATCACAAAAAATAAAATAGACACAAATCAAATTAATGTCCAAAAATCCTAAAGGACATATTAATAGATTTCATTACAGTTCAAATAAATTACACCACGGTTCAAAATAATGTTCACATAGTTTAATGGCAATATAAACAGTAGATGCATAAAAATTAAACCTTCTAACAAAAAATCATTGCTACAATAGTGTTGCATAAAATAGAGCTTTTATTGACGAATGGCTGAAGTGCAGATATGTGCAAGATTTTCTTAGCAGCTTACTAACGAAATGTCGACGGGTAATCAAAAGAGTACTTGCTGGGCAGGGCCAGGAGGGATACTGGTTGCCTAAATTCGGTTAAGCTTATATTAATGTAACGAGATTCTTGATTCCTTCACTCCTCTGTTCATTCTTATTCCTAAGAGTCAATCCTTCATGCATTATTGGTCTCGTTTTTGTAAAGATGCTATTTTGTCCTTGGAAACCTTCTCACCATTATCACATATGGAAGAACTGGCACCCCCATATTCACCCATCACCACCGATTACTAAATGAAAAGAGCAAAAGCGGGGAAAAAAAAAGGGAGGGGGGGGGGGGGGGGAGGACAGAGCTAAGTGCTAACCTTCGGATTCGGGATTTCAAATCCAGATTCCTTCTTCTCGGCGGCCAATCAAATCCAGAGAGATTCGGTGGACGGTGCTTGGTCGAGGTCGAGGTGGAGGTGGACGGATGGTGCAGGTGATGGTGACGGTATTCGGTCGAGGTGGAAGTGGAAGTGGGCGGTGTTTGGTCAACTGTTAGGTGGTGGTTACGGTGGCGGTTGGCCGGTTAGGTGGTGGTGAGGTGGAGGTGGTTTGTGGCCGTGGGGGGACTGACCGCTGACGGTGGGGGGAGAGCAGGACGAGGCAGCGGCGCTGGGTTAGAGTCGGCTGTGTAAAAAAATCTTCGTATTGTTTGGTAAGAAAACTATGTACTCCGTATATTTTTGGATGCATAGAGTTGGTATAGCGGGGCGGGACGGGCCACGGAACGGGTCGGATAGCGGAAAAATTTGACAGAATACGATATCCCATCTTAATCAGCTGCGAATTGAAAATATATAAATATAATACTCATCACATAGTTCAATCAAAGTCAAAATAATCTTTTTTTATAAAATCGGGCGGGATCGGAGATTCACCGGGTGCGTATCTAATTATCATCCCTAAATGAATTACAACTTTTAAACCTTATGGTAGAAGAACAGTAGAAGCTTAGATGTTTTCATTAGCTATAGATGAAGTAGGCTGCACTTATAATGCAGAGAGAGAGAGAGAGAGTGTGACCCAAATATGGGAATACTTTTTTTTTTATTAAGAGAAAATATATTATATAAGGAAAAGTCATTCCTGCCGTACGAAAGATGAGTTGCTTTATCGTACATATAGTAAAGTAAATTAAAGGAAGTTAAGCGTTGTCCATATTGTAAGTTTAAAAAAATAGCATATAATTCATTAGTCTATATCATGGATAATGTCAATCTATTCTTGCAAGCAAAACTTGCAAGTCTCATTGCTTTAGTAAGCAGGGTCTTGCTCTTTATTAATATCTCACAAATAGTGAAAGTAGGTATTAGCTATGCAAATATCTTACATAATTGGAGCGACTACTGCACTAATTTTCTTCAGTCATGTCATCTGTGCAAGCAAACAATTAGAGTTAGTGTAAACAACTAGATGTTCCATTTTTATTTTATTTTTATTTTTGCCCATTGAAGGTTTTAGAAATGCCAGAGAGTGAAATGATCTTGTGAATAGTAAGAATGTGATGCGAAAGGATCTTGTGAATTGTAAGAAGAAACATGTGAGGTTAAAGTATATGTTACGATCTTTGAGATACAGATACCCAGGCTTGATCTTTGCTTGTGCTGTTGGAAATTGTCCCACATATACAAATCTCATCAATGTTCTTTTTTTTTTATTTTTTATAATAGGATAATTGCATAGATAAATTAACAGAGTTTACAGTTTGAGACCAGCCTTAAGGCCATACATCTAATAGGAAATATCTATAAGCAGTAGTCAAATATAATTATAGGCCAAACATGGAAAGGTAAACCCAAACATATTAGGAAAACACTTAGCAATGTAGTCTGGCCAACACCCAGTCTTGGTAAACTGTTGTCCGGGCATGGCAAGCAAAAAGTGCCAAAGAACGTGCTTCCTTCAAAAGGTGTGGGGCGGCCATGTTCATATTATAATGATGGAATTTATTCAATAGGTGACAGAGATCATAGATAATAGGTGCCACCGTATCCAAAAAATCCTCAGATCCCAACATCTAAGATATAAGGAAAGAAAAATCTGTTAGCACATTTATATGAAAGAATTGATGTTTTAGAGCCCAAACGGAAGCAAATAATAAGAAAAGTGATAAGGCAGAAAAGGTGGCAGACGATGAGGTAGAAAAAGATGCCGAGGCACATCGCGTAGAAAGATGATAGCACGAGATCCCGATCTCTGCTCGAAGCCTATTGGAATCAAAATACGCTATAAGTACATTGTAATCGTCTTAGGTTGTGTGCACAGACAAGGAGATGTATGTATCACCGAAGGCCCTGGGTTGAGAGAGTAGGTTAATGGGAAAGGCATAGGTGAGCAATTTGGTTGTGGTAAGTGTCTTGGAGAGCTAGGTAGTTTGTGGGAGAACTGAGAGATTATATTTGTGAGGTGTTTTATTTGGGCTATTGCAATCGTAGGGTTTAAAGGCATTTGCTTAAAAACAACGTTGTTCCTACGGATCCAAGTAGTCCATATGGTAGTGAAAAAATAAATAGTTGCAAGCCAGGATCTTCTGGGTCCATGAGCGGGATTGATCCAAGCAATAAGTCATTCACAGAAAGAATTCCCAATATTTGTGGTTCATATTCCAAGAGGTACCCAAACCAAATGGGTCTAATTTGAGGGCACATGAGGAAAGCATGGCATGCATCTTCCGGCTGTAAGCTGCAAAGCGGGCATAAGTTTGAGTTGACTATCCAGAGTCTGCTAAGATTTGAGTAGAGGGGTAATCTATCCCACAAAATTTGCCAAACCAAAAAATTAAATTTGAGGGGTAGGGGCAACCTCCAAATTTTACTCTAGATGTCAGATAATTCGGGATTTGGGGGGGGGGGGGGGGGTTAGGTGAATTCTATAGAAGCTGAGACGTGTGCTCATATAGTAACTTATACGTTGAGGCCACCAAGAAATTGCCATACATTGTGTGACCCCAAACCTGTTGGTCCTCGAAATCGTTCTGTGCAATATGAATATCTGTATCTCGAGGAAAAATTTTGTCAATCTTACACTGATCCAAAGTTCCATTGCAGATCAGGTCACAGACCAGAAGATCGGACGAGTTATAGCTTGTTAGGGGGAAAGAATTTTGGAAAAGTATTCGTGCCAGATGTGAATATGTCTTTAATTCCAACCTGTTATCTAAGAGCCACAACTACCGTCTGTCTACCAATTAGAATTCCGCACCAAACTGGCAAAAATTGACTAGATGAAGGGGATTATAGAAAACGCTGGTGGACACAGTACTTTCCACAGAACACTCTGGCCATGAGGGAGTCTGGTTCACACCAAATTCTCCAGGCTACTTTAGCAAGTAGTGCCTGATTTAGAAGCTGAGTGTTTTTAAAAGCTAGGCCCCCTAACGAGAGAGGGTCACATAAAGCATGCCAGTTTACCCTGTGTATTCCCCGAGATCCCTCCTTGCTAGACCACCAAAAATTGCTAAGTAAAATATTGATTTTTCAACGAACATTCTTTGGAAATAGCCACACCTGCATATGATAAATAAAAAGAGAACTTAACACATATTTAATAAGGGTAGCCCTTCCAGCTTTGTTGAGTAGTGCTCATTTCCCAGTCGTGCATCTGGATATGATCCAGTCCATGAGGTCCTAAAGGAAAGCTTTCTTTCGTGTGATGATGTCAAGGGTTGCCTCCAGGTAATCACCAAAGTCACTTTTCATGTTGAATCCCAGAGTTTGCCGAATACAGATATGAGTAGCTAAAGTATAATTTGGATTGAGCGTAATCGAAGATTTCTTCATGTTGACTTCTTGCCCAGATTCTGAACAATAATTGCGCAGGATAATTTTTATTGTCGAAATAGCCTGCAGATTCGTCTTTGTGAAGATCATAGCATCATCCACAAAAAACAGATGGCTGATCGGAGGGCTTCGTAACCCAGCTTTAAGACTAGGGACCAGACAAGAGTCCTAAGCTCTAATCAGAGTGGTCGATAGAGCTTCAGCACACAGGAGGAACAGATAAAAAGATAAAGGATCCCCCTGTCCAAGCCTCGATGAGGTTTGAAGCATTCAGAAGGGGATCCATTAGATTTCAAAGGACACCGTCGAGATGCAACTCATAATCAGGTGGGTAAGATGCGATGGAAAACCCATTTTGCGTAAAACAACCTCTAAGAATATCCAACATACCTTATCATATGCTTTACTCATATCCATTTTGATAACTCCTAAACCCCAATTAGCCTTCCGTGTCATTCTGATTTTATTGGTCAACTCCTAAGCGATAAGGATATTATCTACGATATAGCGCTGACCGACAAAAGCATTATAATACGAGGATATGAGGTCACTTAATGCGATAGGACAGTGTCCTGGAGATAATTTTTTATAGATGGTATTGTGGAGACTAATTGGTCGAGAATCAATCGGTCTCGTTCAATGTTTGCATTTCGGGATAAGCACAATAAAGGCTTTATTGACTACACTTAACATGTGACCCGAGCGAAGGAAAGATAACACAGTAGCTGTAATGGGTCAATCCATAAAGTCCCAGCATTGCTGGTACACAACTACAAGGATACCATCCGCTCCAAAAGCCTTAAGGGGCTTAATTTGAAAAAGGGTCAGTTGTACTTCCCTAGCCATGAAAGGTTTTGATAAAAAAAAAAGGGGGGGGGGGGGGGGGGCGCTGGTCATCAGATCTATGATGTGTGATGTTCTCCACAAATGGAAAACTGTCTCTCGAAACTAGCTTCATTGGTGAGGGACAAAAAATAAATGATTAATGAAATAAAGAACGATATCAAGATACGAGGTGTGAGTGACATTGTTTTCATTAGTAATGGAGGTGATATGGTTAAGATTACTTCGGATGATTGTCGATGTGTGCAAAAATTTATTATTTTGATCCCCCAATTTTAACCAGTGAATTTTATCTTTCTAAGCCCAGAATACCCCCTCACACTCCATAAGCTAATCTAAATGGCGTCTAGCCTGCTGGTCCAACTTTTGAGCTTCTGAATTAGGCAGTAGCGATTGGCATTTGTTAATCTTATCTGGAGTGTCCTTTATCTGAGAGCCCAAATGGCCGAAACAAGATTTATTTCAAATAGCTAACTCCTTCATCATAAGGGTGCCCCAAAAGTTGACTCATAACAGGGGGATCTAGTAACTGGAGTTTGCCAGGCTTTAGAAATGACCGCCTTGCCCAAGGGGTACTTAAGCCACATTGCTGTAAAACGTGTTGGCTTCATACCCTGAAAAATTACTGGGTTGGTATCAAGGAGTAAAAGGGTGTGATCAGATGTTTGGATCCCCATGTTAGTAATAGTGTCCAAAGGAAACAAGAGGGTCCAGGCTATATTTGTAAATCCTTGATCAATACGCTCATATGTGCAAGCCAAATTATGGCGATTATTTGTCCACGTGAATGTTGGGCCAACCTATTTGATATCAATCAGATGATGTCGCTATATAAAATCCTCAAGGACTGTAGTGCCAGATGTATGTAAATGATGAAAGCCAGATTTAACAGCAGGGCTCAGGACTAGGTTAAAATCTCCCATAAGAATGAGAGGAGAATCTAGGGAGGATATCGTAGAAGAGATATCGGCCTAAGTTTGTTGTCGTTTACCCAAGACAGGATGACCATAAATAAAAATTGACACCCAAGTTTCCCCACCTCCCAAGGTAAAACGGGTCAGAATGCAGTCTTATCCCTGTGTAACCCTGCCCCCCAAACATTATTCCTCCACCCTACCCATAGTCCATCTTTTGTTCCCATTATACCACCTAGATCAACACCCATAATTGAGGTAAACCTTGTTTCAAGAAAAAAAAAAGAAAGAAGAGACTAATATACACGTCGGTTGATGAAGCATGATCATCTTTAATGTTGCACGAACTGATAAGGCATGACTGAGCCCACGACAGTTCTAGCTCAGAAGTCTCATTGATACTGGGGGGTTGTTCTGGTACAACACCCAAAACCTGATTTCCCAAAACCCACGAACAAGAGGGAAACTCTTTTAATAGTAATCTTCTCTTCAGTAAGGGAGAGAGGATCTTTGGCAAACCTAGAAACCCCCCATTCACTCCTACTCAAAAGTAATCCTTGTCATAGTTAGGGAGGCATCAACTATCCACCAGAAGGCGGCGCCATTTTGCACTTGAGGGAAAATTCCCGAGAAGATAATACTCCCGGTTCTAAAACCCAATCCTCCAAATGGGGAGGTGCACGGAGCCACCACTCCGGCCATCCCGACTGTTGGCGGAGGTGGGCAAAACATGGATCTCTGGTAAGGCATGTACAGCCCCCAATGGTAATTTCTTTCGAACAAATATTTTGTATTTATAAGTATGCAGATATGGTTTGGCAAGTAAAGGCAAAATACATGCAGCATATTGTTGGAAAAATTAATGTGCAGATGAGAAAATTTGAGGAGGGTGACCTAGGGACGGGTTGTCTGATTCAGATCCCCGAGATTTTTTTCCCTCGAGCATCTTCCCCAGCAATGCCATCATCCATTAGGCCACTTTTCCCCAGAAATATGATATTTGTCGAGTCAACATATTTTCGGGAGTTTATCAGGTTGACTTTGTCCATTGCCGAATTTTAATCACAAGATATCATCGTATAAGCATCAGATTCATACTCAGGAGCAAAGAATCGGGTGCCCCTTAGTTGTGACTACTTATTCTCCTCGTTTGCTTCATTTTCAACTGTGTTGTTCATATTTTCCTGTAAGTGAGAGGAACTAACAGTTGGTAGAAGATTAGCTGTCTGAGGTGTGTAGACTTCAAGAGTTAGATCAGTTCGAAGTTTTTTCAAAGTATAGTTTACAGAATTATCCAAACCCATAAGCATGTCTCTCGCCCAAGTAGAAGACATAGGCATATATCCCCTACCCAACCCAGTGGCTAAGAATCAACACCAACCATCCCATGAGTAATGTCCCTCGCGGATCCAGCTTGAGTTGATTCATGCCTATATTCCTATTGGCCTGGTTGTAAGGGGTCCTGCATAATGGCCATGAGGTTTTTGAAGAAGATGTGCCATCTACAGTGTTTGGTACAATTTCCATACCCGTATCTGTGGTAGTGGCGAAGATATTATGTCTTTAAGAAGAGATGGTTATTTGGGCCCGAGAAAATGTGTAGCCCACACGCAGAGAGGTACGCAAATATTTTTTTAAGTTACTGGTTGAAGAACAGGGATGTTGGGCCCGACCCAAAAGCAGTGGATATGTCTAAAGAATCTCAAAATGGGCCGCCCATAATCGAAGACGAAGGGTCCAAAATCGCATCAGAGATAGGGAGATCCAAGTCAAAGGATATTTTTGGTTGAGAGATGAGGGAAAAGGATTCTGGGAATCTTCCCCGATATGGCAATCCGTAGGGGACAGGCCAAGTGGGGCGGTGAGATCTAACGTGGCAGCCATTTGAGAGTTGTTCGCAAAAAGTGGCGTAGGGGGTAATGGCGGAAGATTAGGTAAGGCAATTGTAGGATCTCCTATAGATACGATGGTTGATGCATGTTCACACATATCATTTGAGTTCGTCGCCGACACCTCCTCTAGTGGTGTCTCCGCATCGGAGTCAAAAAATTCCGATGAGTTTTCCATGTCAGAGAAATCATTTACACTAAATTCTTCTTCCTCTTCTTGGTCCTCCTCATTTAATTCAACATCAGATAAGTCTGCCACCAGTTCTTCAAAATCCTCTAGACCCACATCATCAAGTATTTCATGTTGATTTGGAAGAAAGTGTTCAATATCAATGTCCATATCCTGTTCTTGGTCTGGCAACAGATTTTTCTCCCATTTGTGCATTAACATTTATTTCATCATTTTCAGCCATAATACCATACGACTCATCTTTTAGGAGCTGGTTGTCCACCCCTGTAACATCATCCTCGTTGACATCCTCAGAGACAAAGAATTATGAAGTTGTGACAAAAGCTATCTCGTCACTTGACCCATTAGAGAGGGCCGAAGAGAAAGCATCGTAGAGATGAGTGAGATGTGTGCCCCATTATCCATAGAGATTGAGATTCGCGAGGATTTGTTCTATTCTGAATTTGGTAGAGCACGAAGGGGATGGGCAAACATTGATTGTCCTGCCAAAAAATAGGTTGGATATAGATTTGGACCCAGGAGAGCAGCAATGTGGTGTGACAACAATTCCAGCACCTCCGTGAGAGGGACATGACAGTTTGTGTTGTCATGCCCAATTCGGCCACATCGATGGCATGCAATAAAAACCCTTTCATAGCTACATCTCATCATCACCCACCCCACACCATCTAGTAAGGTGATGAACACTATCGGTAAAAGAGGAAGATCAACCATTTCTCCAACTTTGATGTGGAAATAGTCTGTGTTAGTCACATGCTTTTTCGACCAATCAATATCAAGGACCGTGCCCACCGCCGCTCTAATCATCTCAGTAAGAGAGTAGATATAACAGTCACTTGGGATGTTGTTAACTTGCATCCATTGGTCAGCCGTGGGGAACTTTAGAGCCGAATAAATGACATGTGGGAACCAAGGTTGTAGAAGGAGTAAATCACCACAAAAGTTTCACGGTCCATTGTTACACACAAGTAAAGTATCTGAAGAGGTGGAGAAGGTAAATAGGGAGAGCTATGGTAGTTTTTGGACATGAACAGGGCCTTGTAGAAACCAGCAGTGGCAACCCTCTTCTGAATTTTCTTTTCAGAGAAATTATGGGAGTCAATAAACTTGCCGATCAACAGTTTGTCCTTATCAACCCGCATATTGTGGACATGGGTAGGGTTTATGGGCAACATGACCATACGTAGATCTAGATTTTTTACAGTGATAGGGTTTCCATCATAATGGAATGGGTCGGCCATGCTCCATCAAACAGGAATAAATACCCAGAAGTTGGTGGTCCATGAAGTAAAAGTGCACCAGGGATAAGGATAGTTTGTAGGAGGGAATTAAGACAGAAGGTATAAAGGTAGCGTGAGTGTAGGTAGAAAGGTGACTTTGTTTATATCAGAGACAAAAGAACATGGAAGGTAGTAAATCGGTAGAAAACAAACTAGAAATAGGAGGAGAGATTCTGATAAGAGGTGAGGAATATTGGAAAGGTGGGTGAAACACAGTGAGGACATGCACGAGGATAGTCCATAAAGAAACCATCCACAAGGTGGGAGACATTGTAGCGTGAAAGTTAAGAAACCAGAGAGAATTCAACACTGTAGAGCTACTCTCCTTGCAACAAAAACTTACATGTTGTTCATCAATGTTCTATGGTACTAACATATGTTGGTATCTAGGTTGTATGATGATTGAGTATAGAGTAGCCTTGCCAATGCTCCTTCAGTGGCGTGCCTTGTGCTTTTACTGTAGTCATATGTAAGGCCCTCCATTTAGATTGAACCTGAGTGTGGACTTAATCCGAACCAAGTTACTCGTACTCCCTAACATTTGGAAAATATGTGGTCATATGTTTCCTCCGATGAATTACAAAAGTTGCATTCATTGTGTCTACACATTCCCAATTTTAATAATCTGTTCATTGTTAGTAGTTTTTCAGTAAAAGTTGTCATAGGAATAATTAAAGGGATAATTGCAAAAAATACCCTCGTGGTTTGTGATATTTGCAAAAAACCCTTTGAGGTTATAAAAATTGCAAATGAACACCTGTTATCGCAAAAGTGTTGTACCCGACAGTTTTTGTAACCAAATGAAAAAATTGTCCAAAATACCCTTGTATATAGACCTTAAAATTGTTTCTGTGCATCAAAATTCTCTAGCAGAGGGGCGGCACCACCACCCCAGCCACACCCCCGCCATAAGCTTGAGCCCTTAGCACCAACACCCAGCCATGCTTGTCGTCTCCACAGGCCTAGGCCCTTCTCTCTCATCACAGCCCCAACCCCCCAAAACCCACCCACCTTTCTCCTTCGTCGCCACATTAATCCCATTGTCGCACGCCCTTTTCTCCAAAGTTGCCGAGTTTCACCCCTGTAGTATGACGAGAACTTTGAAACTTAGATCTAGGGTTTCACAAACTTAGATGTTGTTGATTTGCCTGAATTCCACAAACTTAGATCTAGGGTTTCAATCACACCTTGTGATTTGAAACCTTGATTGAAACCCTAGATCTAAGTATGTGCGATTAGGGTTCGAATTAAAACCCTTGATTGTTGTTGACATGGGTATGTAGTAGTTGGTCGTGGTGTAGTGGTGATGTGCGGATGACGACGATGGGACTAGGCGGTGATGGCTGCTGTGACATTGGGCGGTGATGGTAGTAGTGGGACTAGGCAGTGATGGCTGCTGCGACATTGGGCGGTAATGGTGACATCGAGATTGGGTGAGGGTGTTCCGGTGATGGGATTTGATGAGGCATTGGCAGAAGCAGGTTTGGATGAGGCACGTGGGGCGAGGGCGGTCGTGGGTGGGGCAAGTGGCAGATGGGGTGGGGTGATGGAGGTGGATGTGCGGCTAGGGTTTGGTTTCATTAGATTATGGGAGAAAGTTAGGGATTTGGGAGAGAGAAATAAATAAAGGGCAATTTAGTTATTTTATCATATTAATATTTATGAAACGCAATATCCAGGAGCGTGAGCAACACATGCCGCTAGTTTGGACGATTTTTCTAACAGTTGCAACACTTTTGCGATCACAGGTGTTCATTTGCAATTTTTATAATCTCAGGGGGCTTTTTGCAAATACCCCAAACCACGAGGGTGTTTTTTGCAATTGTCCCATAATTAAATTTTGTGTGCTAGCTTAAGTTTCAACAAATAGGCCCACGTTTTTTAGGGTACGTGTATAGACCACAATTGTAGTCCGCGTTTACGGCCTCCAACTTCAAAGTTGTTTGGTTATTAAAAATATGATATCCTGACTAAGTAGTATCCTGACGGATTGCAGTTCCAAATCAAATTATTCGGATACTCATCTTCAAAAACATATATGCTTACTATGCTTTCAGAAATGTACTCTGGGAAGTTATCTCATATGAGTCGCAGATTCCATTATCTTTCACGTATAATATGAGCTACCCTTGATAGTGAGGATAGCTGATATATTGGAATACTTGTTGGAGCTTGCAATATATGACCCAAATAGAATCTTATAAACCTGAAGTGTAAATCCTTCCTCGTGACTTATTTCTCTAACCACTTAGTCTGGGCATGGTCGAGCTTTCATTAACCCTAAAATGGCCTCTTACTAATATCTGATTGAGCGAGTTCTTCGTAGGGAGCGTTCAAATTAAAAAAAAAAAAGAATGTGCTCTAGTTTTTTATTTTTTGCTTTTAGTGTATTCAAAGCAGAATTAGTTGCATTGCCACCTTTTCACTACTTATGTCACCTTATTATTATTTTTTTGTCAAAATAGAGATATATACCATAACTAGAAATAAAGCAGAATTCACTATCAAAATACCTTAGAGGAGGTACAATTTGTAACTAACTACATTCTGAATAACGCAATAGCAACCTGTATCACACCAAACCAGTCTTTTTTTGTAAACTTTCACCTAAATTACCCACAAAATGAGCTCGTGCAGATAGCAGAATCAAAATACTGTCTTTTTCTCGAAAAATATGTATAGAGGGAAATGCACTGCAGCAATGTAGCAAACTATGAAGAGAACTAGCACTATGTACATCACTCAAAAAACTGTCACCTTATTATAAGAGCTGAACTACGAAGCATTAACCCTTTAGTTGTTATCCTTCCAACTCATCAGAAAGTCAGAAGTCATTCGGACCAAAATGTTTTAAGGTGAAAATGATTCAATCTGAGTTAACCACATTGTACGGTATTTATTCTGATGGACGATATTTTGGATACTACTTTGAGAATCCAATAGCAGACCCCGAGGCCATTTCTGCGCCTCCTCCCCTTCCCTTCCGAGAAGCTTTTCTTTCTCTATATTTCCGTCTCCGTCACAACCGTCGGTTTCTCCGGTGGGTGGTGACGTGGTAGATTAGCACTTTGTTTCTTCAGGTTTTTCTTGGGGTTCTTGGGGTTTGCGATTGATCACACTTGGTTGCTCCCGTCATACCTGTTTTTCGGCACTGCTTATTGGTTGGAGGTCGAGTATGCTATTGGGGTTCTTGGGTGCTCCTTGGTTTGGTTATGGTGGCCGTAGGTTGTGGCCGTAGGTTGTAGCTGGGCAGAGCTTTCTTGGTTGTGGTCTTAGGTTGTGAGTTTTCTTTTCACGGTTCGGGTTTGGCCATAGGTTGTGATTGGCAGAGCTTCCTTGGTTTGAGAGGGTTGGTGAGTCTATACTGGGGTTTTCTCTTCTAGGGCTTTTTTCTCCCCCTTCGCCCCTAGATGATCCTTCTTCCCCTAGCCCTAAAAAGGTTTGTTGGTGCGATTGGCGGTTGAGTTGTCTGTGCCTTTGTTTGTTAGTTGATTTAGGTTGTTTTTGGCCGAGGTTGTGACGGCGAGGTTGTAGTAGTCGGTCGACAGTGATCAGGCATTTTTTGGGCTTCCTCAGGTAGGCTACCATGAAGACGTGTCTCCGGCAAAGCTGGATCTAGGTTTTTTGGCTGGTTCTTAGGTTGGTTTTGGGGTACACCGGGGCTCGGCAGCGGCAAGATGGCTGGAGAAGGTGAGGATTCCGGCGCCAGCGGGGGTGCACGAAGCTCGAAGCGATGACGCAGAGTCGGGACAGGTGTCTGTTCGTCGGGTTGGTGGCTAGCATAGTGGTGTGACAGTGTTTGTTTTCATCGGCCGCATTTAGTTGATCTTATCTTATTTACATATCTTGTTTAGTTATCATCCTAGTTAGCTAGTTACCGCTTTAGTTGATTAAATTTTGTTTTTAATTAGGTATTAGCATCATCAACCCCAAAAAAAAAAAAATTGTTGTAATTCACTCGCTCTTATTATTTGTTTTATTTTGTCGTCTTATTGTTATTCCTATCAAATGGAGCTGTCATCTGTAAGTTTTTTGTTTTATAACCTTCTCAAATATCTTGATATACATTTCTATTCTTCACTCCCAAAAAAAAAATTTTGATAGAAGATTATTGCCTGTCTAAGGTCTGTCATGAGCCCAGCTACACAGGATGAGCTCGAAGAAGAAGACCCTCACAACAGAGCACCAACCACTGTGGCAGCTGATAAGGAACCAACTCAATCACAGTTAGCTCATCCAGCAGCTCGAGCTCCATTCAAACTCAAGATTAAGAAGAGTTTCGTGCCACCACCAAACGACGACGCCTGACCATTTCAAGATAGAAAAGAGAACGGCACCGTTTCGAACCCCTACTTAAAATAAGAAGAAAACGGAACCGTATGAGTTCACATGTTTCAGTTTCATTTGAATTTACCTTTAGCGACTTTTGTTGAATTTTGAATTCTCCGCCGTTGTTATTTCGAATTTTAGTTGTAACTTCCCTTAAATCAGGAAAGCAAGAGGAAAAGGGTATGCATTTTTTGATAAATGAAAACTCAGTTTCTCCTCTCTCTCTACAATTCTCTCTTTCAGTCTTCTACAGATCTCTTC
The DNA here is from genome assembly GCA_033070095.1 of Escallonia herrerae. NCBI lineage: Eukaryota > Viridiplantae > Streptophyta > Magnoliopsida > Escalloniales > Escalloniaceae > Escallonia > Escallonia herrerae. The sequence goes on along the minus strand of JAVXUP010000814.1, from coordinate 206,326 downwards.
TCCTTCTCTTAATTCGAATTATTCTTCTCTATCTCATCAACCATGGCAGCTGCGGCAGTAGTGTCTCTGATCAGATACATTACAACTGGTATCAGAGCCTCTTAATTGGGGCCTGAGCTAATTCATTACCTGCATAAAATCTGAACTATCACACCTGCTACGAATCAGTTGTCCTTCAGTATCATGACTCGATAGGTAAGGAGTGCTCAATTGGCTGAAGCTGAATTACAGGAGCTCCAAGGAACAATGGATATTTTGATTATATGGAAGCGATTATAGGAGATCTTCAAAGAGGTCAGACTATTTTGCAACAAAGTTTTACTGAACTTAAGCTGGAATTAGCTAGTTTCATGGCACAAATCAATGCTAAGCTCGAGCCACCTCCACGAGTTAACCTTGAAAGAGGTGAGTCTAGCCACAAAAATCATCGCATTGAGTATAATAATAACCATAACACACCACCCCCGGAGTATCCACCTAGGGACAACAATCTGCCTAAGTTCCCTAAACTGGAGTTCCCTAGGTTTGATGGAGTGAATCCTAGAGGTTGGGTGCGTAAATGTGAACAATACTATGAATTCTGCCCAATTCATGAGGACTACAAGGTCTCTTATGCCTCAGTTCACTTCGATGCACAAGCTGAATGCTGGTATGCAGCATACATTAAGCCCCTAGGCAGGGTAAGGTGGGAGCAGTTTGTTAAGGACCTGTATGCAAGGTTCTCATTAACTAATGGGATCAGTGTGATGGGAAACTTTAATAGACTTGTTCAAGCTGGTTCAGTTGGAGAGTATTTCAATCAATTTGAGGAAATGAGAGCACAGGTGGTGCAGGAGTTTGATTATTTGGATGAGACATATTGTTGCATGAGTTTCATTGGTGGACTCAAGCCTGAGATCAGGAGTAGGGTGGAACAATTCGAGGTGGACACCCTATCCAAGGCTATACATATAGCCAGAAGAGAAGAAGTGGCTATACAGAACCTATTCAAAAACCCCAGAGCCTTGGAATCAACCCTCCTATCATCAAACCAAAGCCATCCTTTCACCAAGTTTAATTCCACATCTCATGAACCTAACACCACAGCTTCTCCCTCTAGACGCCCAATACTGAAGCCCACACCCTTACAAGCCTTTCCCTCCCAGCCTAACCTGAACCTAAGCTATAGCTCACCACAAAAGGCCTACTACTTACCCCACCTAGACCCCTTCCCAGAACCAACCAATTAACCACAGATGAGCATCAAAGAAGAATGGCCCAAGGATTGTGTTTCAAGTGTGGAGCTAAGTTTGAAAATGGGCACAGGAATGTGTGTCCTATGAGGACAATTGCTATGATAATAGGTGATGAGGAAGAAGTCACAGAATTCACTGAAGAATTAGCTATGACAGGAACTGAGGAATCACTCAATGACCCAACTCCTGAACCAAATGTGGAACCTGAGATCAGTGTTCATGCCTTAGTTGGCAACAAAAACACCATACCATAAGGATTCCTGGAATGGTGAAAGGTAAGGACTTCAGCATACTGATTGATACAGGGTCAACTGACAATTTCCTGGACCCACAATCAGCTAAGAAGTTAGGGTGTGTTGTGGAGGAAGCTATTCCCTTAACAGTAGTGGCAGTGGCTAATGGGGCTAGACTGAAGACTGACACGGTGTGCAAGGATTTTACATGGAAAATGGGATCTCAGAAGTTCACTTCCCACATGAGAATCCTACCATTGGGAGGTTGTGACTGAGTTCTTGGAATGCAGTGGTTGAGGCAATTTGGGAATGTAAACTTCAACTTTGATTGTAACCATATCTCATTTCAAGACCATGGCCAGCTAATTATCCTAAAAGGAGGAGAGTTCAAGGGAACTACTCTCAAGATGATCACAACAGAAGCCATGAACAAACTGATCACTAGCCATGTGGGAGCACTCTATGGACAACTCTATGATGTGAGCCTTCCATCTTTAGATAGCACACAACCTGTGGAGATACAGGAGCTTTTGACAGAATACCAAGACATATTTGCAGAGCCTAGGGGATTGCACCCCACAGAAGCCATGATCATCCAATTCAGCTCATGGAAGGTGCCAAGCCTGTCAATCTGAGTCCATACAGGGTCTCCTATGTGCAGAAAAATGAGATTGAGAAGATCATAGCAGAGCTGCTACAGTCAGGTATTATCAAGCCTAGCAATTCCCCTTTTGCTTCACCTATTCTCTTAGTCAAGAAAAAAGATGGAAGCTGGAGGATGTGTGTTGACTATAGGGAACTAAACAAATTCACAATCAAGGACAGGTACCCTATTCCTGTCATTGATGACTTGTTAGATGAGTTACAAGGGTCCACCATCTTTTCTAAACTGGACCTAAGGAGTGGCTACCACCAAATAAGGGTGGTAGACAGTAACACTCCCAAGACTGCCTTCAAGACTCACACAGGGCTATACGAATTTCTAGTTATGCCCTTTGGCCTAACTAATGCCCCAACCACTTTTCAAAGCTGGATGAACACAATTTTTAACCCTACCTAAGAAAGTTTTTCCTGGTTTTTTTTGATGATATACTGGTGTACAGTAAAAGTGTGCAGGCTCATACTAATCATCTCAGGCAAGTACTGCAGCTGTTGAGACAACACTACCTATATGCTAAGTTAAGCAAGTGCACTTTTGCCCATAGACAAGTTAAATACCTGGGGCATGTGGTGAAAGAACATGGAGTAGCACCTGACCTGAGCAAGGTTGAAGCCATGCTCAATTGGCCAACACCAAGGAGTCTGAAGGATCTGAGGGGCTTCCTAGGCCTCACTGGCTATTACAGGAAATTTGTTAAAGGTTATGGAGTGACCAGCAAGCCCTTAACCAGCCTATTGAAGAAAGACGCATACCATTGGAATGAGTCTTCAGAACAGGCATTTAGTGCATTAAAACAAGACATGGCAACCACTCCTGTCTTGGCCTTACCAAATTTTACCTTGCCTTTTGTGGTGGAGACTGATGCCTGTGACATGGGCATTGGAGCTTTACTCATGCAGCAAGGAAGGCCCTTGGCTTATATCAGCAAGGGGTTGGGCACCAAATGTTTAGGGCTCTCAACTTATGAGAAGGAGCTTCTAGCCCTAGTACATGCTGTTACCAAGTGGAGTCCCTACTTGAGCCACAACCACTTCATAGTCAGGACTGACCACAACAGCCTGAAGTTCTTATTGGGACAAAGAGTCACTTCTATGTTTCAATAGAAGTTACTCTCCAAGCTCCTTGGTTTTGATTTTGAAATACACTATAAAAAGGGGACAGACAATGTTGTGGCAGATGCCTTGTCCAGGATACCCCAGCAAGGTCTTGAGGAGTGTAAGGCCATAACCACAGTCACTCCATTGTGGCAGCAGGAATTGCAAGGCAGCTTAGAAAATGATGAAATGGCCCAAGGGGCAATACATGAGCTATTGGGTGATCCCATGGCCACATCCTTCTACACCTACCAAGGAGGTATATTAAGGTTCAAAGGCAGGGTGTTTGTGGGTGAAGGTGGCCAGCTCAGAGAACAAATCCTGCAAGAGCTCCACACATCAGGTTTTGGAGGCCACTCAGGCATTCAGAATACCTACAAGAGGGCTAGCATGTTTTTCTTCTGGCCTAATATGAAGCAACAAGTGACTAAAATGGTGAATGAGTGTCATTCCTGCCAGCAGAACAAGCATGAAAATGTGCCATATCCTGGACTACTCCAACCTTTGGAAATTCCAGGACAGCTGTGGACACATTTAACCATGGATTTTGTTGAAGGACTCCCTAGATCCCAAGGGAAGGATGTTATCTTTGTGGTAGTAGATAGACTCAGCAAATATGCTAATTTCATCAGCCTCGCACACCCTTTTATAGCTGAATTGGTGGCTAAGAAATTCCTAGATAATGTGTTCAAATTACATGGAATGCCCACCTCTATCACCAGTGACAGGGACAATGTGTTCTTATCAACCTTTTGGGCCAAACTCTTTAAGGTGTTGGGAACTAAGCTAGCTTACAGTTCAGCTTATCATCCAGAAACAGATGTGCAGACAGAGAGGGTGAACAAGTGTCTTGAAAACTACCTCAGGTGCATGTGCTGTGATAGGTCACACAGCTGGGCAAATTGGTTATCTTTGGCTGAACATTGGTACAATACAAGTTTTCACTCATCCATTAAGATGACCCCATTCGAAGCCCTGTATGGCTACAAACCAAGGACTCTAAGCCTGGCCACTCCAGAAACCACCAACTTGGCTGATCTGGATACCTACTTGAAGGACAGAAGCAAGGTCCTAGACCTTTTGAAGGATTACCTCACTCAAGCCCAGGCAAGGATGCAACAGTATGCCAATTTGCATAGAACTGAGAGAGAGTTCGAAGTTGGGGATTGGGTTTACTTGAGATTACAACCCTCTAGGCAGAGCTCCCTAGCTCTCAAAAGGAACTTGAAGTTATCCCCAAAATTTTTTGGTCCATATTTGGTCATCCAGAAGATAGGCAAGGTAGCTTACAAGCTGCAACTCCCAGAAGCTGCTAAGGTTCACCCTGTCTTCCATGTGTCCCTATTAAAGAAGAGAATTGGTCACCGTGTCACACCTTCTTCTACCTTACCTTATCTAGGTAATGAAGGTCAGTTTCTCATGGAACCAATTGCAGTCACTGGCAGGAGATTGATCAAAAGGGACAACCCAGCTGTGGTGCAGGCCCTAATTAAATGGTCTAATTCCAGTGTCGGGGAAGAAACCTGGGAGGACTGGGAGGTCATCAAGGAGAAGTTCCCTAATTTTGACCCTTGGGGACAAGGGCCAATCGAAGGGAGGAGTGATGTCATGAACCCAACTACGCAGGATGAGCTCGAAGAAGAAGACCCTCACAACAGAGCACCAACCACTGTGGCCGCTGATAAGGAACCAACTCAATCACAGTTAGCTCATCCAGCAGCTCGAGCTCCATTCAAACTCAAGATTAAGAAGAGTTTCGTGCCACCACCAAACGACGACGCCTGACCATTTCAAGACAGAAAAGAGAACGACACCGTTTCGAACCCCTACTTAAAATAAGAAGAAAACGACACCGTATGAGTTCACATGTTCCAGTTTCATTTGAATTTACCTTTAGCGACTTTTGTTGAATTTTGAATTCCCCGCCGTTGTTATTTCGAATTTCAGTTGTAACTTCCCTTAAATCAGGGAAGCAAGAGGAAAAGGGTATGCATTTTTTGATAAATGAAAACTCAGTTTCTCCCTCTCTCTCTACAATTCTCTCTTTCAGTCTTCTGCAGATCTCCTCCTTCTCTTAATTCGAATTATTCTTCTCTATCTCATCAACCATGGCAGCTGCGGCAGTAGTGTCTCTGATCGGATACACTACAAGGTCACTCCTAAAGTTTAGCTATTCCTGCAAATCTAAAGAGCATTAAAGGTTAATGGTCCTTAGGCCCACTTGGTAATTACGCGTATTGTTGATTCCGAGGAAGATTGAAAGGAAATCACCTATATCAAACTGATTTATGATCTAAAGGAAATGTCAAGTATCCGAGAATTGGGTTCGAAAGGTGAACACACGCAAAAGGTAGAGACCAAACGCAGCAGAGAGGAGCGCTTGTAAGAGTACCACACATGGATAACTACCCCGCCTTATGTTGAGTCAAGTTTTTGTTGTAGATGCCATTCACTTTAAGCCACATAAATACACTGAAATATCCAACTGCTCACGTTTATATGGACGCACAAACATGATAACCCCAAACATGGATCACATACCAATAAGCATTTTCTCTCACTTAAAATCTGAGAATCTACTCGAACCATTTCGTGCTGCTTTACTGCCTAGCTTTCTACATGACTCGTCGTAAAATTAGCCCTATCACAAAAGACCACCAAATCCAATGCTGAATTCAACGTTCGCGTTGTTGCCTCACGTGTTTTTCTTGCCATCAGAATGGGACAAGCTCTGGTCAATTGACTGCAGCTGGTTTCGCAGATTTTGATTCTCTTCGAGCAAGCGATCATATTCTAAGAGAAATCCTTCAGATTGGTTTTTAAGAGCCACTGAATTAGCTTCTGCAGCCTTCACCTCTTTCTCTTTTGCCTCGCGTTCAGACTCCAGTTTCCTTATCTTTGCCTCCATCCCAGATATCTCCTCACCCCGGGCTTTGACCTCGTCTCCCCCATTCTTGCCATCCTCAAAACCTCTGTTCTGTTTCTTTGCCGCCTCCATAGTTTTCCGGAGTAGGCGAAGTTCCCTTATGTAGTGGTGTAGCCTATCTATCATCAACGAGAGAAATAGCGAGAACCCTGCACGTAATACATCGACTTCTATCAATTTTGTGAAAATGCTTTAGCAGGAAAAAATAAATGTCAGTATAGAGGCTACTGTATATCACATTCACATAAGCTCTAGTATTGTACTTCATACACCAGTTTAGACTGAAAAATGAAAAATAGCACCTTTGAGCATCATGGTGGGGCCTGAAATTTCCAAGCCCGTTTTTTGAATTCTACCTGGTGATCTTCAATATAGAAAATACATGTAAATCCAATCCATCCTAAACATACTGAGAGAAGGAGATTGGTTCTCCATATGTTATACACTGCCAAAACATTCTTTCATGACCCTTGTCTCTAACAATAAGTCCACAGCTCCACCTCTTTTAGTTGCAGGATTCTTGTGCAAGGGCCAGTATCTCTGAGAATCTGCAATTTGTGCTTCTCCCTCAGGAACTGGCTTCAATTTCAGATGGGAGCTCATAAACGAGTGAACATATTCCTCTACTGAACATGTGTTGCTCAGAGATGTGTGACAGCCATTAACTATCAAAAGCCAGTGGCATATAAAAACCAGGGTGCCGAGAAACCATGTAGGTAAACTGGAAAGCTAACATGATAACCACGCCACTAAGTAGTAATATTGACAATGGTTACATATATATTGGAATACAGGAGAGCATGTAAAGACATTCACAGAGAGAGAGAGAGAGAGCTTTCACCGATAATGCAGATGCCACAAATCATTGCTACTTGAGATGAACATATAGCTTGATCAAGCTATTGTAAAATCTACCTAGCTATATGACTTGGACGAATAAATGAACATAGACCCCCCGAGTAAGATGCCACGTATGTCTTACAGAAACTAAGATACCATAAATCATCGCTACTTGAACATACAGCTTGATCAAGTTATTCTGGAATCTGCCTTGCTATATGACTTGGACAAAATGAACATAGACCCGCCAAGTTAGAGGCCCGGTATGTCTTATAGAAAGCACTAAGGACCAAATCAACAAGTTTGACTCATACATAGGTCAGAGTACTCATAAACCATAATGACCAGCAAGGCTCCCCAGTGATAAACATTTCAATCCCATGACAAGGAAATGAAGAAAACAACTCCTTTCATCCATCTGATTGGACTTCATGTCATGAATCAGTGTGTCCAATATTTTCCAGATATTCATAGAACAAAAGGTATGCACCAGAAGTGCACGATACGTGTCAGACGTACTCTCTTCATTGAAATGTCCGTGCTTCATAGAAAGATAAGATGCTTACGAAGTCAGCAATATTGGAACAGTATAGGAGCGGCAAATCCATCATTTTCAATCCTTCAGAGAAAATTGTAACCCATTTGTTCAAATATGAAGTTAAACTACAAAGATAGTCGTGACGAAAACAATTTCAACGATTATAAAAGCCTGGAACACGAAAGTGGAGATTTAATTCAGCTTAAACGTGATGATACAAAACCTAGGCGACGCTTTTATTATTAATCACTAAGTCAAGATACTGGGGGAACTATTAAAAAAACTTCTCTATTATAAAATTAACATGATAGAGACTGGCTGATGAGTATGCAAGTCAATACAAGATCTTTCTTGACCCATAGAAAATCCAAACCACCAAAAAATCACTCAATAGTATTCAAAATATTGCAGAACACTATCAATAGTATTACCAAAAACCAATAGTAATATGTACTGAAGACGTCTTACCATGTGATAATGCATTAGCTCCGTTCTGCCTAGGGGAAAGGAGGAGGCTCTTCCTCTTAGAGAGTCTCTACCCATTCAGAATCAAATATAGGGTCTTTACTATGCAACTCGGGCCCTTCTGCTCCCACACTTCCTCTACCTAATTTGGTAGTTTCTCTAGATCCAATTTCTTTAGTCAGTCTGTTTTTTAGGGGGTTGTGTCAGTGCTCTAATTGTTTACTTCCTCCATTCTATAATGTTTGTGCCATTTGACTTTTCTGTGAATTGCTAAAATATAACTAGAAAATGTAAGCATCTGCTATACTCATTGTTCTTGCCTTAGTTTCACTTGTCAAACAATAACTACTTAATTTGAACTTTCATCCGAGTTTATTTCAATGTTCATATGCTCAAATTATACTTTAAAAACTTGCAAAAAGCCAAATTGGGCAAGCAATATGCTTTAGTAAGCCAAGATACAAGCAGGACAAAATACTTCTTAATTATATATTATCATGAAAGAATAGCCGGATGAGTATACACGACAATGCCAGACCTTTCTTGACTGATATTAAGTAAGAAAATGCCAAATCACCAAGAAATCAATCAACAGGATTCAAAATACTGTACAATAGGGGTGCAACTTAAACGGGTTGGGTTTCAACCCAACTCGAGAAAACCCAATATTTTAAAAGCCCATCTCCACCCAAACCAACTTGGGTTTTTTGTAAAAAAAGTCCAACCCGACCCGACCCAAGTAAAATTACTACAGGTCGGGTTTCAACCCAAACAAACCCAAGTACAACTAACACCGTTAAATCTTTTGTCTCTAATTTTATAAAATGATGATCGTCAACTCATTTCATTATCTAAAGACTAACATAACTCGCATTTGACTTATATGATATACTTTATTTTTGATAAATGAAAAGTTTAATTTATTTGGTCAAAGATGAAATACAATACTAGAAAGAAATCTCTCTACATCAATCACTAAACAAACACAGATCAAATATTAAAGACAAGTAATAAACTCCATTTTATAATAAAAAAATACTATAGTCTTCCTTAAATTAGCAAGATAAATAAACATCAACATGTGTAGAGGGAAAAAAACAAGCAATAAGCTATAACACTTAATACAATAGATCCCCTCTCACTTCAATTCATGCATGTCTTTAAATCACATGAGAAGTAATAAAACCATTAACAAAAGGTCCTAGTATTCTGAAAGCAGAAATAAAATCTCAAGTCACTTTGTAAAGACACCAAGCTCTGTTTGACAACACTTTTTTTTTTGTTTTCAGTTTTAAAAAAAAAAAAAAGCAATTAAATTTTTTTTTAACAAAAACAAGTGGATGTTTGATAACCCAGTTTTTATTTTGAGTTTTTTTTTTTTTGGTGTTTGATAACCTAGTTTTTATTTTGAGTTTTTTGTGGTGGTTTGCGGTGACGGTGGTGGGGCGTGGCGGTGGCTTGTGACTGCCGGCCGCTGACTGTGGCGGCGACCCCGGCAGTGGGAGACTGGTGGTGGTCTCAAAAAAAAAAAAACCAAAATTGAAAACCGAAAACAGAAACTCATTTTTAGAGTTTTTAAAAACAGCCTTGTTTTTAACTGGTTTTTTAAATTGAAGAAAAAAAATGGTTACCCAACACGTTTATTTTTTCCAATTTCCAAAACTGAAAAAAAAAAAAAAAAAACCCTGTCAAACAAGGCCCGAGCCTTGCCACCAAACTTGATAGTTGCAGCCTCCTGCACAAAACAAAGAAAAAAAAAAGAGGAAGAAGAAGAAACAAAAGTAGAACACAAGGCAACAAAAGAAGTCTGAAGAGAAAACAGAAGAAACCAAGAAAGAAGGAGACAAAGGGTCTTGAAAAGAAAATAAAAGCAGAAGAGAAAGAAGGCAGCAGGTGGCGCAAAGAAGAGAAAAGAAGACGGCGGCAGAAGAATTTGAGCATCACGACAAAGGGCGAAGGCACACCGGTGACTGCCTAGGAGAACACCAGAAGGCGACGCAGGCCAACCCGTACTACCGCCGGCAGATGGGTAAATCAGATCTGAAAAAAAAAATGAGTTACGGTGGATGTCGACGACGGCGAGGTGACCGGTTTTAGATCAACAATAGTTGCGACGGCCAAGAGCGGCGGCAGCCATGGCCACCGGCAGCTACGGCGTATACCGGCGACAAGTGAACGACGACGTCGATCTCGATTTGGGGTACATTCAAACGTCGCCGAAATCTGCCTAGGAAAAAAAATCTGTTTCTACAAATTCATGTTGCGTTGGTGTTGTGAGAAGTATGGGAGCACATGGATGTCTTTCGATACGGTTGTGTTGCAAGTTGTCGATGGTGAAATAAAGCGACGGCATGCCGCAGGCTGATCAACCCACTGTCTTTGGGAAGGTGAAAATGACAAGACCAATTTGTCTTCGCTGGAGAAGGAGGATCAGACTGTCGGGAATCCTAGAAAATGATTTGGGCAAAATTGGCTACGCCTCGCCGACTGTCGAGGAAGGAGAGAAATCAGAGAATGAAGGGAGATTCGTTGACTTGGTTTTTTTTATTAGGTTAGGATGGGTTAGCTTGGTTTTAATGGGTTTGACCCAATTTAATTCATATAAACATTAACCCAGCTCAAACCAACCCACTTTTAAATTAGTTAGGTTTGATGGGTTAAAACCTGTCCATATTTTGAGCTGGGTTGGTTAAAGCCCATTCTAACCCAACCCAAATTGCACCCCTACTGTACAACACTATCAATCACCATTCACCAAAGATTCGAAAGTACTATGTACTGAATTTGTCTTACTATGCAATCAAGAATTAGCACTATTCTGCCTAGAGACTCTTGACAAAAAAATAGTCTCTACCCCACCACAATCAACTCTAGGGTTTTTCTTATGCAGTACGGCTCTTGTGCTCCCACAATTACAAGATCTAGTTTCTTCAATCGGTCAGTTTGGTAACGGAATTATACTCCTTCCGTCCCACAATGTTTGACCCATTTAACTTTTTCTCAATTCAAAGAGTACAATCTGAACATGCAAGCATTGGCATCACACATAGTTCTTGCCCTAGTTTGACTTGTCAAACAATAGTTAATCCGAGTTCCATTTCCATGGTTATTATATATTCGAATTATATCCTAGGAACTTGAAAACCTCAAACCCGGCAAACATCATGAAACATGTGAATTACTTTTGTTACCACAAAAAACTAATCAAGCATAAAACAACATAAGAAGTATAACCCATGCAATAGAAATACTATTACCATTTGAATACGCAATCACGAAAACATAATACGTCCTTCCATACTATTAAGTACATAACACTAGTCACATTAATGGACATGCCCAGCTGCAACATTAACGATATCAATGGAACGAGCGTTATAAGACAATAGCGAGCTGTGCAATGAGATTGAGACATTACCCATGAGGGAGGCCTCGAGCATGTGGTTGGCGAGGAGGACATGGTCGGTGGGGTTGAGGGCATCGATTGGGCGGCTCTGGATGTCACGGATGGTGTAGATGGTGTACATCATGATCACGAACACGGTAGCCGCCACCGACTTGACGATGATCGGGGCCTTGCCGCGCTTCACGCGGTCCAGCGTCATGATGAGCAGCTTTCGGAGCGGCGTCTTGAACAGCAGTATCAGGATCCCCGCCATTTCGGCCATTACCACCATGAATAGCAGCTGTATCATCTTCTGCCGGTCACTGCACAAAAAACCCTAGATTGACAATGGTCAGTGGAGGAGCCGGGAATATTATTCAAGGTGAATGGTCAGAGGCCAGGAATATTATTCAAGGTGAGCACCAAATATATGAGAGAAATATTGTCACAAAAATTAATTATACATCAAACTATGAACCATGAAATTCTACAATTGTCCACCCCAATTCCCAATTCCAATTCCCAATCCCCAATTGCAATCGCTAATTGCCAATTCCTAATCCTCAATTACCACCACGAGCCGCAATTGCCATATTGTCAATCTGAAATTAAAAAAAATCCCACGAGCAGGCAGCATTTGCCAAATTCGAATCAGATATTATAAATCCCAACAACAAAACTCAATAAGAAATTATAAATCCCACGAGGCGATATTTTCCAAATTCCCAAATGTCAAATTCAAAATTGAAATAAAAATCCAATCTCAGTACTGAGAATTGAGAAATTATTCAACAGTTCAAGGAATTAAAATACATAACAATCAAAACGGATCTTACCTTTCTTTGACGTCAAAATTGCCGCCGACTGGCGACTGCCGTAGTATCTGTGAGCGGTGATTCCGGTGAGCCCGTGACGGCTTGATCTGCAGGCGCCGCCGGCGAACAACACAACTGCACAGGCAGGAGACGCCGGAGGTGGACCGACGGGAGGAGGGAGAGGAAAAGGGAGGCGGTTGATCTGTTGAGGCCGTAGAGGTTCCGAAGCAGCTCTCAGTTTGTCCGTCGCAGACTTGCAGTGCTGTCCACCGTGTGTCGCTTGGAAGAGAGTGAGAGAGAGAGAGAGAGAGACTCTTTTACTCTTTAGTGGCTTTAGAAAGTCTTTAATCTCTTCCCTTTTCTTTTCTGGGGTTGACTTTTTTCGCTTCAACTTATTTGTGTGTAAGTTTAGTATGTGAATTAAAAAAAAATTATTTTTATATTATTTTGAAACTTTTTTAAATATTTGAATAATTAAAAAAACCATTTCCTTATCTGCGTAGGCACTTGAGGCAGGCATGGACCCACCGGTGTCCCGTGTTAACTCCGTTAATCAGGGGAGGATGGAATCTTAAATGTGAGGGTGTTGGTTTAAGAGCATTGTCTGTCTGCTAGTCATTAGTCCGTGCTAAGGAGGTTGCCGACTTGGTGGCGTGTTTGGGTGCAGTAAAGGTGTAACATGCGGTTTGAATACTCTTTTGGGATAATATTACCTTTTGTTATTAAGTTTTGGGAGAAATTACAAAGTTTTGTGTCTATATATTTCGATGACCAGACGTAATAAAGGACAGTATAAAGAATTTACGAAAAAAAAAGAACGTGATTACCTTGCCCGTTCTCTTCCATTCTTTATTGTCATTCTCAGATCACCACAAACAATCACCACGGTATTTCCACAACTGACCCAAGCAATGCGTATAGTAACTAGAAATTTACTGTGGGAAAGCCCGAGATTCTGTTTTGATGAAAAATTTTGCATGAAAAGAAGTTCACTTCACGCAAAACATTTCTTGGCTTCTAAATAAATTTAGTAAGCTATAGTTACCAACCAGTCACAGCCACAATCGCAAACCACCATCACCACCCCGCCCACCGTCACAACAATAATAAATCCTCGAACAAAAACACCCACCATATACACACACAAGAACTCGAGTGCACGCACACACACACACACACACACACACACTCTAATAAATCGGACTGCCTACCACCATCGCAAACCATCGCCAATCTCAGCCTACGGCTATCACCAAAGCTCACAGCTACATCGACAGTGGTTCGCGGTGGGTTGCAGGTATGGGTCATGGCAATGGGTGGCTTGAGGTAGTGGATTTGTGGAGATAGGTAGGTGGGTGACCTAGTGATGGTGGTGGCGGTGTGGGTGGTCAACGATGGGGTGGCGGTCTATTAGGGAGAGATTGAGGATAGGAGAAAGAAGAGAGAGAAGGGGAAAAGAAACAAAGAAAAAAAGTGAGAGGTGAGACAAAAATTGGAAGAAATGGAGAGAGAGAGAGAGAGAGAGAGAGAGATATATATATATATATATATATATATATTGGTATTTTCAAAACATAAAATTGTTACACCAGCCAAAGTTGTTAATTCAAATATCGAAACTCCAATGTTTGCCAAATCTGATACGAACTTTTCACATTTTGGATACGAGTGTTCATGTAGTAAAAATGGTATCTATGACTGTAATCTACCCGTTAACTGAAAGATATAAGTGATATTGTCCCTAGTCTTCTCACCACTTGTTTGGAAACGTATTTAAGCTCCACTTTTATTCTTTTAGAACTTCATTTTATTGGTAAAGAGTAGATTTTATAACTAGAGATTATATCACTAACTTCTTTGATTTTATAACTGTGTTTTGACAAAATGACAACCCAAAATCCAAATGTGAAGTAATTATATCAAATTCTCTCAATGGTAACGTGACAATAACAATTTTGGCCGGTCATTTTGTATTTTGAAAAAATTGATATTACCCTTAAATATTTTAACACGCGCCTTCATATATAATTCTTGATTAACCTTTAAATACTTGCTCTCTCTCTCTCTCGCGTCGCCAACACAATTGCCACAGCCGCCACCACAAGTCCACAACAACACCTTCCCTTCACTTTCTTCCAATTTTAACACACACACACATCTGCAGAAACACATGTACACACAAAAGGCATATGCGCTCTCACAGACATGCACATTACATATGTGTGTTGTTCGGTGCATGTGTGTTATTGTACTCCATCTGTGTTTGTGTTGTGCACACACGCATGCAGATTTGTGTGTGTTATTTATGGGTATGAAATGGAGAAAGGAAAGAAATGAGCTTGATTAGGTTGCTTATCGTTATCAGCTTGCACATGTATGTGCAAATTTGCGTGTAATTGTTCGTGGGGGTAGATCTCTGTATCTGTGGCTGCCTGTGTTTTCGTGTGTGCAGATTGGTGGTTGTGGTGTTAATTATGGTGGTGGTGCTACAACTGTGGTTGATGGTGGTGGTGTCAGAGTTGAAGGGGTAAGAGGAGAGCAATGGATTGGGTGGTGTTGTGGTGGTTGTCTGTGGTGGAGGATATGGTGATGGTGATATGAGAACAAGAAAAAAAGAGAAGGAAAAAAAATGCAGCGGGAAGAGAGGATAAGGCGGTAGTGCCAATGACAATTATGTCTTTTTGTAAGAATCTTAAACGCCTTCAGCATTCCGTTTGACCAAAGAATACAAGTATTATTAGGCGAAACACAATCCTCGACTATATTTTACCTCTAAACTCAAAGAGTTTGATGATATCGTCCTATAGCAACAAAGGTGGAGCTTAAAGAGTTACAATAATTTTTTGTTTTCACTCGTCATTTTTGGCTACGTATAGAGAGTCTTTTAGTTGCATGACTTTCCACCGTCTAACACAAGAAAAATAATTATTCCCATTAGCGATGAAAATATGACTTGACTTGACTCAAAAAAGATATTCTTAAAATGTCGATACTACCTCTCTCTCTCTCTCTCTCTCTCTCTCCCCCAGTCCATAACAGTCCACAACATGCTCCACCACATGTCAGTACTCTGTTTGGCTTAGCTTTACTCCTTAAGAGCCAAACGCACCACCAATCTACTAAAGAAATATACTGAAGAAATTACATACATCCTTGGCTTAGCTTTACTCCCGTATGTATCACCAATCATTTCTTTGTTTATGCTAACTGGGCCTTTTTATGCCCTTGAAGACCTACAGGAGACTTGAATAATTAATGTTTCTGTTGACAAAAAAAAAAAGAATCAGCTCCTATGAACATGTCAGTACTCTATACGTGGTGGAAGGTGACATGATTTTGCAGACTTGTAACTGGGCTGATGAAAGTGGAAGGTAGAGCTCAAGATTTGAACCTTTAGAGTGAAAGTCATATGTGAGAAATTCTTTGTACTTCAGTGCACCATAGGGTTGAAGTTAAACTTGCTACTACGAAGTAGACCGTGAGAAATAATATATTGTGGTTGTTATCTGAAAATGGTAGCAGAAGCATGATGATTAGGAATTTAAATATCTGGTTGAGTTGGAGTGGAGTAAGTATAGTGAGTGAGCATCGTACTAACTGGGCCATAACTATTTCAAGGTCGAGTAATAATGTTCGGTTGGTTAGATTATAAAATCTTAGGTTATAATCTGAGATTTGTAGGACAATGAAGTGTTTGAAGTTGCGATGGACCTTACTGAAGTTGCTACTGATGTTCTTGACTCGTGTTTTGGAGGCTATTAAAGCTGCTACGATTGTGAATGTTGTCTCTTGATGTTAAAAGGCTTGTGACTTTTGAAAAGGATGTTGTCTCTTGAGGTTATCAAGGGTTCCTTTTAGGATTGGTTATTTGCGATTACGAATTTTTGAATTTTCGTCAGTCAAAAGCTTATGAGCATAGGTCTTCAATTTAAGCGTATTTCATATAAGAACTAAATTATTAAACATCAAGGTCATTGGGTCATGTGGTTCTAGAATCGTTCGTAAATGATAATTCAAGCTCTGTAGCATCGAGTAGTATTTAAAGTTGCTTAGGCTATGACTGATGATGATGACTTACATATTTCGAAAGTTTCATACCATTAAGAGAACTTACTTCGTTTGGGTAAAGCAAGATTAGATTGGTTCAGAGAAATGTTTTCTAGTTGTCAAGGCTGGTTCAGAATGTAAAAAACTTGGGACTTTTGGAAGGTTATGAAAAACTCTCGAAATTTCGCAAGTGTTAAAGCGTAAGTGATGACCTGGTAAGTTAGAGCTTAGCATTACGACTTAAATAGGAATTGTGACGTTTGATGTTGTGAGTATAATAAAATTCGAGGTCGGATTTCTTTTAACGGGAAGAAGATGTAATATCCTGGTCTCAAATTGGTCTTATGGTTGATTTTGATGAATACACCTGATGCTCTAGAAATTTGATCACTTAGTGAGACTTCAAGGTTTAACGATGATTTAAATGTATAAATGGAGAAATGTAGAGATAGCATTTATAATTGGCGAAGATTCTAATTTAAGATTATTAATCTTAGATGTATTTTTTGTTGGCGAATTGAAGTGAGTTTAAAATTAAATGTTATGATGGGGGATGAGATCAGACACCAGAAATCTAGTAACACAAAATTTTGAGGTACGGTTTATCAGTGGATTAAAGTGCGTTAAATGCATATCATACATTCTGTGCTTTAAGGTCTTTGGGTGCATGTACTTATCAAGTCGCTTGAAATTATATCTGAGTTTGATTGTGAACCATTTAGATGGATGTAGTTGTGTAGTACACTTGAGGTGTTAAGCTGATGGTTATCAGAGATCAAACATGATTAAGATCAGCTATGCAAGGAACACCAAATTTTGAGGACGAAATTTCTTTAAGGGGAGGATAATGTGATGCCCCGAACCTAGGTTTACGAGATTATTATTACTTAGCGACAATTGTGGTAAGTAAGACGAAATTAGACTGTTAGTGAAGACCTTACGAGCAGGTATAGATTTGATCTTTAGCGTTAATTATTGTGAACAATATTAATTGTTGCATCTAACAACATATTTTAATAATATGATAAGCTATAAATGATAAAGTTTTGTACAATAGAAAAATTCATGGAAATGAGTGGTTTGCAATTTATAACTAACAAAATTGTGCCGCTATAACATTATATGGTCTCGCGTTAAATAATTATACATATCAAAGAGCAGAAAAGAAAAAGGGAAACAACAATAAAATAAAATAAATAAATAAAAATAATTGATAATGCTTAAACATAATATGAGAGGGTGTGATCAAAAAGAAAAGAGAAAAGAGAAGACGGGAGAGGAGATGATAGATGGCAGCCGGCCCTAGTAGGTCTACATTGCCGGCGCTGCTTCTGGCCACACACGTAGCCGCCTGCGAGCAACTTCAGCCGCCCCCTTCACCGAGCACCACTGCACAACACCACCGTAACCACCATGCCATAGCCATGGCGCCATCATCGCCACCGCCAAGCAGTGATGCGATCGATGTCGCCGGCAGTCCCACCGTTGCCCAATGTTTTTTTTTTTCGAATCACAAAAGCCCCTTCACCGGTGAGCAACTCCGGCCAACATTTCCACCAAACGCACCACTCAACGCCACAGATCTGGACCACCGCTACGCCGTCGGAGTCATCTCGTCTTGCCATCGCCGTAATACCCATCACCGACGATGAACGCAGACCAAGGACGACTGTCGAATAGCCATGAACCACCACCGGCCAGTTGTCGGTTCTTTCTCTCCCACCGCCGACCAATCGTCGCACCCAATAGCTTTGCACTCTCCTTCCGTTCACCAACCAACCGTGACACTTCCTTCTCCGTCTGAGCTTGATGATCATGGCCATAAGCCAATTATTGTACAATAAGTTGGGGCTGAATTATGGGAAATCGATGGTTGTGTGCCTGTGTTGTTGGTGGCGATGCAGTTGTTGTCATTTAACGGCACTGTTGATAGTGAATGAATGGAATGAACTAAATGGTTATTTTGGGTGTACGGGGTGTGAGTTGAGCATGTATACAAGTGTGTTGTTGTTGCTGGATGTGCATGGGGATGTTGTGTGTGCGTGATGGATGTGAGGGTGTAGTGTGTGCGTGTGGCACAGATTTGGTTTTGTGAAATTGTTTGCAAAGTGGGGTTTGGTGGTACCTTACAGTGATTGTAGGCAAGCTCTATATGTACAGTGGTGGGTGTACAATGCAAGTGTTGGGGAATTTTTTTGATTTTTGGTGCAGTGCGGAGTGGAAGTATAATGATGGTGCTTGCAGTATTTTGGATGGGCTAAATTGTGATAGTGCGTATGTGCGTAATGGTTGTGATGGAAGGCGTGTGATGGTGCTTTGTGAGTGTGTTGTGTAAACCAAACATGTCTTTATCTGGGTAAAAGTTGCAGGGGTGGGTGAAATGAGTGTACAAGTGGATATGGAACGTTTGTGTGCATTATGTGTGACTTGTAATCGTAGCAGTGTGTGAATAGATGACAGTGTATGTCGGTGCCGGATGTATTGCAATGGTTGAAATTGGTGGTAATTGTGGTGGAATATCAGTTAATAAGCAATGAGTTTGAGACGACTGTTACTTGTAATGATGAACTAGTGGTAGTCCGGCGCAAGTATGTGGGCATAGTGGGTGTGCGTGCATGTTTTATGTGCGGTTGTTATATGGAGGTGTGTGCGGCTGGGTGAATATTTTTGTGTCTTAGCGTGTACGTGTGCTTGTGCTGTGGAGGGTGAAGTGGTGTATCTAGCGGTATATGTTCTAATGTGTGTTTTAGGATGAACAAATGGTGGATACATAACATGTATTTGTGTAGGAGGCAGTGTGCAAATAGGTGAGTTGGAGCATGTGAATTAGTGCACGAAATTGTGTAAGCAGTGAAAGACATTGCCTATCGTTGGTCAAAGAAACATGTATTGAGTGGTAGGAGTATGGTCACGTGGTATTGTACGATTTTGATGCCTATCTTGGTTGTGCATTTTGCAGTGTGAAGGGTGAGTTTTAGGTGCTTGGAGGATTTCGGAAGTGACGGGTTACTTTGGGAAAATCAATTGGTAAAGTTGGGTTGTACGTCTATGTGGTATGGTAAGTA
Source organism: Escallonia herrerae (assembly GCA_033070095.1). Lineage (NCBI taxonomy): Eukaryota > Viridiplantae > Streptophyta > Magnoliopsida > Escalloniales > Escalloniaceae > Escallonia > Escallonia herrerae. Next base: position 187,022 of record JAVXUP010000814.1, on the reverse strand, counting down.
CGTGACGTTGTGTACCATATGCGTGCATGGTACAGGTGTACCGTATGCTTGGGAAAGTGTACCCTATGCATGTATGTGTTTTGGACAAGAAAGCGCATAGGTTATGAGGATAAAATGGGAATGACTAGAATGAGCTCTAGAGTTTGACTGCGGCAATTAGTTGCGTGAAGACTTGTTCAATGGCGATGTTGTGGCGTGATCGACGATGCCTGGGTTATAGCAAAGCTGGAGACATGGAGATAAAAAGAATGGCCTTGACCATTCTTTTGACCAAATGTAGCAGCGAGACTGTCGCTCTAGAGACCTTGATGTGGGAAATGCATAGCGTCAAGTAAGTGACCCTTTGATTCAACTAGTATTTTTATATGCAATGTATATGTTTATCTACTGTTAAAAAAATGTGTTGCTTATTAGTATTGACTGATTTAATTATGTTTAATTGTTCTGGCTTAATTTACCAAAAAAACTTCTAGTAATTTATTTCTCGTTAAAAACCGGACCAACATGTAACTGATATTTTGCTTAGAAAATGCAATGAAACTCATATTTGAAATGTTTTGGCATTTGATGTATTTGTGATATTGAACATTTTGAAAGTTATCGAAAGGGGTGTGTGGATAGTTTGATGAGTGATTTTGTTCACGATGAACCCAAAAGGGGGTTTTTGGCTTAATGTACTCTATTTTGTTTTGATCTGATGATTACCAACTTTATGATTTTATATGTATTAATGTAGTAATACTATAAAGTGAGTTATTTTCTGCATGCTTTGGTCCACCTAGTTGAATCATTGATACTTACTAAGCACGTGGAAGCTCATCCCTTACTTATCATTTCAGGTTTGAGAGTAAGGTGATGGTGAGGAACATAGGAAGGGGCATTTGGCGCGGAGCTACAGAGAACTGCATGGAATGAGTCGATAATATTTAGATTGTTGATTTAGTTCTAGATGATGACAATTGGAGTTATGAAGAGTTTCATCATAAGTGTTGTATTCAAATGCAAATATGAAAATGTAATTAGAGTTTTGTAGAAGTTTTAATTTCCACTGCAGCTTATATTGGTGTTTAGCGAGTAAGGCCTGGCAGAGCCCTTGGTTGGAGTCTATTGGGTCTGCGGCCGGTCACGTGCCTAACTCGTGGGCCCACCCGTGAGTTCAGGTCGTGACATATAGACTTCTTGATTTGGAGTCAAATGTGACAATAGAATCTCGACATGTAGAATTCTTTGAAAATAGGTTTTCTACGGATTATGAAGTCAGATGATTCTCTAGGAAATGGTCCAAATGAACCTTTAAGATTGGAAAGGCAACAAAGGAATGAGCTTACTGATTCCAGAATTCAACCAACAGAACCTAGAAGAAGCACTAAAGCAAGGAAAGAGAAGGAATTAAATCCAGATTTTATTTCTTCTCAAAGTATTGTGTTTCTTGTTGAAGGTGATAGAAATAATAACGTAATTAACAATTACCCTATCCTGCTAAATTTGGAGGATGACCCCAAGTCATTTAGTGAGGCTATGTCATCAAGAGATACATCCTTTTGGAAGGAAGCAATTGATGATGGAATGTACTCGATTATATCTAATAACACATGGTTACTAGTTGATTTACCCCAAGGTTCCAAACCCATAGGGTGTAAGTGGGTTTTTAGAAGAAAATACAATTCTTATGGTTCTATTCATGCTTTTAAGGCTAGATTAGTAGCCAAGGGATTTAGACAGAAAGAGGAAATTGACTTCTTTCGACACTTATGCACCAGTTGCTCGTATAACTTCAATCATAATTCACATGGCTTTAGCATCCATTCACCATCTTTATGTTCATCAAATAGATATTAAGACTGCCTTCTTAAATGGGGACTTGAGTGAAGAAGTCTACATGGAGCAACTCGAAGGATTTGTCTTACATGAAAATGGAAATAAGGTATGCAAGTTAGTTAAATTACTGTATGGGCTTAAACAAGCACAAAAGCAGTGGCATAAGAAATTTGATTCAGTTATACTATCTTTCAGTTTTAAGCATAACAGTGCAGACATGTGTATTTATTCTAAATTCACTACTAACTATGAAGTGATAGTTTGATTATATGTTGATGACATTATGATTTTTGGAACTAATATGGTTGGGATAAATGAGACCAAGGAGTATCTATCTTCCATGTTTAAAATGAAAGACTTGGGTGAGGTAGATACTATCTTAGGAATAAAAGTAAGGAAGCATAGTGGGGCTTATGCTTTGAGTCAATCTCATTACATTGAAAAAATATTGACTAAGTTTAAACATCTTGGATTTAAAGAGTTTAGTATGGTTATTTGTTCTTTTAAGATAACCTATAACATGATACATGACATTCCAATGTTCAAGACTAAGTTTGCTTGTAAATCTACTAAGAACACCAATAAGGTATGCAATATCATGCCTTGTGCAATCAGTAGCATATCTAAGACTACCAATTATACTTGCATATTCTTTTTGATTCACAACATCAACATCAAGCTTAGTATGATATAAATGATTTTGAGATCAAAAGGAGTACATGCAGTTTTGCTATCAAAATTTTTGTACTTCCTCAAAATTTTCTCAACATAATGAACTTGATCAAGGAATATGGCATCACGAGTTCTAGTAATTTTCATGCCTAGAATAACATCAGCTTCATCCAAATATTTCATCTCAAAATTCTTTTTCAACAAATATTTGGTGAATTCAATAATTTTATGATAGTGGCAAAAATTAGAAGATCATCGACATACAAGCAAATGATAATATGCTCACTATTTTCAGATTTATACTAGATGCATTTATCTCTTTCATTTGCTCTAAAATCACTAGCTAGAACACATCGATCAAATTTGTCATGTCATTGCTCGGGAGCTTGTTTGAACCCATATAGGATTTTAACAACTTACACACCTTGCTCTCATGCCCTGGTGGTACATAACCTTCTGGTTGGTCCATATAAATCTCTTCTTCCAAATCTCCATTATAGGAAGGCTGTTTTAACATTCATTTAGTTAATCTCTAAATTATGGATTGCAGCGATGGCAATTAAAAGCGATATTACTGTAGTGACGAGAGAGAAGGTATAAAAAAGTCAATGTCCTCTCATTGTTTGAACTCCTTTGCAACCAACCCTGCTTTAAGCTTGTCAACGATACCATCACGTTTAAACTTTTTCCTTATAATCCATTTACAACCTATGGATTTACAACCTAGAGGTAAGTCAACTAATTTCCATCTTCATTAACCATTAGAGACTTTATTTCATCATTTATGGATTCTCTCCAAAGGTCAGAGCCTCGTGAGGATATGGCATCTGCTAGGGTAATAGGACTTCCTCAACATTATATACAAGGTTGTCAGGGCCAAAGTCTTTTTCTACCCTTACACGTTTGCTCATTCTATGTTCTTCATCTCTTATTCTGAGAGGTTGTGAGAAACTTGCCTCTTGACTAAGTTGGGATGATTCTATGGCTTAGGTTTCCTCACCCCCACTATCTTTGTACTTGTAAGGAAACTTATTTTCATGAAATATGACATCTATAGATTCAACCACGACAACATTGTTCTCAAGATCAAGACACCTATAGGCTTTACTATTAAGAGCATAACCCACAAAAAACGCAACATGATGCTCTAATTTCCAACTTAGAAATTTTTGAGTCAGAAATCCTCACAAAAGGCTAAGCATCCTCAAACTCTAAGGTATTCTAAATTTGGTTTTCTATTTCTCCATAAGTCATAAGGGTTTTCGAGAATTTTCTTTTTACGTGTTCTATTAAGTGCGGTTGTGATTATGTGTGTTTGTAAACCTGTGTCCAGTTATGCTTGTGTGTATATATTAGTGTAAGGGTAATCATGTTATGTTAATCCCGTAAAGCTTGTATTTCATGGTTTTGATTCAAGTCCTAGAAATTGACCTGACAGTGCGTGTGGAAAGATTGGTGTCAGGGGAGAGGTATGGTGGCGGTTGATGGCTGGAGTTGAATAGGATGGGAAGAGATGGTGGTTGTGATATGAGAATGATATAAGGGAAGGGAAGGGAAGGGAAGGGGAGGTGTGGGGGGGGGGGGGGGGGGTGTGTGTGTAATCACGTCTTTTCGCTCAAATTTCAATGCCGTGCCAATTCTGTCTGGTCAATGGGCATAAGTCATATTAACGCAAAACATTATCATCGACTTAAATTTCCCTTTGAACTCAAGGACATAAGTGATATTATCCCTAGTGTTTAAATATTGGTGCCAAGGAAGTGAGTTTGCATTATACATGAAGGTGTCACAAAAAATACAGTCCTACTTAGAAGCCAAGTATACTGATGAGGGACAAAGTAAGGACGGAACAAGGACAGAGACCAAGGCCTCCCGAACAGATGTCGAGGAGTGGCAGTGTTGCGAGGGCGAATGTATAAGGTGAATAAACGATGCTCATCTCTAGTCTAATGTTGGGGGTCAAGAATCAGGATCTGAAGATCAAAATCTAACTCCAGGAACTTTCTCTCTCTGGAATCCTCTAACTCCAGTTCTAGAGTGAGAAAGTGATATTTTCAAATGAGTTCTATTCTTCTGACACTTTACTGAGGGGGCCATAAATGTCGGTTTTCCTTAGACTGTCAGATTGCATATTCACTTGACTTACCCTGCACAGCTTCGCCCTGTCTATTTCAAAAGACTGGCTCACACATAATTAGTGTGACTAGAGAACCCCTTGATATAGCCACCAGCCTAAAGTCCATCCCCAGTCTCACGGGAACATCGAGAGACACAGAGGACCTGTCAACTGTGGGGAAGGCTCGACACCCAACTGCCATGCGCATCGTATTTTTGAAGACTTGCTCCTTTCTCGTACTGACCCAAGGGTTATCGTCTCTAGAAGTGCTAATGAGGAGATAAGTTACGTACCTTGGATCATGCTGCACACTTTAGAGCATATTTCATGGCCAAGGTGAGGAGTACAAGTCTGGTGAAGAGATGGACCAATATCGAGAGCGTGCACTACAAGGAAAAAGCACTACGCCGGCGGCCAGTATAGCTCCGCGAAAAGGGAAAAAAATGCCGCGCGCGCGCTATGGGACCGTTGCCTTTACTCGCGTTTCGGTAGACCTACGCCGGCGCTCGCAAGGGTCTATACCAGCGGTCGACCGCCCCTAAAAGTTATCCCTCATCTGTTTTCTAATGTTGCCAATAGCAGCGGTCTAAACCTATGCCGACGGTATAGAGCGCCGGCGTAGGTAAAATTTTAAATTCTTATATATTTGGGTTAAATAGCAAAGCCAGCGCCAAAAACTGTCGCGGTAGATATAGTTTTTATTTTATGAAATTGCTGAATAATTGAATCTATGGCAACGCTCCCTTGCGCCGTTATAGCTTTCATTTTTCATTTGTTTTCTTTGAATGTATGGACTTATGCCGACACATTTGACCGCCGGCATAGGCCTATTTTATATTTTTTTAAAAAATAATTCACTTATGCCGGCGATACTAACCGCCTCCATAAGTTGTCACCCAAAAAAGAAAAGGAAAGCAAAATGCCAGACAATGCCGACATTGCCAACCTCCTATACATAGATATGTTTTGTTTCTTACATTGCTTTTCTAATATCATATAGCTAGTAAAAATCAAATGCAAGTTAATTCTAAATTAAGGCTTGATTAGTCACAAAAGAACCACACTCAATTCAAATCTGGAATAGTAACACATGTTTGTCTAGAAATAACAAGTAGAAATAACAAGCGAAGTTAGAGACTTTTTACGAGTTTGTACAAGACGTAATAAATCCTCATGCATATTTTCAAATCCACCTGGTAGCTGCCCATGAACACGATCAACATTAACCACCAAGACCGAGATTAATCCATTTGCATTCACTTCGGCAACAACCTGATACAGAGGTAACACATGTTAAACATATAGAATAAGAAAGGAATATTACATCTGCTAGTCTCTTCGCACTTTAGATATGTTTAACAAAGAATATGTTCACATATTAAACATAAATAGCCATCTTTGAATCTCATTTTATGCTTGTTATTTTTGAGTTATTAGGCAAAAGCTTTTAGTGTATATTGTTACACTTGCATAACCGTCACTTTCCATAATGAAATCCCGAGAAAGCTACCAATTGATCAGCAAGTAAAAATGAGGTTAAAAGTTAGATTTTGCGAAAAAATTACCAGAAAGGTAGAGAACTAGGACTGTCCTTGATTCTGATGCATGAGTTGATCAACAACTTCTTCCAGTTTTGCCATTTTTGCCTTGACTTCATCCATCTCTTGCACTTGTGTTTTGAGAGAAGTGATTTCCTCAGCCATTTGTTGCACTTGTTCAATGTTTGCCTGTTGACGAGAGGCCAATTTGTTCGCACGAGTCGCCATCCACCCCATCGCCCTTACTCTACCGTGTCACTCTTTGCCCAAAACTTTAGAAAGGATATCAATTTCACAGGCGCCATCTTCAGGTGGTGAGGCTTGTTGGAGTCTTTGAATTTCAGCCTGCAAGCTCAATTAAATCAGTTGTGTTAAACATATATAAACACAAACATGTCCTCCTAAACGCATCACAGTCCTTTTTGCGCTCAGTTGAGGCCTCAAGAATCCTACAAATCTTTACCTAATAACTCACTGAATCAGAGACACAAAGGAGAAGAGAGACAGATTGTGTGTGTCATAAAATAAGCAGATCCTTGATTAATAAGCTTATCTAAGGATGGCTAGAAGTTCCATCTTAGAGGAGCGACAAATGAGCTCAAATGCAAGTCAATCTCAGGTTCTAAGATGCAAATCTAATCAGGAAAATAATTGGTTTAGTAGCCAACATTATGCATGGCTAACCTAGAACAAGGTGAAAAAATGATCAACAAAAGACGTAAGCTATATACCATTCACACTAATGCAACATATTAGGCAACCAATTTCTACTACTTACAATTTTACTACGAGCCTGGGGAATGAAGCCTCCTCCATTTTTCTCATTTTGTCTTCGAGACTCTATCCACATGGTAGCTTTAGCTGGTGGGACCTTATACTTCTCAAACTTACAAAAAGAACACAATATAAGGTATAAACAAAGCAAATTTGTGAACTTAGTTGTGGGTATTAAATATGCTAAACGAGAATGGAAATATGTTACATGTTCCCGCCTCTTCTTTGCAGTGGACTTGCGGCCTAAACTATGTGGATACTTCTGATTCAATGCATGCAGGTTGTTATCTTCTGCCTCTTTCTGGAATATAAGTATCACAATTAGTACATTTATTAGTGAAGCATATGCACTAATAATCAGCATCTATTGATACGTGATTGCTAAAATTTATGGCAAAGTAACAAGAACAATTCTACAAGATTGATATTTCAGAACCCAGGGAGTAAGTGATGAACGATGTTACATCCAATAACAAGTAAAATTTCACTGCTAGACTTGTGAACATTAAATGTAAGAGGATTTATAGAACCTTGAACTAGATTGCACACAAGCTAGTCTTTGCTAACATGAGATTCTCACTGGTTTACTTACTGTAAAACATCCCTGCCAAGGGCCTCTATCACTTTCAGAGGAGTTAGTTAACAAAAAATTACAAACAAATCGTCTATGTGGCTTCCTTAAAGTGTAACAGCAAAAGCATGCATCCGACAGAATCAAACAATAAACATAATGTACCTAGGACACTCTAGTAAACCAGTTTCCACCTGGCTATCTTTGGTTCAGTTACTTTCAAGGCATTCCATGCATAATGATAGTATACTAACCAGTAGGATTAGAATCCACATGACCTTGTCTGGGACAACAGGGTTAGCAAGTGAACATGCGGTCCTCAAGATTGAGAAGTGCAGGGGTTTAAGCAATGTTGGGATTCGAATGACGTTCCAAAATAATCTTAGAGACCTTAGCATCCTTATTGTTGATAATAGTGTAGTATGTACACTAATAAGTAACAAGGTGTGTAGCTGATAATAAGGTATCAGTATCAAGAATATACCTGCACGTCATCATCCTGCCAATAAGTAACCAAGGTGTTCCACTGGTCCCTATCAACCCTAGGCTCTTTTGCAATTTTCCTCTGGGATCCTGAAATGTTATTTGGATTGAAATATTGCTTCTTTACTTTACATTTCCAATCCCTCCATTTCTTGTTAAGGATAGTCATGATAGCCTCCTTTGCAAGCGGATGATCTGTGGTGAATCTTTTCTGCAAGCAAGAACAAAGGTGTCCACCAATTAGCTTATGAAGAAAGAGTTGGCATGATTAAAGCAAGACCTAAGCCTAGAGATCAGCCACTGATTTAGCACAAGGTTCACAATAAAATAGGCAACCAGTTGCTTCAGTGGAAAAGAAGTACGTTCAAATGAAGGTTCCTTACCATGTCTAAGCTCAAACAGCCTATGAAAGTTGCAGACTCTAGCCCTAAAACATAATTTCTTCAGCTTAAGCTGAACATTTCAGCTTAAAATAGAACATTACAGCCTATGAACGTTCAGCTTATATCAATATGAAAACAGCTTAAATCTGCTCTATTTGTTTCCACCAATTTGCTGAGTCTAGCCATGAAGCTTTTGTCTTTAAATTCCTGTATTGAACCTGAGAAATGAGGACCATCCATTAACTGAGTTCTAGTGTTGAGTATGGTTAGAACTGTGGTCAAAATTTCTCTGGGAAATTGACAAGCAATGAAGACATGCTCGATAGTCTCTTGGTGAATTGTGCAGAAAGTGCAGGTACCTGTGTTAGCACAAAACTTAAGACTTTTTAATCTCCTTTGAGTGTACATACTCAATTGAACTTTACACAGGGGAATGTACAAGACATGAAAGAAAAGAAAAAAGGATATATTTTAGGCAAAGGCCAGTATATTTAACCTTGCATGTCACAGAATGCGCGCATGTTGAAGTGTTGAACTGCTAAGAATCTTATAGTATGCTTAATAAAGAATTTTATACCTCAATCTCTGACCAAGCTGAATCCTTGTAGTTCTGTGGTAGTAAATTCCAATCATGGTAATTGATTGGTAAAAGATTGGAGACGCGTGCGACACACCCAACAAAAGAACCGAGCTCATCGTTTGCTCCTGTAATCCAACATCCATCATCATCATACCCAACATGGACACGCGTTTCCCTTGCTCATGTCCTTTTTCCCATTGTGGCCCCCATTTTTCGAGGACCTAGTACCTAAAACAAAACATACTAGACAAAATGAACCTTGTAATTATGAAACTAGTAGCAAACATAAAGCATATACCCTACCTCCTTAATTGCTCTTTAGACTTTTTCTTAATTTTACGAATTTAGATCAATAAATGCATAGAGAGACCCTTTGATCATGGTCTTATCAAATTTTCAGTCAGCCTATTGCCATGACAAGTCCAGATCATGGCAATAGGCTATTTTCATGACAATAGTCCAGATCAGTACATGCAGCGCAATGCTTTTACCTAGTATGTACAAAATTACTTCTCATAGTTTTCAAAGACAATTAAAGCTGACAATCGATAATTGGACATGAAGCATAACCACTCTATTCCATAACCTCTAACCATGCTACCCATTGTCTCTAAATGCCCCCATTTTCTACAACTTCCACTTGATCATCTTTTGTAAAATCAGGAACTGCAACAAAGCCAAAAAAAAAACAAAGCTGGGCAAAAACAAAGAAGATTCACTGAGTTATATGAAACCTGTCATTATGCTTCATTAATCAGTGAACTTTTCTTTTTCAATGTTTTGTTTTTTGGCTTTTTGGCCAATAGCAAGTACTTCTCTGTTACTTTGCAGTTCTTTTCTTGCTAAGAAGATAACTTTCACGTGTAACTGTTATGGGATTAAAGCTACTGAAATTTTTGGGTTCTCATAACATACATCCATGTGAAAATCTCTGTATTAGTTTGGTCTAAGACATAATAAAGCACTAACCGGAAGTGGACCCCTCTTGATTGGTTAATCCTTCAGTTGCTACAACAGTCTCAGGATTAGCCACCTCAACATCCTGCAAGGCCTCAGTATTCATCTCGATATCACGCCTGTCATCGGCATCACCAAGTGAAGTCTCTAAGTGTGCCCTCCCCCTATTGCTGCACGCAGCCACCTCGCGTCGTTGGTTCCGGCGCCGACAAACCATAGGGATTCTGTACATCCAATTGTTACAAGAAAACATTTCTAACGATATAGATCAAATTATTTGCATCATTTAAATAGCATGCATGCAAAAGACAGGATAAGTTATCAAGTTGGATTAAACAATTTAAGTCTGAATTTAAATTTAAACCAAATAACAAAAAACAATTATGAAACTAAAAAGTTGACACATAGACAATGTTCCAAACATTTTCATAAAGCAAAATCAATCACTGCTTGTTGAGTTATCATCAATCTCCATATCTTCCTCTTCCTCTTCCTCTTTGTCTTGCACGTCCTCATCATCAATGAAAGTATGCAATCTCCATCTTTTAGTCTCACGGTTAACGGATTTGCCTTTTATCTGCTTCTTCTTCCTCTTCTATGGCAAATTCATTGGCAAGAAAGATTGCAATCAAAAGTTGGGGCTACTTGGGTGAAACAACAAGACATGAGAGATGATATAGTGCTTACTTAGGACAATGGTATATGGTCTCCAACACAAAGGCAGAACAGTTCTAGCAAAGGGACACCCAAGCCAAAAAAGTACCCTTCTATTTATGTGAAAGAATCTAGAGTTTGTGCAGGTAAATACGTAGAAACAAGGGAGCAAACTAGCAATTATTCCTGCCTCCCCGAGCAATTACTTGTGTGGAGAAAACAGAGCCAAACTATTGCTTTTTCTCAACTAATTTCCAGAAACAGGTTCCAACCTAACATATCTGCTCAGCTATAGTACTTTTTTTGAATGCAGAAGAGTACAATTAAAGTGTAACTCCAACGCAGAGAAATAACTTACCATATAATGTTGTTAATTGGACAATCGAATGCAAAACTTTGTAAACATCATAGAAACAATCAATTGTACATCAATTTGCTTGGGTGAAAGAAATAGATACCTAATTAGATGGAACCCCAAAGTGTGATCAATCCGAAAGCAAATTGAAGAATCCTTTTAGAATAGCGTTGGGACTTCAGTTCTGAAAGGGAGAAGAGAAATTCAGCAAAATACTATATGTTTCCTGGCACACATACAACATGGGCTCATGAACGCACACCTTTGGCCAATTTCATTCGTGACATATATCTTCTGCCGGCTGACTTCACGGTGCCTGTAGTGTTCCACTGTGAGCTAAATCAGAAAGCACCCATTCCGGAGACCAATGAGGGTCTTCAACCAGAGAAAAATCTTACCACGAAAAGGCAGAACCCTTCTAGATCTTATACTCCAAGCTAGCGAGGATCTTCTTTCCCCTTTACTGAGCGGTAAAGGAAGATCTCTTCTGTTACAATACGGCAAAAGGAGAGAAAGAAAGGATTAATGGAGAATGGAGAAGAGAGAGGAAAGAGTGGGGAGAGAGAGAGAGATGGAGAGCCTAATTGCGTCGTGTGAGAGACTGAAAGACGAACCAGAGAGTCCTGCGTTCAGTGGAGGAAAACATAAATAAAATTAAAAAAAGAGAGAAGAAGAAAAATCGAATATAAACCAGCAGTTTTCTATGCCAACAGTCAATGAGCCGGCTAAAACAATTGGACCGCCGGCATAGAACATGTTTTGGCGCTCATATTTTGGGGTCTAAATTTGACCCATGGCAACGCCGGACATGTGACTGCCGGCATAAAGTGTCGTTATAGAACCTACAACAACGGTTATCGTGAATGCGCCGTCGTAGTGAATATACTGCAACGCCTTCGGGTGGCCGCCGGCATAGAGCGCCGTAACAGATCACTTTTTTTTTGTAGTGGTGATAGTGTGACAGAGTGTCCAAGGACGCCGTTGTGTAAATGGCGTGGCACAAGGGTGTGGCTGGATGTGTGCTGTGCCAGGGGCATGCTCGATGGAGATAGCGCTAGGGTGCTATCATTAAATGTTATGTAGCAACACATGAGATGACAGTAGCACAAGGGCATGACTGAGGAATGAGTGTCAGGGGAACGTACAGAAGGAGGCAGCGCTAGGGCACGTCAGGCATCGCGGCGCTCAGGCATGGCGATGTAAGCCCGTGACGTAAAGACGGTACTCAGGTATACAGCAGGTGTCGTTGTATTAGGTGGAGCGACGTCGATTATGGAGCATAGAGCTCCAAAAGGTAAGAGAGACCAAGGGGCAAGAGGGAGGCGAGGGGGCCCCAAAGAGAGCAGAGACAAGGAGTGAGGCAACGGGAGCTCCAAAGAGGGGTAAGGCCAATGGGTGAGGCAAGGGATCCCTATGAAGAGGAGGCCCCCAATGGGTGATTCAAGGGAGTTCCCAAGGAGAGGGGATACCTAGGATGATGAGCCCCTAAGGGAGGAAAAAGAGAGAAAGACCTCAAGAACACGGAGTGCCCAAGGGAGAAGGAGGGAAGAACCCCAAGGAGCAAGGAAAGAGAACCCAAGTGGCTCTGGTTGAACCATAAAGGGAGGCTTAGGCCGACAGTAAAAGGGGACTTAGACTGACTAGTAAAGGTGGACCTAGACGGAATCCTTAATCAGACAGCGCGCCATCGACTCCTTTGCCTAAGGGAGGAGGCACGCCAAATCCAACACTTAGCATATATTGGGTGATGGAGGCATGAAACCTGACTCAGAATGTGCGTTCCAGGTTAATCGAACTGGTAGCGGTGAACTTTGACCATACAATACTTGTTGACATGTCATGAAAATGGGTCCCAAAGGCTCGAAAGAGCGTAGTCAGAACGGGCTAGCAACACATACTCTCAACTAGAAAAGGCAACTGCAATTTTCTTAGCAATGTGTGCTTTTGAATCATTTTTCTTTGATTCAAAAGTTTGGAACTGAAGCCTTAATAGGATTTACTAGTCTTAATTTCGTGCGTTGCATACATGAGTAACAACTGGTAAGATATTTATTAAGAAAGCTCCTCCTTGTATGCCTAACAGTCATAATGAAAGAGGTAATATAAATAGTAGTAATTACAATAACCTAAATGTTATTTCCAATTTTTATATGATTTTCAACTTTTTTTGGTCGTTAAAAATGAACTTTAGTAGCAATTCTTAGCGTTTTAGCAAGAATTGAAAAGTGAAATAACATAAAAGTGGTAGGAAAAATATTCTCCAAAGAAAAATAATAGTGATAATAATAAACCGTTTCGCTAAAGTTTGTGTTAATAAAGGCCACATGTATATATATATATATATATATATATATATATATATATATATATATATATATATATATATATATATATATGTGTGTGTGTGTGTGTGTGTGTGTGTGTGTGTGTGTGTGTATACACGTTTATATACACATGACTTACAATAAAAAAAAGGGGGAATTCAAATATTGAGTTTGTCCAAGAAATAGGAAACATTAGAATTTGAGGGAGAGACATTAATTATGTGTGTGTGCATGCGGGCGTGCGCGAGAGAGACAGAGAGATGGAGTTTTGACAAAATTTTAAGAATTGCTCAGAACGCAAATCTTTTAATAAATTTTAAATGAGATATGTTGACATGGAAGACAGAGAAATGTGAAGTCAAGTTCATTAGTTGAATTTCCAATCGCAAAATATGCGAAGTAGGTTAGAGAACATTAACTTTCTTTCAGCTTCAGTTTTACTGTATATATTGGACTATATTTTGATTCCTTATGCTGTGTATTGGGAACATGCTCTACTCTAGGGCATTAAGGTCTCTCCAGAGAAAAATTCTGAAGTGACTTATGATGTTTGTGATGTACACCATTTGAATGGCTTAGAATGGTACGTTTCTTGGAGAAGTTGGTAATCATCACTCCATCAAAACCACCACCACGATGTTTCTTCTCTATGACTATCGTTACCTCCCACATTGAGGCTCCCCAATTGGCAAAGTGACGGAAGCCACATAATGCCACCAAAATGGATGAAAGGCCCAACCCCACAACCACCACCATTTCGGCGGAATCGACTCACTGTTGTTTGCCACCATTGTCTTCCTCAAATCCACTTACGATGAGTTTCTTATTCTGGTTGTGAGTCATGATTAACCTAATAGAGGGACGATATTCCCGTTCTAATGGCGGCGGTAAGAATCAGTGGTCTTGGGTATTGGGTGCAACAGGTTTAACGTTGGGTATTGGGTTCGGTATTGGGATGGTATAGGTGGTGGTGGATATTGGATGGTTGTAAAAATGGGTAGTTAAGTATGATTGATGATAATAAATTGGGATTCATTGTTGCTCTACAGTGATGGTTGTGGAGGAAGAGAAGTAATAGTGGTGGTGGGGGATAAATCATAGTAAGAAGAAAAATGACAAAAGCTAGGGGGGGGGGGGGGGAATGTGACCAAAACTTTTACTACTCTTCTACTTATATCTCTGCCATTATTTATTCAAAAATACGTGATTTAGAATGTGAACTATCTCAACGGAAAAGTAAATGAAGACAAACCAAAGAGCATTTTGAAGTGGTAAGAATCGACAGGGGCTTGCTGTAGAAGTGGGAAACTTTGTCAGAAAGAACAGGGGCTATTTTGCATAATAAGCGAAGCTAGATCTCCCCAAAATATGCCTACAGTAGGATTTGAACATTCTATAGAAAGAAATAATGAATAATGTGTTATGCCTTGGAACAAGCTAGATACCAAAGGCGTACTTCTAAAATGACATAATTACTTTGTATTTGCATTAAATGAATTCAAAACTAATCCAAACTATGTAGTTTGTTGGCATGTCTCAAACATTAATTTGAAACACGACAAGTTATTCATTACCTCCATGTTACCTTGTAATGTTTTGGGAACGCCCATTTTCATACTTCAATTCTATGTGAGATGATTCGCCATTTCAGGAAGATGAGATGTTCTTAAATTGCACGTAATATCTGAAAGTAGCATAGAAGTATATGTGTGGGTGTGTGTGTTTATTTTTGCGAAAAGAAGGTAATATTGACACTCTTGAGGCTCTCCTTCACTCTTAAGTTCGTTATACTTAACTTTTATTGCTCTTGCACCCGGCCCGTGAATTTATCCTTGACTTCAAATACTTGTCTAAATTTAAAAGTCTAGTAATGAAAAAGTATTCATAGATATTTAACGGTAAATTATGTGGCTTGTATATAAATTCTGAGGCATGAAAATAGACTTTTTTTGTTAAGAACAACGAGAAATTGATGATTGGAAATCGAACAAGTTTTTGCCGCTACTCGAGGTGTATGGATTTGCCTACAACTCACATGTTTTGACGATTATTGTTGCTAAATATGTAATATTCTTGTTGATACCTTGAGTGAAAATGCTCAGAGTACCCTTGTACCATTAGTTTTCTTCGTTGTCTCCATCTATACTTTTTTGTTGTTGTAAAGGAGAGAGGATATAGTTACTTGGAGGGTATTTTGAAGGCCACTCAAATTAGCCAATGTATAAGGCTATTCATCTCCTTAGGTGCCTCTCTTTTGTGTATATATAGCTCCTCTTGACCTGAACCTAGATTAGCTAGATAATCCGCACATTTGTTTCCTTCCCTCAGAGTATGAGTTACAACACATCCCAATTGTTTGATGATTTATGTGCAGTCTTCCACCAGTACACGCAGAAGGTGATTTCGACGACTTGTTCCTTGATCAGGAGTAGAGTTGTTGTAGAATCTGATTTGATTGTAGTGCGCATTCAATTTTAGCAGTTACTAGACCTCGATGTATGCCCAAGACTTCAGCATTTAGGCTAGTATTTTTTCTGATCCTGCCTAAGAAGCCTTTCATCCATTGACCTCTATCATCTCTCACTATTCCTCCATATCCATTTTGTCCTGGATTGCCTCTTGAAGCCCCATCTGTATTTATTTTAATGAATCCTACCATTGGGAAATTCCATTTAATCAGCCTACGGGTTTTAACATCTAATTTGTTGATATGGGATAGAGAGGTAGGCTTTCGTTACAGCACTGCACTGTACTTTCCAACTGCAAAAGTACACACAGAAACAACGAGAAGAAGAGATCAATTGAGCAACAATGGAGCAGATCGATCCCTGACCATCAACCACTCTATCGTGCCCGCTTCCCTTCTAACTTTGTATTTGGTGTCACCACTTGTGCTTAGCAAGCAACTTTACCATATCTTTCTCAGTAAAATTAACCTTTGCTATTATTTCTCTATGAACCATATTGTCAACTTCTCACATCACCTTTTGTTTTTCCATTTCCCTTTTCTTAAGTATTTGTATTTGAATTTGATTCTACAAATATTATGTGTTTTTGAGTTAGGACAGACATACACTGACACATTCTAATTGTTGTGTATATGATGTCTTAAGAAAGTGGGTGCGCAGTATTAGTAGAGGTGACATAAAGAATGCAGTCAAGTTAAAAACTAAGTAGACTGATGTGGGGCAGGTCAAGGACGACATACAAGGCATAGACTAAAGCTTCCCAGACAGAGCCCAAGGGCTCTGAAGGCGAGCACGTGGAGTGAATACATGATAGTTAGTAGCCAATACTTAGGTACAGAGCCAGGGTCCAGAATTAAAGTCCAAAGTGTTTCTCTCTTTAGAGATCTCTAGTTCTGAAGTTCTAGAGTGATAAAAGGAAATATATAAAAATATTTCCACTATTTATAGGAGTTAGAAAAGTGCTGCAATTAAGATGTGGTGCTCCCTAAATGTGAGACCTCGTGCGTTGGGTGGTGGTGGTGGTGGGGGTTGGGGGGGAGGCACAAATTCTAGTGCCTCACGGACTGTTCGCCACATATTCACCAGTCTGCCCTACAAAGCTTTGCTCTGTCTGTCTCGGGGCACTAGGTCACACAGTGTCGTGTGGTAAGAGAAAGCTCTTAATCCAGCAATCAGTTCAAAGCCCTTACAAAGTCTCATAGGGACACTGAAAAATTTGCTCCCATCTCAGTGTGACCCGGGGGGTCATGGTCCCTATGGATGCCAATGAAAATCCCTCAATGCCGGAACACGTAGATTAGTCACGCAGACATCCTGCATGGGGAGATAATGTCCCGGAGAAGTAGCCTATCCCGTGGGCCAACCATTGTTTCGGAGCACTCGGAGTGCGCTAAGATAGTGTTCTGAAGGAGTCGTCTACGATGATATAGTTTCCCGAAGGAATAGCCTACCCGACACGCAGAAATAGTGTTTTGGAAGAGTTGCATACCCGGTGGGTCGAGGTAGTATGCCAAAGGATTCGCCTACTTGGTGGGAGTGGAGTCTTCGTATTGGAACACTCAGGTCCCTGACGAAAATAGTTTCACATGAGATTTGCCTATCCTTAATGAGTCCTTTGGTCGAAACACTCGGAGCACGTGCACCTAGATAGTGAGGGAGGTTGGTGACAATGTTTGGTGACACTGGGGAAAAACCGGCATGCTTGGGGGGGGGGGGGGGGGGGTACAATTGAGACTGCTTATTTGGACTTGTCATTTTCTTACTCAGCTATCCGATGTAAGTGTGCGACATGATTAGACCATATTACTAGTTGTTGGCAAAACAACAGTAAGTCTACTTTATTACCCCTCTTTGGTCCGGAGAATGTGCGGTTTGTAGATGCTCGTCATGCACTTAAACTGAAGTGCGACCAACTGTAGATGTCAACTTTTCAGCACCAACGTAAAACAGAGTGAGCTTCACCTTCACCTTCACCTTCACCTTCACTTAAAGCCTCTCATTTCTTTCAATTTTGAGCAATTCGTGAAGACTCAGTTACTAAAAGCCTAGTAGGAGTCCAGCAAGTAGTCTATAATAAGAGTCCATGTCTTGCAGCTCCACCTTCTATATCCGCACAAAGTGCCGTCTTTCAACGTGTGTTGCCAAATTGCTGGCGAGGAGAACTTTGGCCATATGCATAGATATGAATTCATTTCTGCTGTTCCGCACTTCTCACAACAGACGCCATATATGACCTGGATTCTTTTTTGGTAATCCGGAGGTTTTTCATATTCAAAAACAAATGTACCAAACGAAGCGACCGCGCTTCTTAAAGTGACGTACGAAGATCCTCCCCAGTCATTGCATTTGGTTGTTCATAGCTCCCATACAGATGATGCCAAAGAGGTTACGTTGGTCGTTAAACATGCAACCAGTTCAGTTGTTTAGCTACGGAATATTCATACAGAGGACCCTCCTGATGCAGTACATAATACGTGTTGAAGACAAACCAAAAAATGGACTGCTTGGACTATATTCTTTCGTTATAAATATCGGAAAATTCAAAGCCAAGAATAGACCACAGATGAGTAATTTGTCCATTATCGTCTCCAGTCGGTGCTTTTTAAGCGTTCAAGTCTATCCCCCAACTGATAATGCTTTTCCCCGTCCTTTTCTTTTGACAGCCTACCTTATATATTCTTGATCTTAACCTTATGTTACCTAATACCATCTTCTCTCTCAGGCTCCATGCTATATATACGTACCAAAGCATAGACAACAAAATAAATCCGTCCTATTTAGTCCCAATTATTCCCAATAACAATGCCTACTAAGTTTGTATTACTGTTCCTTCTAGCCCTTTTCGTGTGTAAACATTCCCAATGTACCAGGCTTAAACACACCACAATGACCCTATACTTTCAAGACTGGTCAGGTGGCCCCAACGCCACCGTCGTCCCAATCACCGGCCTCCCCGGCCATCTCTGGTCATTCCACAGCTTTGGAACAGTTTTTTGCACCGACGATCCCATAACCGAAGGCCTTGACGGAAAATCAGCCAAAATCGCTAGGGCACAAGGCATGTATGTCACCTCGGCCCTGGATGGGTCTAATACACATGTAGTGATATCAGTGGTGTTCACCAACAAGGAGTACAATGGTAGCACTTTAGAAATACAAGGGGCTAGTCGTCAATTTGACAAGGTGAGGGAGGTCTCGGTGGTCGCCGGAACCGGGAAATTCCGGTATGCAAGAGGCTATGTTACGTTTGAGACGGTTTATTTGGACATGTCAATTGCCTATTCTGTTATTCAGTGTAACGTTACTGTGAAACATTACTAAAATTGTAATATCCGTGGTGTAATGAGACTTTTCTTCTTTACTTTATTGTGCATTTTCGACAACTAAGAAGGAAACTTATTCTGATTGGGACAACTTAATCTGATTGGGACTTCTTCGGACTTCTTCTCTCTTTGGTACAAGGCGCTTTCTATACAGGTAAGGACTAAATGCTAGGCAAAGCTTATACCACAAGCATATAAAACCCTATTTCTCTAAGCAGCATTTCATCCCTATCTTTTTAGAACAATCTCCTTCCACTGTGCAAGGTAACATGTTCATGGGGGAAGGATAATTGGGATAAGGTGATTCTATCCTTATGGCCACCAGAAACACAAAAAAGAGAAGAAAAAAAATCACATTAGCAACCAAAGTGCAGTCGAAACGAGGAGCCAGTATATATGAAGTTTTATCAGGTGAGCTGTTACTAAAAATAATTTCTTTAAAACCATTTTGCACTAGAACAACCAAAGTGCCACCAAAAAAAAATAATAATTTGATGCCTTAACGTTAATGACGGTAATGGTTAACAAAAAATATTGGAGTTGGGAATGTCTGCTGCCACACATGTCAATATTTGTCTGCATTTTACTTGTTGCGAAAATGTTAATATTTTGCAACTAATGCACTTTTTAGTGATAAAACAAGCATAATATGATGCAAAAATAAACATTCCCTAGAATTTATAGTTATACGCTTTTCATTTTGTATAGTGCATTTACTTTATTTTGTTGTTAGAAAATAATGTGCTTTTCTGTCCAAATATCAAGGTGGGCAATGCCAACTTAACCAAGATATATATATGGCCTCACCATTGCCCACCCCCACCCCAAGGGGGTAGGGGGTGTGTCTTATGTAGACGTACTTGGTAATGTAGTACATATCATAATTCCTCACTATAAGGAATATGTGGTTCGCTTTGGTAGCTGCACGAGAGGATAACCTACGATAAAGATTCAAATAAGCAAGCTTACGTTAGAAATTAGGTTAAGAGGTCACCTCTCAAAGATATAAAGTAATATGTACGAACTTTGCATATAGAAACCAACATATGAAGTGGATTCCTCAAACTTTACGCTCAGCTTATAATTGTTTGTTCTTTAAAGCTTCATTCCCCCCCCCCCCCCCCCCCCCCCCCCCCCCCCCCTCCCTCTTAGCATGTGTAAAATAAAGAACGCAATGGACGATCAGGTCACATAAACAAGAGTACCCCTATGCCAAATCCAAGAGAAAAGATCAAGGCAATCATAATATAGGAATTAAGGTATTACTTGCTTGGATCTATGGTTAATGGCAGCAAATTATGACGACCCACAGACCTAGATGCATGTTTGTACGCATTTTGGAACGTGTGGATGATAAAAGAAGTAAAGAAAGAATTCAATGCATGGTTATAGTAAAAAACGAGATGCAACTAATGAATGAAATGAGAGAGTAATAAAAAATCGGCCTCCAATCATCTGAAAGTTCCTCTATCTCGTTATATTTCATCCGTCTGTTACATCACGTCATCACTAAGACCACTATATTCAAAATTTTCTCATAGATAACACCGAGATATTAGGTCCTTTGGTAAGTCATTTTATTACACGCGACTTAAATTTTAGGGAAACTGTTTGATCATCTTAAAGCATGGATCTTTTTCTGTTTTTATTCTCTTGTCAAGGAAAGCTTGTACGAACTGGGGAACGACGTTGAAGATACTTTCAGAATTCTCAATATTCTTGTAACGTGTCAAACATTATCTTCAAATGAAATTTATGAATACAACGTTACATGCCTACCAAATATGTTTTTCGTTCTCGTCAACAAAAACCAAAATTGGAAAAAGTTGCATAGATTACCTTGTCCCACTTGAGGGTTAGCATTCTCATTTTCTTGCCATGTCAAGATCTCTCTAGGACTTAGAAGTCAATGAAGATTTAGCACACGGATAATTCGAAGTAAAGGCTTGCGCTATTGCTATGTATGCATGGCCTCCATTCCCCTTTACATACGAAGTTGAACCGAACTTTACCTAATTGGTAAAAAAAAGAAAAGAACTATTCTAGGATCCTTTTTGACTTGTTTGTCAGACAAGCAAGATATTGGGAGAGTGTATACCTAATTAGCCCACGAAATCCATTCCTATTCTTGCCTACTGATGTAGGACCGGTGATAATTGGCTATTGCGCTATGCATACTTGGCCTCCATTTCCCCTTGACATATTTAAGTTGCAAGTCCCCAACCACAAAAGCGTGTGCATCCACTGATCGGTAAGAACAAAATAACGCAACATCTTCTTTGACTTCCTTGTCAATTATCCATTTTTTTTTTCTCCCTGGTAACATATTGCAGAGGCCTACATACGAATAAACTTTAGCTTCTAGTCAGGTTTCTTCGAATCCCGTATACAGTGACAATTAATAGTTGCTAAATGTTTCTAGTGCTTTTCTTATAACACTTTCAGCAACCCCTACGAACATAATAAGGTAAGCCTTTTTCTCCTTCATACCAATTATTATGTTTCTTATAAAACTTAAACGTGCACCTTATACAAGAAGGCGAGAGACCCCACCTTGTCTCACTTATCCAGTTAAGGTGAAAGAGCGCATAATAGAAATGCCTTGAACGATTCTGGAAATTAGGTATCGTCTCCCAAAATACAACTGCCTTGATCAGGTAGCAATATGTCGTCTAATTCTGACTTCAAAGCACACAATTACTGGATTCTACTTAGGAACGCATATATATAACTTGTGTGACAACAAAAGGCTCTAAGTCAAATTTCAATCTCCGGCACAGGGTGGCCAGTCATGATCCTCTACGTTTCTAGGGATAACGTGGGAAATATGCACTCTTTAGCCGGGTACCCTTTTCATGACGAATTATATCCTCAGTGCCGAGTCTTGGCTTGGTGGCTGTACATTCAAAAGAGTGGTGAAGAACAATTTTCGTACAATTTGTCCACATGTATATGACTCAAAAATAGTGACCGATGGTGAAAAAGTTATACGAAAAGTGCACAAGTTGAGTAGAATATTTGAGATAGTCGTACAAGCCGGTGAGAGAGCCATCCCTAATGGCCCCTCGCCCCCACTGTTCTCAAAGCTGTAAAGAGCTGAAAACAACCCATATAAACACACTCAAGTCCTAAAAGGCTAGCCGAGCTCAGCCGCCTTTTCTTAGATTTTAGGCAAGCTTCGTAGAAAGTATACTTTGCAATGCTACCCTTATCACATCACTCCTATATAAACGACATAGAGGTTAATAAGAAGCAGACCTGCGTATCATAATATCCATACAACCCTGTAACAAAAACATCTCACCATGGCAATGCACGAGAGGGAATCCCAAGTGCCCCAAATCGAGCTTGTGATTGATCAAACGCCGGACAAGCTGGCCGAGAACCAAGGTGGAATTGCGATGATCTTCAAGGATTTCATCTCGCCAATCTTAGAAAGATTTCATGCTGGATACTTCAGAATAAGCCTATCATTGTGTAGCCAGGCTCTGCTATGGAAAACCCTAGGCGAACCGTCAGAAGACGCGCACGCCTTCCGACGCATGCTTCGCATGTTACCCTCCACGGCTTTTATCCTTCTCTGGTCACTAGCTTTATTCGCACTAGTCTCGCTCTCTCTACTCTACATGCTAAAATGTTACTTCCTTTCTGACATGGTGAAAAGTGAATTCTTAGACCATGTTGGTGTTAACTACTTGTTTGCTCCTTGGATATCATGGCTTCTTTTGCTTCAATCAACACCATTCTTCACTGCAAAAGCCCCGTACTATTTTGTACTTTGGTGGGTGTTTGTTGTCCCTATAATCGTGCTCGATGTTAAGATTTACGGCCAGTGGTTCACTAAAGGCAAGCGATTTCTGTCAACGGTGGCGAATCCAACGAGCCAATTATCAGTGATCGGCAACTTGGTCGGGGCGAGGGCGGCGGCCGAAATGGGGTGGAAAGAGAGTGCAATTTGCATGTTCTCGCTGGGGATGGTACATTATCTAGTCCTTTTTGTCACACTTTATCAAAGACTATCGGGGAGAAATTGCCTGCCCGCGATGCTACGGCCTGTTTTCTTCTTGTTCTTCGCGGCTCCTAGCATGGCAAGCTTAGCATGGGACTCCATTTCTGGGACGTTCGACAATCCTTCAAAGATGCTCTTCTTTCTGTCATTGTTCCTCTTCTTGTCCCTGGTAAGATTGTGTTAAATTGACATATTATTTTTTTTATTGGGAAAATTTGTCATTTTCTTGGTGGAAAATAGACGATTGAGATTGAGAGGGACCAGCTTCAGTTGAAGTATTCAAATTGGGGTCACCTAAGGGACTTTAGTATCCGTGCATGTCATTTTCATGGTGGTAGACAGAAAGTTAGTGGTGTCTAGCAAAACAGTGAGGTTGATGGTTGGAAACATCCATGCTTCTGACTTTAGCCACTGGCGTTCCTTTGGATGGGAAACATATATTTCCCCTTCGTCCCATATGTTGCAACATTGTACTATGTCACATCTATATCGGGATGGTAAATGAGTACTTAGAGAGGAAATTCTAGAGAGTAATCATACATCTCCGGTGGTTCCTAGTGGAAAATTCTTGGCCTCATTAGCCTTGCCGACAACCAGGCGCGAACTATGCATTTATGCAGACATGGCTTGCACTAGAGCCAATTTTTGGTTGTCAGAGAGTTACTGATTGTCCTCATATGTTACATGGTCAGAACTCGTATCTTGACTCAAGGATTTGCAGGAATAAAATTACGCTTATTATATCACCACCTTATGTAGTAAGAATATGCTATGAAAAATAGGATGCTTAGCGGAGATGCCTTTATATCTTCGGATGGTCCCGAGAGATTGCGGCTAATTTGGAGTGGTTCTTTGCCCAAAGCACATGACACGAATCTGAAACTAATCCTAATGTGTTTTGTGTTGAACAGGTTAGTAGGCCAGCTCTATTCAAGAAATCGATGAAGAAGTTCACTGTTGCCTGGTGGGCTTATTCTTTCCCTTTAACCGTCCTAGCTCTCTCTGCAGCCGAGTACGCGCAGGAGGTGAACGGCAGCGTCGCACACGTCCTAATGCTTTTTCTTTCAGCACTTTCTGTTCTGGTGTCCCTTGCTCTCATGGTGTTCACTGCACTCAACACTAATCTGCTCTTACCCACTGAGGATGAGATATTAAGTCCTAATATTGGTTATTCAGCTGCAAATGATGCAATTGCATTAACACCAACTGTTTGATTAGATTCATACCTTGTACAAGCTAGATATACAACATGTATATGCAAAGATTGCCAACTCGTGTGTACTCTTTCGAATGTAAAACTTCCTTTTATCTACATAAATGGAACTCCCAAGTGTTACCGTAAGCACAATAGTATTCATTCATCCAGTACTATGATATTTATTGTCATCATGGTTTAACGTATTAGGCTATCAGCTGATACTGCAACAATTATTTTTTTATGAAACCGAATAATATACCTAATTTTCTAGTGGGTGAGCATGATCCCTACGAAACCGAATGATCCAAAAAGAAAATGGTTATTAAGTGTTTGGTTTTATTTTCGGTCTTGTTAAATGCTTAAGAAAGTTTAGTCTTGGAGATTCTTCTTTGGACTTAAAATCTCAACATATGCATACTTTATGTTCTAGACTTCTAGCAGTGAAGCAAGTGTGTTGCATGTAATGATACTACCTTACAAGTATGCTTCGGAAAGTATTAACCTTTCGGTAAGTTATGGACCAAAACGCTTGAACCAATTAAAAAATGATTAAATATAAGCCCAGTCGGTTTCAGTAGTCTCAAAGCTTAAAAGGGTTATGACTTTGCTATCAATAAAAAAAATGTTGCATGAATATATTAGTTAAAGTAAGTAAATAGTAAAAACATTACTTATAAGCTTACGGTGAAAGAAAATATTATTCTATAACATGCATGATTAGGAGTAGATGGCAAAATGGGTGGGTGGGTTGGGTTTGGGTGTGAATTAAATGGGTCGGGTATAAATGGGTGACTCACCCATTTAGACCCATTTAATTGTGGATTAATTGGTTCATATATTAAATGGGTTGGTTTCACCCATTAATCTAAAAATGACCCATTAAAGTCAAGCTAATGTGTTCGACCCTCTTCTCATCTTCATGGACCACCACCGGAGACCAACAATCGTCGCTGCACCGCTCCCGCGCCATTTAATTTCCAGACCGACAACTAAATTATCTAACAGCAACCACAACCAAAACAGAAACGCCGAACTGCTACCACCATCCCGCCGTCAATATCCACCATTCAGAACACCACCACAGCCCCGCCGCCAGATCCTAATTTTCAAATCCACGACTTTGAATAGCCCCCACGCAGACCAGAACATCCAGCACCACATCCTCTCCGGGCTGCTACCGGGCCATTACGTCAACGACAACCACCACCAATCGATCTCAACGCCACCGGAGATCATCATTTTCCTCAAAACCCAGATCGACAGTAGATCTGAGCCTAGGTGGCTCTAGATCGAGAATCTCGCTCAAGGTTCTTGCCGAAATTTTTTACAAATAACATGTTTGAAGCTTCTGGGGTGATGACGATGCTTGGTTATGGGTGGTCACAGTTGAATCAGCTATCACCGTCGCTCGGACTTAGGGATGGCGACAATGTTCAGTCATTGCTGCACCGTCGCTCGACCTTAGGGAATGCTGGTGGTGCTTGGTCGTGGGTTTGGTTAGTGGCTCTTGCAGTGGCGACAGTGATGAAAGGCTGGTAAAGACGACAACGACGGAAAGTGGTGGTGGAGGTGATGGCGGCGGCGATGCCGATGGTAGGTGGTCGTGAGTCGTCAGGTGTGTGCCATTTGAGGAAATTGGCTGAGGAAAAGTTTAGGTTACTAATGGGTTAGATGGGCACCCATTTAAAAACCATTTAAACCCGTAAATAATTGGGTTTTGTAGGTATTGACCTATTTAGACCCAATTATTTAATGGGTAGGTTTGAGTGACTTTTAAGTGGGCGGATTTGGATAGACAAATAGATTTGAGTCATGATTGACACCCTCAATTAAGAGTGAAACGGAATACAGAAGAAATCATCAAGAAGTTTCTCCCCAATTTAATGCATTTTATTTACACAGGAGTCCCGTTTGTAAAGCCAAAGAGCTCTTTTGGCAAAATACCCTTGGCAAATATTCACAATAAAAATTTTGGTTGTTATCCCGATTGTTTGTAGGAAAATGTTACAAATTCTTGTATACCGAAAATTAATAGTCGCTACAATTTTTTAGCGTCATTAAATAAAAACTATTAAAAATATTTAACGACAATTAATTGTCAATCTATGAGGGTTTGTAGCTATCCTCTTATAACCCGAGTAGCTGTCAAATTTTTTCCTTCTCACAAACCCTTCATGCCTTCTAGCTACACGTCTTCTCCCTAAATGCTATTGAAAATTAGATTTTTGCGAAGTCAAACCAGCATTAGGATGCACCTATGCATGAGAAGCATTTTATAGTTACTGATCAAGCGTCTAACTAGGGTAGTGATGGATGGAAAACAGAACACTGGCAGGAAGCTTTTATCAGTAATAAAGAACTAAGAAAGCCAGGACCTAGCAAAATAAGCCCAAAGATTGTCATCTCGTATTCCCCTGGATGGATTTTGCACTGTTCAAGGGTCTAATGAGCTTGGCTAATGAACTGAGTTCATGAGTTGATTGATCAAGAAGAGAGAGAAGCAGTCCAAAGTACCCCCTTCTCAAAATCTAATTTCAAGGATGAGTTCAATTGGTATTTTACAAAACAGGAACTTAAAAGTAAAGGTTAAATCTGCTGTCTTATAGCTACAGGTTAAGTCGGAAGGCAAAAAAAAAATAAATACTACTACACAAAGGACCAATAACCAAGAGTAATGAGATGATTATATCATCATCTCTTCGACATCATCTGCACGTTGGGCCTCTAAGGTACAGGCCCCAAGAAGAAAATCTAGGTCATGATGAATGCTAAAAACACAAGAAGGCTCTAATATTTACACTGTTGCGGCTTCGTATCCAACTTCGCGAAACGTGTGTGGGGCTATGGATACAGGAAGGCCATAACCAGCAACGGACAGCTATGAAGAAGCTGGCACAGTCACCAGAACAAGCTAAAGCCATGGCAGTTCTGGAATCCTTAGAGCGCAGAAACCTTTAAGCTTTTCTTATATTTTCAGACTGTAGAATCTTGTCATACGAGCTTAGCAGGCGACTCTACCATGCATGGATTAGCACCAATCATCCATGACATCAAATATTTTGCTAGAGACATCAGATATTGTAGATTCAAAGAGTGCTCCAATTTGCACCAACAAATAATTTTTTTTCTAGTGACATGCTACTAAATAGCATTAACTTTTATTAATATTTCTAAAAAAGAGATGTTGCAAAATTGAAGAAACTAACTTATGAAAATGTGTCCTTATTGATAAGGGATGAGTGTTGTTAGTTACTTATTAATGGATAGTTATTTTCAAAGTGGTGAGGGTTATATTTTAAGTGGATAGTTTGTCTTTAGTGGTAGCTATTTTCTACAATGTATCTGTGGAAGGACGGAATCATCATGAAGATACAACTCAACCAAATGGCAACCAAGTATAAAAGGAAGAGAGGGGCAACATGACAAGGGTAGTCAAGCTCGTCGCAAACCAAACCTGACTTAGAAAAGTCAAGTCTGGAATGAGGTTATCTTTTTCTTTTATGTTTGTCAAGTCTTCGCATGATTTGCCTTGTATCGATAGAGAATTCCATACGCTGTCGTACTTGTATTCGTTGTATTGTAAGAATGCTCTTTGTTTTAATAGGCGCATCATTTATAGTTCTGTTTAGCATCTTATCTTTAGTAAGTTTTCATTTCCGTTTTTAGTGAAGTCCTCAGGCTCTAGAAGTAAAAAAGATGCCACACTTTTAATCGATTGTACCGTGAGTGTACAAATCGATTGTGAGTTTGCTCAGCAGCGCAACATTGGCACGCCTTGTGAGACACTTGAAGCTAAAAAAGAAAATATGCCAAGTACGAGAAGTCATGTTAGGAATGGTAGGACAATCTAATTTAGAGTGTTTTAGCCCTCCATTCAAAGGAAAAAAAAAATATGTCTAATTAGTAAGTAGTAACTAGCAAAATGAGATAATTAAAATCTGTTTATTTAAAAAAACTATTTGGAAATTTGGTCATAATCCACGACCTGATTGCATGGGTAAGATACGTGTCCAGGAAAAGCTTACCCAGAAAATAGGGTAAAATACACCCGACCAGTTTTTATTCGGACCCAACCGATCCCGAGTTTAACCATGCCCGGCGGGAAAACCCATTTTTCAGGTCTAGCTAATGCTTTTCTTTTCAAAACTTTCATTTCTAGTGTCCCTTGCTCCCATGGTGTTAACTGCACTCAACACTAGTCTGCTCTTACCCACTGAGGATGAGATTTTATGTCCTAATAATACTTCTTCAGCTGAAACTGATGCAATTGCATCAACTCCAACTGTTTAATTAGATTCATTTCTTTGTACAAGCTAGATATACAAACATGTAGAAGCAAAATTTTGCCAACTTGTGGGTTGTCTTTCAAGTGTAAAACTTAAATTTATCTACATAAATGGACCTCCCAAGTGTAAGCACAATACTCTTCGTTCACCTAGTACTCTGGTATACGATGCCATCATGGTTTAACGTATTAGGCTATTAGCTGACACCTATATTTATTTTTTTATGAAAGAGAATAATACTTAATTATCTAGCGGATGAGCACGATTCATACGAAACCGATCGAATGGCCAAAAAAATGGTTATTAATAAGTGCTTGGTCACGTTCTCGGTCTTGTTAAATCTTTAGAAGCTTTACTTTTGGAGATACTTCTTTGGACTTTAGCCAAAATTTCAACATTATCTAGGTCCGAAGTAACTGAGTTCATGAGTCGATTCATTCCAGAAGACATAGAAGCAGTCCAAAGTACCCCCTTCTCAAAATCTAATTTCTTGGATGAATTAAGTTGGTATTTTACAAAACAGGAACCTTATAATTAATGTTAAATCTGCTATCTTATAGCTAGAGGTTAAGTCGAAAGGCAAAAACAAAAAATACTACAGAAAGGGCCAATAACCAAGAGTAATAAGTGGATTATATCATCATCTCTTCGACATCGCAACCACAAGATTTGCACGTTGGGCCTCTAAGGTACAGGCCAGAAAGAAGAAAATCTGGGTCACGATGAATGCTAAAAACACAAGAAAGCTCTAATATTTACGTTGATGTGATACTAAAGTGTTGGCACAAGTAGAAAGTACCGTAGGCGTAACCTATGTCAATAGTAGTATACCGTGGGTGCTTCTTTCGATGGCATAGACACGTGCCTATGGAAGTAAAAACATAAGCCAAAGGCTGTTCCCTAAGGACAAACATATGTTGAGTTTGGCTTTTTCATTTCTATGCCTACAGCTTTTAAGCAAAAGCTTTTTCATTTCTATGCCTACGGCTTTTAAGACTTTTGCCTACGGATATACCGTAGACCCTTTTCTCTCTGTCCATATGATTTTCAAGACTTTTACCTACGGATATACCGTAAGCCTCTTAGACATATGCTGACGGTTTTTTTTTAACTTTTATTTACAGAATTATCATAGCCTTTTCTATCTGTGTCCATAGTTTTTAAAACTTTTGGCGAAAAATATGCCGCCAGCTTTTCCCATCTTTGCCAACAATGTTTAAGACTTCTAGCGACGGATACACCGTAGCCTTTTTCTCTCTTTGCCATTTTGTTTATGACTTTTGCCCACTGATATAATGCAGGCCTTTTTCCCTTTGTCCCTACGGTTTTTAAGACTTTTGAAAACGGATATACTATTGACATTTTTTTTGTATTTTTTTCCATGATTCTTGCCATTAGCACATGTTCTGTTTCCTGTTTTTCCTGAATACATATTTTGTGTCTCTAATTTTTTGCATCTAAGTCCTTTCACAACGGTGCACGGAATAAACGTCATCAAACCATAAGAATATTATAATCCTCAAACACCTAACTACATAGAAAAGACATCAATCTGACCACTTAATTACAATACTATCATAAAGGTTTCACCGCCATCATCCCAACGAAAATTTTTAAAAAATTCATGTTGTACTCCAACAAATCTTCATTTCCACTAAATAATCTAACACTAATTAAGCATATAGATTAATCATACTCAAGTACGTACCACAAACAACTCAAAGAACTCGTCTTCGTTCACGGTGCACGTTGTTTGCTTCTTGCTCCTTCCCATCACAACTATCCTACAAAATAGGACACACCAATTATTTATTACTCAAGTGATACAAAACACGAATGTATATCATATTTCTAATTGACAAAAAGAAAACATAAACTGAAAAATAAGCCTCAATGTCAAATTAAGAAAAGTAGAATATCCTGGCATGAGCATGACAGCTTCAACTGTTCACTCACGGCCTTCCTCACACGGAAGATAAAAAGAGGATAAACACAACAACAGTATAAGGAGTCCTATTTGAGTACTATATAATTCAGGCCATCCATTTCAAAAGAGTACTAGGCCAGCCCATTTCAATCAATACTAGTTCAGGCACGCTAAACAATAATAATTCAGACTATCAATTTATTAAAGTGCGCTAAACCAAAAATCTTTGCACAAGTTTATTTCCTGTTGATTGTATGCAAAGCTTGCATGCTAAAGTACTCACATGTCTTTGTGAGTTGTTAAAATATAAAAGGAAGGCCAGCCTGCAATGTCATTAATCTTGTGACTCAATGAGTGTGGTCTTATAAATATCCAAAAGTGACTTAAAAGGGTTTATTTAGTTCATGCAAGTAACAAGAGACACTGTCCTTGTTAACAAATCCAAAGATCTAACTACGTGAGATTTCTAAAGACAATAATGTGAAGCAAATTTATGATCTATTAACAACTCGAATACTAGATCATGCTTAAATGTCATGCTCATTGTAAAACCTGAAGTGACCATTAGTAACTGATGAACAAATGGTCTAAATATCAATTTGCTGGTCTCTTGAGTCATTACAAAACAAGCACTTACCCAACAATGCTACCCAGAAAACTCAATCCGCAATCTAATTAAACTGGACCATTCAAGCGCATACCCTGACAAAGACAACAATCTCAGCCTCAGTTCACTTAGGCCTGAAAATAAACTATTATGTGAGGAAATTAGGGTTTGTGGTTATGGTGATGGAGTAGGGGAGTGCGGAGGTACGGTCATGGAAATGTATTGTGTGTGTATACGCGAGAGAGAGAGAGAGAGAGAGAGAGAGAGAGAGAGATTGATGTAGCAGTTAATGTGTGACAAAGCACACGAAGTGGATGTTACCTGAGTGTTTAAAGGCCTCCGAACTTGAGTCTGCGTTTGCACAAAATTCGCCTCGAACTCGTCCACCATAGACTTCATTTTGTTGAATTCTTCTAGTTGAGACTTCATGCTCTTGAATTCTTCTAATTGAGATTTCATCGTGTTCAGTTCATCTAGTTGAGACTTCACGTTATTAATTTCAGCCACTTTTTCCCTCAGCACGACGAACTCTTCCATTAAGGCTAGCATAGGCTTAGCAGTATTCCTTTGACTTCTACCTAAGGTGTTAGTGATATTAGCCCCCAGGCTCACGCAACGAACTCTACCATGGCCATCTTTACCACAGGTATGTGAAAGTATGTCATCGCAACTAGTTGATAGCATATTTAGGCCATCTGTTGACGTTTCAACAGCATCTTGTTTCCTTTTTATCTCATCCTAAGATACAAAAACTAGTGAGATACTTACCAGTTTCACCAAAAAAAAAAAAAATGGTAACAGATAAGATCATGTAACATATTTGGCAATTTTTTAAAAGCAAGTAAAATTGCCTGGTCATGTTTGAGGCTGCTAATAAAAGATATCCCTTTCATTTGCTGATATCACATTGGCTAATATGACGGCTCATAAAGTTTCATTGAGACATCAATGCTTAGTCAGCAGAAGAGAGGGATGGTAGTAGTCGATGCAATTGGAAAATTAAATGATCAACCAAATTAAAGTACCAATAAGCTCTTCTCAACACTTGCTTTATAGTATGTCTGAGCAGACTATGACATAGAGATGACTCATGCTATCTAAAAGCTAACAGAAACAACTACCAGCGTATTCCTATAAATAAACAGAGAGAGAACATTCTTGGATCCATCTTAGTAATCACCTTCCTGCCATTGAACTCTAAGAGCATCAGAGCATTTCAAAGATGAATAACCACATACCAGGACAGGTTGTTGAGATCCAACTCTGCTCATCAGCGCATTCGGTTGAGACATCCTCAAAGGAATTGTAACTGTCGCTGCTAGCCCTTACTTTGCATCTCCCAAGATCAGGCCTAGTAAGTACCACCTCCGCCACCCTCCCCCCATCCCTCACATCCGAAGAAGGGCATAAACAACTGTTGAACTCATTTTTACTGAAGATAATGTGGGTAACTAAGAAACAATTACTGATTGAACCTAAAAAAATTTCCTGATAATGCAGGTAAAGTTGATTTAGTGCTTGGCAGCATGATGAATTCAGAAGGAACTGTTGGTTTCTACGTATACTTTGTGTATATTTGTGCAGAAAAACAATATCGAAAATATACTAACATGCATATGTTAAGGTTCCAAAAACAGCAGTAACGTAAGGAAAGAAATAATAGTATATTTAACAACTCACAAGAAGATTGCAGAACAGCAAAGGAAAAAGGTCGAGGCGTGAATTTGATTCATTGTCCTTAAGACTTATTCGTCCCGCAATGGTGCT
Source organism: Escallonia herrerae (assembly GCA_033070095.1). Taxonomy (NCBI): domain Eukaryota; kingdom Viridiplantae; phylum Streptophyta; class Magnoliopsida; order Escalloniales; family Escalloniaceae; genus Escallonia; species Escallonia herrerae. The sequence goes on along the minus strand of JAVXUP010000814.1, from coordinate 154,212 downwards.
GACGGTTCTTGACGACAGTTTCCCAGGATACAACGACAATACGTCTGAAATAGGAGCACTCCAAATTGCAGACCCGGCGAACCAAAACAAAGGCACAGAACTCTTTCGGACACAGGAATATAACAGAAAATAATTTCGGGATTCAGTATGTATATATATATTTTTTTTTTTGTAAAACTGACTCGTATTTATACACAGTATCCACTGTGGGGTGCAACTCTTCACAGGAAAAACTGTTTAGCTGGAAATGTCACAACTTTCCTGAAAAGAAAATAAATAAATAAATAAACTTTATTTATTTAAATATTTTTGTCCCAAAAAGAATAAAGCCTAATGGGCCCAAGCCCAAGCCACGGACCGGGACGGGATGGGGCGGGGCGGCGCGCGCGTGGTGGACCTTGGGTCAACCTAGGTCCTCCCTCCTTACAAAACATGGGTACCCCCAAGGGGCCCATCCCTTAGCTCAAGGCTAAGCCTTATAAGGAGACAACATTTGCTTTAATTCTTCTATGTGGGATTCTCTCTTCCCTTCAAGTTGATCCACCAACTTTAACTTCAATTTTCTCATTCACCTTCCATTTGTTTTAGACATGTGAATATACCATGATCATCTATTCCAATAGATGAACATGAATCAATTTGGTCCTAACCAAAATATGGTTTAGAACCCATTTGAAAATTGATTCAAAATTGCTTCTCACAATGGGTTTAAAACCCAATTCCAACAATCCCCCACATGAATAGAAAATTGACTGGACACTAACACAAAGAAACACTGACACAAGAAAGAGTTCTTTAGAACGACACTGCATCGGGATAGGTAGCCGATGGCCTTGAACCTTCCCTAGTGAGAACTATCGGATTTACTGGTTAACTAGTGAACATGATGTCTTGAACTGTTCAACCTTTAGTGTAAACCAAGACAATAGAATTTCACACAGTATCGTTCAAACATTGTTTTGAGGTTCTCATTGTTGTGTTCATTTTGGCCCTGAACACTCCTGGTTTTCATGAGTACTCTCTGAGAATTCAGCCTTACAATTCTCATAGAAGCGGCCCACTTCTTACTCACATAGGTGACTTCTTATTAGAGGTTCCTACTGCACCCCCCACTTGGATTTCCAAGATATAAGAGTCATTAAAAGCATAGCTTAACCTAACCTTTTGAAGGTGCCACTGTCTTCTCATCATAGGAATGGATATTAGGGTTTTAACCCCCACAGTGCTCTGTCTGAGTTGCATTTACATAATTCGGTTTTTCCTTTGAACCTAGATCTTGGGATCTCCAGTCAGCTAGGTAGGGTTTCCATTATGGCAACTCTTTAGTTCATAGGCTTAAGACCCATTCCCCTCGATAACGTATTTACTTTCTCTCTAGTCAAAGCTTTCGTTAACGGATCCGCAATATTATCCTTTGACTTCACGTAGTCAATAGAGATAATTCCACTAGAAAGTAATTCTTTAACGGTATTGTGTCTGCAACGTATGTGTCTAGACTTGCCGTTATACATACTGCTTTGTGCTCTTCCAATTGCAGATTGACTATCACAATGTATGCAAATTGGTGGCACTGGTTTAGGCCAATTTGGAATATCCTCCAAGAAATTACGAAGCCACTCCGCTTCTTCTCCTGCTTTATCTAAAGCAATGAATTCAGATTCCATAGTGGATCTGGCAATACATGTCTGTTTAGAGGATTTCCAAGAAATAGCTGCTCCTCATAATGTAAACACATATCCACTTGTGGATTTTGTTTCATTAGAATCTGATATCCAGTTGGCATCACTGTATCCTTCTAATACAGCTGGATATCTTGTATAATGCAGACCAAAGTTTAAGGTATATTTTAAATACCTTAAAACTCTTACAATAGCTAACCAGTGATTCTTTCCCGGATTACTAGTATATCTGCTCAGTTTACTGACAGCATATGCTATATCGGGTCTCGTGCAATTCATGATATACATTAGGCTACCAATTATGCTCGAATACTCTAATTGAGATATTCCTTCCCCAGTATTCTTTGTTAGATGTAAATTTACATCTAGCGGTGTCTTAACCGGACTATCATCATAACTTTTAAATTTGTCTAGCACTTTCTCAATATAATGAGATTGTGACAAGACTAGTCCATTTGATGTTTTGGTAATTTTCATACCAAGTATAACATCAGCCACACCCATATCTTTCATATCAAATTTACTGGCCAACATTTTCTTTGTAGCCTTAATGAATTCATTATTGCTCCCGATAATGAGCATATCATCCACATAAAGGCAAACAATGACATATCCTTTTTCCGTCCCTTTAACATAGACACATTTATCACATTCGTTGATTCTAAAGCCATTTTCGATCATGACTTTATCAAACTTTTCATGCCATTGTTTCGGAGCCTGTTTTAGTCCATAAAGTGACTTAACAAGTTTGCACACCTTCCTCTTATGATCAGGAGCTACAAACCCCTCGGGTTGCTCTATATAGATCTCTTCATTTAGATCTCCATTTAGGAAGGCTGTTTTCACATCCATTTGGTGTATCTCAAAATTATTGATAGCTGCAATAGCTATCAATATTCGAATGGATGTTATTCTTGTTACTGGTGAATATGTATCGAAATAATCAAGGCCTTCCTTTTGTCTATATCCCTTGACAACCAATCGGGCCTTATATTTTTCGATCGTTCCATCAGCTTTCATCTTTCTCTTGAAAATCCATTTACACCCTAATGGTTTATTTCCAGGAGGAAGATCCACCAGTTCCCACGTATGATTTTGCATGATGAATTCTATTTCACTGTTAATAGCCTCTTTCCAATGAGGAGTTTCGGGACTCGACATTGCTTCACTGTAAGTACGAGGCTCATTTTCTAACAAATATGTTAGAAAATCAGGACCAAAAGATGTAGACGTTCTAGCTCTCTTGCTACGTCTTGGCTCATCTTCCTCTTGTGAGGGTTCTTGGTCCATACTAGTTCTTTTTAAAGAACTCCGTTCTTGTGCCACTCGACAAGGAAATACATCCTCGAAGAAATGTGCATTCCTTGTCTCCATAATGGTGTTGACGTGTATATCATCAATTTCAGATTTATGCACTAAGAACCGATATGTCGAGCTATGGCTTGCATATCCAATGAAAATTTCATCAACCGTTTTAGGACCTATTTTTACCATTTTAGGTGGTGGGATAGCTACCTTTGCTAGACACCCCCACACTTTAAGATATTTGAAGGAAGGAGGACGACCTTTCCATAGCTCATAAGGTGTCTTTTGCAGCTTCTTGTGAGGTACTTTATTAAGTATATGATTTGCGGTTAAGACCGCTTCCCCCCACAAGTTATCTGGAAGTCCAGAATTTATCAACAAAGCATTCATCATTTCCTTTAAAGTACGATTTTTCCGCTCAGCAATTCCATTTGACTGAGGCGCATATGGTGCCGTGGTCTCATGAATGATTCCATGATCAGCACAAAATTTTTCAAGAGGGAAAACATATTCTCCACCTCTATCACTTCTTAGTACTTTGACTTTCTTGCTAAGTTGATTTTCAACCTCAATTTTGTATTGCATAAATGCTTCCAAGGCTTCATCCTTGCTTCTAAGCAAATATACATAACAAAATCTCGTACAATCATCAATAAAAGTAATAAAATACTTTTTTCCTCCTCTAGATTGTACCACCTTTAAGTCACATATGTCACTATGAATTAGACTTAAAGGTTCCGTACTTCTTTCAATTGACTTGAAAGACGTTTTTGCCATTTTAGCTTCAATACAAATTTCACATGCTTTATGTGAGTCAAAATTCATTTTAGGCAAAAATCCATTTTTCACTAGCTTTTGTATGGAACCATAATTTACGTGACCTAATCTACAATGCCATAAATTAGGAGATTCCAACAAGTAAGCAGAAGAAATAGTTTTATTAATATCGGAATTTGGTACAACTTTAGGCACGATGGTCATTACATTTAACTTAAACAGACCATCACATAAGTACCCTTTTCCTACAAACATCCCACTTTTAGTGAGTACAAATTTATCACTCTCAAACACTAGCTTGAAGCCATTCTTACTCAACAATGAGCCTGACACTAGATTCTTCCGAATGTCTGGCACATGAAGCACATTGTTGAGACTCAATTCCTTGCCGGATGTCATCTTTAAGACCACCTTTCCCATTCCTAGCACCTTTGAAGAAGAAGAGTTTCCCATGAACAGATTCTCGTTGTTGGCGCTCTCATATGTAGTGAACATATTTCGCTCGGAGCACACATGTCGAGTAGCGCCCATGTCTACCCACCACTGTTTGGGATTTCCAACCAAGTTGACTTCGGATACCACCGCAGATAAATTCAAATCTGTCACGTCTTCGGTGATTTTGGTAACTTCGGTCACGTTGGCTTGAGAATTCTTTCCTTTCTTAAAGTTTTCTTTGTTTTTGCGACAATCCTTAGCACGATGGCCAGCTTTGCTGCACACAAAACAGTTCCCTTTGAACTTCTTCTTCTCACCGTCTTTGAAATTTGAGCCTCTTGCTCCGCTTGGACCATCGAAATCGGAAATTTTCCTCCTCTTTGATGGACCTTGCTCGACCACATTTGCCTTGGCCTCTTGATGATAATTACCGGCCTTCTTCTCGGACTGGCGATTATCCTCCTCAATCCTTAATCTGACGATCAAATCCTCGAGCTTCATCTCCTTGCGTTTATGCTTCAAATAGTTCTTGAAATCTTTCCAAGTAGGTGGCAATTTTTCTATCAAAGCAGCCACTTGAAAAGACTCTCCAAGTACCATCCCTTCCGCATGAATATCATGTAGAATAAGCTGAAACTCTTGGACTTGACTAATCACTGTCTTAGAATCCACCATCTTGAAATCAAGGAATTTGCCGACTACAAATTTCTTTGAGCCGGCATCTTCCGTCTTGTATTTCCTTTCCAAGGATTCCCACAATGCTTTCGCATTGACCATTGGACTATATACGTTATACAACGCATTGTCCAATCCATTGAGGATGTAGTTCTTGCACAAAAAATCCGAATGCTTCCAAGCCTCCACGGCAGCCACAGTTTGCCGGTCAGGATTTTCACCAAGATCTGGTGCATCCTCTTGCAAGAATCTTGCCAAGTTAAGAGTGGTCAAGTAAAACAACATCTTTTGTTGCCACCTCTTGAAATCTTTTCCATTGAACTTTTCCGGTCTTTCACCAAGTCCAACAGAACCATGAGTTGGTGCCACATAAGGCGTCGCATACACAGTCCCACCACTGTGTTGCACGTTGGGATTAATCGGTCCACTTTCCGAATTGGTTTCACTAGTAGCCATTGTTATAAATCTATCAACAGAATATAACAACAATTAATAAACAGTCCAGTCTATCACAATAGTATAAATCAGAGTCTAGTATCACTAAAATTAAATTTAGAATCTGAAAATAATTTTAGTAAAGATTGACAGAATCAAATAAGAAAACGAAATTTAGAAAACGCTGTTTTGAAAACATTGTTTTGAGAACACTGTTTTGAAAACACTATTACGAAATTCGAAAGCAATGATTCTACACATGCAACACAAAGTATGCAAAAAACAAGAATAAGTCTTAAGAATGTTGGTTTCTACGTATACTTTGTGTATATTTGTGCAGAAAAACAATATCGAAAATATACTAACATGCATATGTTAAGGTTCCAAAAACAGCAGTAACGTAAGGAAAGAAATAATAGTATATTTAACAACTCACAAGAAGATTGCAGAACAGCAAAGGAAAAAGGTCGAGGCGTGAATTTGATTCACTGTCCTTAAGACTTATTCGTCCCGCAATGGTGCTGACGGTTCTTGATGACAGTCTCCCAGGATACAACGACAATACGTCTGAAATAGGAGCACTCCAAATTGCAGACCCGGCGAACCAAAACAAAGGCACAGAACTCTTTCGGACATAGGAATATAACAGAAAATAATTTCGGGATTCAGTATGTATATTTTTTTTTTTTTTTTTTTGTAAAACTGACTCGTATTTATACACAGTATCCACTGTGGGGTGCAACTCTTCACAGGAAAAACTGTTTAGCTGGAAAGGTCACAACTTTCCGGAAAAGAAAATAAATAAATAAATAAACTTTATTTATTTAAATATTTTTGTCCCAAAAAGAATAAAGCCTAATGGGCCCAAGCCCAAGCCACGGACCGGGACGGGGCGGCGCGTGGTGGACCTTGGGTCAACCTAGGTCCTCCCTCCTTACAAAACATGGGTACCCCCAAGGGGCCCATCCTTTAGCTCAAGGCTAAGCCTTATAAGGAGACAACATTTGCTTTAATTCTTCTATGTGGGATTTTCTCTTCCCTTCAAGTTGATCCACCAACTTTAACTTCAATTTTCTCATTCACCTTCCATTTGTTTTAGACATGTGAATATATCATGATCATCTATTCCAATAGATGAACATGAATCAATTTGGTCCTAACCAAAATATGGTTTAGAACCCATTTGAAAATTGATTCAAAATTGCTTCTCACAATGGGTTTAAAACCCAATTCCAATAGGAACCACCTTACACACTAACTCTTTCCACCTTTGACTAATCTAAGTATTTATTTCTCCCATTGGTGAGGTTTATTTTTTTTTTTATCTCATAGCACACTGGTAGCTGTGTTCTTAAAGCCCTTAAATATCACATGATGAGACCACAAAACAAAGACTAGTGTGGAACGCAATGAGGTACATCCCACTGCAAGCATAAAGTCCCAGTTAACTTGATCTGAAAATTTTCGTCTGACTTAGTACTTTCCATTTAATCAGGTGGGATGTCCTGAACATCATCTCACTTGGTCTCTGCCTTTGGTTGAAGATTCTGCAGTTTCTTTCCATCCAAATGCAATATTTAGCTGTGGATATAACAAGCTTGCTCAGCCAAGTCTCCAAGTCTCCAAGTCTTTACCTTTTATGAGTAAACGAAGCCAGTAGATTCCCAGATATTCAAAAATGTTTACTCAAGATTAACCTAGAGACAAAGCACAGAACCTAAACAACACAATTATGTGAGCAAGCAACATGAATATCTAAGGCATTATTAACTAGTCCGTAATGAAACTATACCTTATCTACTCAATGGTATAGTAAGCAAATAAAAACCAAAGCAAACATCAACTACAAAGTCAATATAAAATCTTTAGTCAAGATTCAATGAGCTCTCTAAGACTGAATGCGACTAACATAATTCCTAAGTTTATGAGCATATGCACAAGAGACAAACTTTCAAGCACTCAACAAGTTTGCATCAAGGAATACTATTTGATCACATATTTAATGTTGAAATATTACTAGTCGATGAACAGTAACGCAACAAGCATCTCTACACAATGGAAATATGTTGTATTAAACTTACTAGCTTTCTTTTTGCAGACTCTAGGATAGTCCCATCCTTGCGAATGCGTGTGACAGTGTACATCTCTGTTTGGGCATGAACCTGTGACACCTCCAGCCCAAGTCATGTCACGGAGCTGAGATGTCAAGTCATGTCAACGTTACAACCTTAAATACAACATATAGACCAACTACAACCTTAAGATCATAAAGAAACGTTACAACACGTCCTTACAAAAAATTTCCTTGATAGTACACATTGTATCGCAACGAAAACTGCATAATATAACACAACTTAATATGTACACTAAATTTTACATCATCGTGGTGATATATACTTCCTCACAGGACTTCAGCATAATTTTCCTTTACCTTTTCCCGAGGTCTCTCCTTGTTCAAACCTAGTACCTGAAAAACACATAAGATAAGGAATGAGCGCAAATCGCCCAGTAAGGATAATACGAGGAGTATACAACCCTTTCGAAATTATCAGAGAATTGATCATGAATTTTTAACGAAGACAAAGGATTTAGGGATGCCACAAACGAGCATTTACAACCATTTTACCGCATCACCTTTGTTCAGAATGAGCAGCCCAAGCCCAATAGAACATCATCATTTCTACTTGGACAGACTCATGGACTATGTATGTGCAATGCAAGAGAATACTAAATCATAATCATCATGAGAATAATGAGATAATAAATTCAGCAACATCAAATAAAATCAATTGCAACGCATGCTTGACTTGACACAACACGACAGACTCTAGCGCGCTTCATCATCTTTTTGTCAGTTACTCTCTTTTTCACTGGACACCAGTTACTTCGCTTCACTGGCCCTCCACTTAATGATGCCCCTTCATACAGGGTGTTCATCTCAGTCTTGTCCAGATTATGGAACGACTTTCATCAAGGAGCAGGCTTTGAGAGTGTTTTCGATCATAAGTCCTCAACAACGCTTTCAGGCTCATTATTGGGCGGACTAAGGGAATTCATTCTACCTTAAGTCCTTAACAACACAAGTCAACAAAAAGTACCAGTTCATAAGATCAACCGATATTCCAACATAAATATAGGAGTTCAACACAAGCATCGTCAACTGGTATGCCAAGCAAAACAATGGATACCGTAACGGAACCGCACTATCCTTACTTGTTTGGCTTTGTAGCTGATGAACTTCTCGCTTTCGGATTTTCTCAGCAGCAGAATTACCTATTAAATAAAATCTTTCTTGTTAGACAACCCTAAAATACAAACACACCTACCTTACCTCCCCCCTCCTTTACCGTTCATTTGTTCCAACTTATTACGGCTATTTCGTTAATTGGATTTATCCTAGCCCATAAGGTGCATCATTCGTACTATCATCCTTCTTGTACCTATCTGAACTCAATTCCCCATTCCTTATACTTCTTACCGCTTAACCATGAGTTTTCATAAGATTCGTCACCGGTTGTAAAAAATTACCAAAACACCCCTGGCCATAGGTAAAATTACCTACACACGCTGCTGACTTCTGCACCGATAAACACTCTCAATTGACTCAAATACCTTTTTAAAATAATGTAAACTATTTTTGTACTAAAAGTCATTTGATGAAATTTTCGCTCGGAAACCCCACCCAGATAACCAAACCGAGCGTGAGGGAACCAATTTTGTCAAAAATACTAATTAGCCTCCAAATATCATGAAATTTTAGTCACAGAAGTGTCTCAACTGCATGAAGTTTTAGTAAATTTTTTTAGATTAAAATACATTCATTTAATATTTTTAAAAAATCAAAATCCTATTTTAAGGATAAATATATTTAACATTGTTGGGAAACTCAGAAAAATCCTAAAATTTTACAGTATGTAGATCATTCAAAAAGAATAGGAGTTTTTCTTTGTATTTAGCCAAATTCGAGCTTACAGTTATGTTTCAAAAATGAAGTTTGAAATCAGTTAGAGACTAAGATTTTTAGCGACATTTACAGTCACTATTCATCACTTTTGGATCAAATTTGCACTTTTTTTTTTATCTCTTTCCACACTCCAAGTTGCATTCTTCAGGTTTGCATGCCCAGAAATATTTTCCCTTCTTCACTTATACATGTATTTTATGCTAACTTATCTCATTACCTATTTAATTCCCCTTCAAATACCCTTTAAACCACTTTGATCTCACTTTGTTTCCACCTATCTAACTTCATAACTTCACTTAACATGGAATCATATCATAACATAATCAAATCAGCCCTAATTTCCATCAAGAACACATATCAAAACACCAAGAACACACACACACACACACACACACACACACACAGTTAATTTTTACCTCACTTTCAAGACCCGTTGACAAAAATACCTTATGTTTATTGCAATCTCTTCCTTTCTTTTGATTCTATAACTTATTTGTTTGACTTTTCACGAAAAATTCTGGATTTTCCTCACATTCCCCCTTAATCAGCTACCACGCACAACTTCGCACTCTGTAGGCTGGTTTTTTCCCTGATTTTGGCGGTCCATAACTACTTCAATTTGTCTCCAAATTGATCTCTGCTTCTTGGGTTTTCTTCCTCTCTCTTTTCTCTAAGACTTCTCAGTTGAAGGTATCCTGTGATTCCTTCTGAATTTTTTGTGATTATCCCTCAAACTGCTGTCCAAGGTAAGCATTTCCCTCATGCCACCTCACTCTCCACTTATCTCTACATGCACACACTCCACCTCTTAAAAATAAGAGGTGTCATTCCCCACGAAATCAGACCAGTTTTTTTTTAATTTTTAATTTTTTTAATAATAAACAACAACAAGGGTATTACACCCTTCCCTCCTAAAAAAAAAGTTCGCCGTCGAAATTAAAATTAACGCACCTTAATATGCAAATAAGTGAGGATATCTTTGCCGTATCAAAGCTTCAGGCTCCCAAGTGGCCTTTTCTACTGCATGGTTCTTCCAAATCACCTTAACCACCAGTACTACTTTAGAGAGGAGCACTTGCTCCTTTCTATCGACCACTTCCACAGGTATCTTCTGGCATGATAGATTGTCGTGAATCTCTACTGATTCTAGTTTTATCATGTGTACCAGATCCGTAACATATTTCCTTAGTATAGATACATGGAACACATTGTGCAAGTGTCCTAACTCCGGGGGTAGTTCAAGTTTATATGTTAATGCTTCAATCCTCGACAAGATCCTGAATGGTATGATGAATCTAGGGCTTTATTTTCCTTTTCTTCCAAACTGCATAATTCCTTTCCACGACAACACCTTCAAAAATACGAGGTCACCTACCTCGAATTTCAACGATCTTCATCTTTTATCAGCGTTGCTTTTCTACCTACTCTGCGTGGTACGAAGCCTGTCTTGTATTATTTTAACCTTATCCTCCGTTTCTTTAATTAACTCAGTACGAGATAACCGCCTTTCTCCGACCACATCCCAGCAAATCGGTGTACGACACCTTCGACCATACAATGCTTCGTACGGGGCCATACCAATACTTGCCTGATAACTATTGTTATACAAAAACTCAATTAAGGGTAATTGTTCATCCTAATTTCCTCCAAAATCTGGATCATTCGTTCAGATTGTCCATCCGTCTGTGGATGAAACTCCGTACTCATGCTCGGCCTAGTCCCTAACTCCTCTTAGAAACTCTTCCAAAATCTAGAGGTAAACCTTGTATCCCGATCAGATACGATGTAACTGGCACACTGTATCGGCTAACTACCTCATTGATATAGATTTGGGCTAGTCATTCCTCCATATCCCCTTACCTTATAGGAATAAATCGAGCCGTCTTGGTTAAACGATCTACTATCACCCAAATAGATGTATTTCTATTAAATGTCCGGGGTAATCCGGATACAAAGTCCATGGTAATATGGTCCCACTTCCACTCGGGAATAGGTAATGGTTGCAGTTGTCTAGCCATCTTCCTATGATCAACTTTTACCTGCTGACAGGTCATGCATTTTGATACAAACTCTAATATTTCCTTTTTCATGCCCGGCCACCAGAAACTTTGTCGTAAGTCCCGATACACGCATTTTGATACAAACTCTAATATTTCCTTTTTCATGCCCGACCACCAGAAACTTTGTCGTAAGTCCCGATACATCTTCGTCTCTCCTGGATGGATTGAGTACTTAGAATTATGTGCGTTTGTCAAGATTTTCCTTCTTAATTCATCCTTAGGCGGAAAATACACCCGATCTTCATATCTATAAATTCCTTCCCCATCACAACTGAAATCCTCTTTGTCGTTCTTTTTTAACGCCACTTGAATCTTGAGTAACTTCTTGTCTTGACTTTGAGCCTCTTTAATTCGATCAAGTAGCATAGGTTGAATCTCCATTTGGAATAGGCTACTGCTCCCTTCTCCTCTCACTTGCACCTCAATTTGGAGCTTGTGCAGGTCGTCTATAATCGCCTTATGTTGGGTAACCATGGAAGCTAAATTCTCTATTCTCTTTCTGCTCAAGGCATCAGCTACCACATTCGCCTTCCTGGGATGGTACAATATGGAGCAATCATAATCTTTAAGGAGTTCTAACCACCTTCTCTGTCTCATGTTAAGTTCTTTTTGCGTGAAAATATACTTTAAACTTTTGTGATCTGTATAAATCTCACAAGTTACACCATATAAGTAATGTCTCTAAAATTTGAAGGCAAATACAACTGCTACTAGCTCTAGGTCATGTGTTGGATAATTCCTCTTGTGGTTTTTCAGTTGCCTTGACGCATAAGCGATCACTTTCCCCTTCTGCATAAGAACACACCCTAATCCCTCTCGGGATGCATCACTATATATCACAAACCCATCAGACCTAGATGGTAAGGTGAGTACTGGGGCAGTCACTGACTTCTCCTTTAGTTCTTGGAAACTACCGTTCGCACTTCTCTATTCAATTAAACTTCACATCCTTTCGGGTCAGGTTGGTCAGCGGGTAGGCAATCTTAGAAAAGTCTTTAATAAACCTCCGATCATACCCGACTAGTCCTAGAAAACTATGAACCTCATAAACGGATGTTGGGCATTCCCAGTTTGATGCCGCTTCAACTTTCTCGGGATCTACCGATATCCCTTCCTCGGTTACGACATGGCCCAAAAACTACACTTTTTTAAGTCAAAACTCACACTTCTTGAATTTGGCATATAACATGTGGTCTCTCAATATTTGTAAAACTTGCTGCAGATGTTGAACATGTTCTTCTTTGCTGTTCGAGTATATCAGAATGTCATCGATGAAAGAGATAACACAACGATCAAGATATCCTCAAAATACCCGATTCATCAAATCCATAAGGCTGCTGGGGCATTAGTCAACTCAAAAGGCATCACCAAAAATTCATAGTGCCCATATCTGGTCCTAATGGCTGTCTTAGCAATGTCGCTTTCCTTCACCTTTAGTTAATGATATCCTGATTGAAGGTCCTTAAAGAAATATTTTGTGCCGTATAACTGATCAAAAAGATCATCTATATGTGGCAAGGGATACTTATTCCTGACTGTTACCTTATTCATCTCTATGTAATCAATACATAGCCTCATAGACCTGCGACACCCTCAACCCTGCTGACATCACCGGACTGAGTTATCGATCATAATCACATTCAAAACCCTGTGCTGTATATATAGAGCAACTACATCCTCATACTCATACATCATTAATAGACGCTCCAAAATGCGATGTTACAAAAAAATTTCTTACAAACATACATCATACTACAACGGAAGACTTTCAGGTCTTTAAACAACATGAATGTATACAACCTAATATACGACTGTAGTCATAGGACTTTTAATAACCTATCTCGCAATTCAATCTTTATCCCACAATTCCTAGCTGGTCTTACCTAACACAACTGATTCCCCTTGCTCTACTTGTCTAGCTTGTTTCTTTTTCCTTTTTATAAGGTTCTCCTTGATCAACCTTATAGCCTGCACGATACAACATAAGGAATGAGCGCAAATCGCCTAGTAAAGACAACACGAGGAGTATCGTGTACAAATGATTCAAAAGACTCAGAGGAATAATAATCATCTCAACGACATAAATGAATCAAGAGTTCCAATAATTTTCAACATCAGCATAATTGTCAAATGATGTTTTCTTTCGTCAGACTGAGTGGCTTCAAGGCCCAACAGAACATCATTATTGCCACCTCCTCATTGACAAGACTGATTGACCAACAGACTGACTGACTATGCAAGTGAACCATAAAACCAAAAATTGAAAAGACAAACATCAGCGAAATAGAAGTCATTAAAATCATTAACATCAAAAGAAAATCAAATGCAATGCAACTCAGACACGACATACTAGACTCGGGTGCCCTACATCCTCTTTGCCAGTAATCATATTTCACAGGCCATCCTCCTCATATTGATGTTCCATTTTTATGTGATGTTCATCTCAGTCTCAAGTAAATAGAATAGACACTGTCAACAAGCAGGGAACTTATTTAGAGTGCTTTCCCTAACCACGTTACAGCCAAGCAACGAGACTTCATCAACGGGACGGACTAAGGGAAAGTTTATTCCACCTTATGTCCTCAACAACACAGCTCAACAAGGAATACCAGATCAGAAGATCAACCAGTGTTCAGACCTAACAACAAGAGTTCAATGTAACATCATCAACAGGGCAGACTTGGAAGAAGATTGTCGCAAGTCCTCAACAACGTTCTTACATAAGAGAAATGTCGACTACCAATAAGTGCCAACATTTCACAACAACACGCAACGACCTCAACAATATCATCATTGCCCTCAACCCTGGTGACATCACTGGGCTGAGGGTGTCGCAAGACCCATCCTTCTTCTTTACAAATAATACTGAGGCCCCCCATGGTGAAACACTGGGACAAATAAATCCTAGCTTCAATAGTTCTTCCAGTTGTACCTTCAACTCACTCATCTCGGAAGGTGCCAGTCTATAAGGTGTCTTGGATATGGGCCAGTTCCGGGAACTAAATCAATACTGATCGGTCTGGTGGTAACCCTAGAAAATCTTCAGGAAAAACATTTGGAAATTCGTTGACTACGGGTATCTGCTCCAATTGTGGCTCACTAACACGAATATCGTATACGTGTGCCAGATAGTCTCAGCACCCGCTACGAAGACAACGACGAGCTCGTAGAGCTAATATTAGGTAAGGGGCCTTTACCACCCTATCCCTTTGTATGACGGCTTTAGGTCTATTGGGCATCGATAACTTAATCAACTTACGACGACAATCTACGTTAGCATGATGAGCAGTTAACTAATCCATTCCGAGGATTACGTCAAAGTCCCCCAGATCTAAGGTTATAAGGTTAACATGTAAGATCTGATCAACTATTTGAATTGGGCATTCCTTATATATTTTATTGGTTAGAAGGGATTTGCCATTGGGTATGTTCACAAAAAGTATGGCATCAAGTGGCTAACAGGGCGTCGTTAACTTTTTCACAAATGCTAATGAAACAAAGGAATGGGTAGCACCAAAATCAAACAATACAAGGGCTTTACAATAATAGACAGGAAAAGTACCTGTCACCACATCTTCAAATTTTATAGCCTCTTTTAATTCCATCACATTTGCACGACCTACCGCTCTCGGCCTTCCTTCTATGGTCAGTGTCTTCTGCTGAGGGCACTCCTTCGCATTATCTCCTGATTATTGGCACTCGTAACAAACTCTCTGATACAACCTACAGTCATTGGCTCTGTGGCCCTGCTTGCCACTCTTGAAACAAGATCATGTTGCTTTTACATAGTTGGAGCCCTCATGCCTCGTTCCACACCAATGACATTCTCGAGTCCCACTCATTTGCCTTGAACCTTGTCCAGATTTTCCTTCTTCTATGCTTTTTCTAACTTTTCTTTTGTTACCTCTGCCTTTGTCTTGTCCTCTATTATGTTTCCTTCCTTGTTCTCTTCTTTCTTCCCACGCCTCCCAACTTTCCACCTCCACTAACAATGCCTTCTCTACCGACTCAGCAAATGTTCAAAGTTGAAAGCTTTTCACCATTCTCCTCAAGGGTTGTCTCAAATCCTCCTCAAAGCGTCTGGCCTTACGATCCTCCGTATTCACCTGGTAAGGAACAAAACATGCTAATTCGTCAAATTCCTAGATATACTCCTGCACAGTCTTGTCCTTTTGTTTTAATCTAAGAAAATATGTTTCCAACCTATATTGTACAGTCAGAGGAAAATACTCTTCCTCGAATAGCCACTTAAATTGGCTCTACTTGATGTAAGCTCGTTTTGCTTCCCTCATTTCTTCTACTTGCTTCTGCACTTCCTACCCATAAATTGCCAACCCTCATAACATATGCGTAGCAAATGCAACCTTATGATATTTTCCTTAACCAGTTATTTCAAATGCCTTTTCCATTTCCTTTAGCCAAGTAACTACCTTTATTGGATCGCTTCCTCCGTGGAATTCACTAAGTCGAGCATCCTGAAAATCTCGAAACTTACATTCCCGCCTTTTCGCTACTGGATTTGTTGCATTAGCAGCAACTGGTTGTGCTGCAGGTGTTGCTAAAACTTCCCGCAGAAGTCCCACCAATTCCCTTCTTAAGTCTTCTCTATTAATTTCTGCCCTATTATCATTGTTGTTCCCCACGCTGGCACCTTCGGTGTAAGCCAAAGCAGCTTTAGTTTGGGGTGCCTCTTGCGGAGGATCTCTCTCATGTTCTCTTGGTATTGGGATCTCTCGATATCGTAGGTTACGTGCCATTATGGAAATAGTATAGCAAGTCTTACATTCACATATAACAAGCACAACTTCATTGAATAACGACATTAGTACAACATAAGTCTCATGCTATGATTATTATACAACGATAGATTATACGCCTAGACATACAACATTTGCCTCAAGCAAACCCATATCGCTTTTTAAACAGCTACACATTTCAGTAGTCTTCATCTAGTAACATCTTCCGCTCGTTACCAGACAAGGCTCTGCCCGGAGGGCATTCACGAACTACTTCCTGCATCTTTTGAACAACCAGCAAGCTAGCATCCATTGTATCCTCAACCAACCTATTTGCCTTCTTATTTTCCTTAAGACATTATATCTCCATTCTCTTTATCTCACTGTCTGCTTTAACTTTTAGGGATTCTAGCTAATTGAACAGTTCATCCCTCTCGCCGGAGACCTTTATATACTTTCGTTTTCAAAAATTCATGACCTTCCTCCTAGACCGCTCACTCGATCCTTCTTCTTTCACTTCTACATCAGCTCGATAAGGTTGATCATCCTCTATTTCCTCTATCTCGGGGCCCTGCAAATTCATGACCACAGGCTCCTCATCTGAATCCACTAAGTCCTCCTCAATTTCTTCGGGGTCTTCCTCACTATCCATATCGGGGTTCAAACACATCCATCATATCATCTTCAATCCACCCTCTTATATTCGCTGGTGCACCTACCATTTCCAGCAACAACAATAGAATGACAATTCTTATAAATCAGCTATGCCATAATTGGTCCGATTACACACTTTGGTCACCCTGTCACGTTCTTTTCCTTAATCTTGTATCAAGACTTACACGTCATTCTAAGCACCCAACAGTCTACAAAATCGTAACACCTAAGCTTTGATACCACCTGTGACTCCCTCAGCGCAAGTGACATCACCGAAGCTGACATGTAAATCTTGTCAATGTTACAACCTTAAATACAACACAGACCAACTACAACCTTAAGATCATAAAGAAATGTTACAACACGTCAAAAACCGCATCTTAACACAACTTAATATGTACATCAAATCTTACATCATCATGGTGATATATACTTCCTCACAGGACTTCAGCATAATTTTTCTTTACCTTTTCCCGAGGTCTCTCCTTGTTCAAACCTAGTACCTGAAAAACACATATGATAAGGAATGAATGCAAATCGCCCAGTAAGGATAATACGAGGAGTACAACGTACAACACTTTCAAAATTATCGGAGAATCGATCATGAATTTTCAACAAAGACAAAGGATTTAAGGATGTCACGAATGAGCATTTACCACCATTTTACCGCATCACCTTTGTTCAGACTGAGCAGCCCAAGCCCAATAGAACATTGTCATTTTCATTTGGACAGACTCATGGACTATGCAAGTGTAATGCAAAAGAACACTGAGGCATAATTATCATAAGAATAACGAGATAATAAATTCAGCAACATCAAATAAAATCAATTGCAATGCATGCTTGACTCGACACGACACGACAGACTCTGCGCGCTTCATCCTCTTTTTGTTAGTTACTCTCTTTTTCACTGACCACCAGTTACTTCGCTTCACTCGCCCTCCACTTAATGATGCCCCTTCATATAGGGTGTTCATCTTAGTCTTGTCTAGATTAGGGAACGACTTTCATCAAAGAGCGGACTTTGAGAGTGTTTTCGATCATAAGTCCTAAACAACGCTTTCAGGCTCATTATTAGGCGGTCTAAGGGAATTCAATATACCTTAAGTCCTCAACAGCACAAGTAACAAGAAGTATCAGTTCATAAGATCAACCGATATTCCAACATAAATATAGGAGTTCAACACAAGCATCCTTAACATGGTATGCCAAGCAAAACAACGGATACCATAACAAAACCACATTATCCTTACATGTTTGGCTTTGTAGTCAATGAACTCCTCGTTTTTGGATTTTCTTAGCAACATAATTACCTATCAAATAAAATCTTTCTTGTTAGAAAACTCTAAAATACAAACACACACCTACCTTACCTCCCCCTTCCCTTACCGTTCATTTGTTTTAAACTTATTACAGCTATTCCGTTAACAGGATTTGCCCTAACCCATAAGGTGCATCAACCGCACTATCGTCCTTCTTGTACCTATCTGAACTCAATTCCTCATTCCTTATACTTCTTACTGCTTAACCATGAGTTTTCACAAGATTCGTCACTGGGTATGAAAAATTACCAAAACACCGCTGGCCATAGGTAGAATTACCTAAACACCCTGCCGACTTCTGCACTAATAAACACTTCCAATTGACTCAAATACCTTTTTAAAACAATGTAAACTGATTTTTGTACTCAAAAGTCATTTGGTGAAATTTTCACTCAGAAACTCCATCCGGATAACCAAATCGAACGTTAGGAAACCAATTTTGTCAAAAATACTAATCCGCCTTCAAATATCATGAAATTTTAGACACTGAAGTGCCTCGACTGCATAAAGTTTCAGTAAAATTTTCAGATTAAAATACATTCATTGATATTTTTAAAATTTTGAAACCCAATCTTAAGGATAAATATACTTAACATTGTTAGCAACTCAAAAAATCCCAAAATTTTACAATATGTACATCTTTCAAAAAGAATAGGAGTTTCTCTTATGTATTTGGTCAAATTCGAGCTTACAACCATGTTTCAAAAATGAAGTTTGAAAGCAATTGGAGACTAAGACTTTTAGCGACATTTATGGTCACTATTCATCACTTTTGGATCAAATTTATACGTTTTCATCTCTTTCCACACTCCAAGTTGCATTCTTGAAGTTTGCATGCCCAGAATATTTGTCCTTCTTCACTTATACATGCATTTTATGCTAACTTATCTCATTACCTATTTAATTCCACTTCAGATTCCATTTAAACCACTTTGATCTCACTTTAATTCTACCTATCTAACTCCATAACTTCACTTAACATGGAATCATATCATAACATAATCAATTCAGCCCTAATTTCCATCAAGAACACATATCAAAACATGAAGAACACACACACAAAGCTAATTTTTACCTCATTTTGAAGACCCATAACTTCTTCGTTTCTGGACGAAAATACCTTCTGTTTATTGCAATCTCTTCTTT
Organism: Escallonia herrerae; assembly: GCA_033070095.1. Taxonomy (NCBI): domain Eukaryota; kingdom Viridiplantae; phylum Streptophyta; class Magnoliopsida; order Escalloniales; family Escalloniaceae; genus Escallonia; species Escallonia herrerae. Next base: position 135,024 of record JAVXUP010000814.1, on the reverse strand, counting down.
TTCTTTCCCTTCAATAACTTCTCTATATGGCGCTTCAAGAAAGTCTTTCTGGATTTTCCTCAGATTCCCCCTTAATTAGGTACCTCGCACGACTTTGCACTCTGCAGGCTGGTTTTTTTTCCTGATTTTGGCGGTTCATAACCTTTTCAATTTGTCTCCAAATTGATCTATATTCCTTGGGTTTTCTTCCTCTCTCTCTTTTCTCTATGACTTCTTAGTTGAAGGTATCCCGTGATTCCTTCTGAATTTCTCGTGATTCTCTCCCAAATTGCTGTCCAGGGTAAGCATTTTCCTCATGCCACCTCACTCTCCACTTATCTCTACATGCACACACTTCACCTCTTAGAAATGAGAAGTGTCATTCCCTTTTGTTTGTGGCTGCCTTTGGCAGCCACAAAATCAGACCATTTTTTTTAATAATAAACAACAAGAAGGTATTACAGAAGCTTTCCATCTTTCACACACTACCACATAATAAACAATAACAAGAGAGTACACGTCATTGATTTGCAAATACACATGACATACATTCCTCATGTATTAACAAAATTTTTATCAGTTCTTGCTGCTTCCTTGGGATAGACTTTGAGCCACATGTATGCCCTATCAAGTTCTTTTTTAGTTGTTCGAGTTTGTTGTTGACTCTTTTTGGTTTTCATTTCCACGTTAGTACACAGAGCAATGTATCGTGAAAATGATCATGTATCTTGGCTTCATCAGTTAACCAAAGTTAACTAATACCTCCCATTGTTCATTTTGTCCACCCTCGGATATGTCATATTCCTCAGGGATTTTGCTCGATCGCCTTCCATAAAGTACTTTTGCTTTATCTCATACTTTTAACATCTCCATATGCTGTCAAGCCTCTTAAATATATGCTTTTTTGCCATCGGATGGTCTGTCATGTATCGTTTCTGCAACTCTAACACTCCCGAAAATCAATAGCTCTGTCGCCCCTAATAAGTTCTTATTTGATTAAATATCACTAAAACACATACTATTACCCATTTTATTATTTTTCGTCACAGAGACATTAATTCACAGTTATGGCCCCCACAGTTTTTTCAAAATTATAAAGATGCCTCCAGAATTTCAAAAATTATATTTTTGTCCCAAAATTATTTTAAGTTCCTACACACTACCAATACCCGAGCATTACTCAAATTTAACGCCTGTTTATTTTTCTTCGGAGCATTGACGGTCATTTTGAACAGCTCCCGAAATTCAGGATATTACAGTTGCTTAATTCAAACATCAACGTGAAATACATGAATTCCATATCAATTCCAATAGTTGAAACATTAGTAGGTGTATTGAACTACAAATGTAGAGACAATTATACTGTAATTTCAGCCCACGTAACATCCAGATCATCTTGCGTGAAATCTCTAAAACTTGTTATATGAACTGGGAAGATATTGGACTTATAAAGCCAGGTCCCATGCCATGTAGTCATCTCTCTTTTAGCATCGGTATACATTTGCCCATAGTTATTGTATGCCCACATACCTTTATGTCTCCTTAGCCCAAACACTTGCACACATCGTAGGTCCCTGCGCCTTCTTTGGAGCTGACAAAGTAAGCTCACAATATAAAAGATCTTACCATTTTTTAAGGAACTGGAGTTAGCAATAATCAAGTTTCATTTATGAAATATAAAATAATATTATAACCTGATATGCTAGAACCCTCAGTCTCCAGCTGAACCCTCAAATTATGAACCGTAGTGCTCTGGAGCCTGTGAAAACTGGTCTTCAGTTCGTGGTGCCTCTACTTCTTCATATAACAGTCGACGTCGCCATCCAGCCATCTAAAACTAGTCTCTATATATTTGGCAAATATTAAAACAAGCAATAAGTAATACTCCCTCCGTCCCTTAAAGACCGATCTATTTGACTTTACACGTATATTAAGGATTTATGTTATATATTGTATGTCTTTCCCATTTTATCCTTTAGAGAGGGGGAAGAGAGTGGGCTATAAGAGAGAAAATTGGTTGGTAGAGTGTTAAATGTGGAGAAAGAAATAGAATAAAAAAGTGTAAAGTGGTGGGCCAGGAGAGAGAAAATGAGTTGGTAGAGAATTAAATGTGGTGAGAGAAATAGAATAAAAAGGATAAATATGTAAAAATACCTGCGGAATCTTTCCTAATTTGGAAGTGATCAATTTTTGTAGGACGACGCAAAAAAGAAATATGATCAATTTTTTAGGGACGGGGAAGTACTTGTTAGAGTACAATTTGAAAAACTACAAAGCTTCTAAACTGGTGCAGTGAAATTAAAGTAACCTTTACTACTAATTAAAGTACTGCTAACACCACAAATTAAGATAAGTGACTTCCCAACTACTCCATTAATCTCTGTCAAAATTGTACAAAAATCGATGTACAAGTCCAGAATTCATGATTGCCACATCATTTCCTACGCAGATAAAGAAGCAAACATGCTAAATTATAAAATAATGCCACTAACTGTATTAAAGACTTGCAACACAGAGTGGGAATGGCATAATGGAGCATACACAAAAGGCTTGCAACACATACAGCTAAGAGAATTCAATTAGATATGGACAAACACCTGGTATTTAAGAAATATGAATCTAAGAAGAAATGACCTTTCAATGTAGCTCATTTCTTTTAAAAATTCAATAATGAATCCAAGAAAAATGAAAGCTTATACAAAAACACTTATTCACTATCCCAAGAGTCCTTGTCCTTATATGCAACTGCGTCTTCGTCTTACTGATTAGACTGTTAGACTGTCCCGTCCCCTTGGCTGTCTATTTGGCCTTTCCCTTGTATCAACAAACTCTCCCTCGACATCATTCCTACCCCAGGTAATGTTGTCTGTATCTATGTCTTAGGTTGTGCAAAAAAAAAACTTGAGTTGATGAGTGGTAACTCATCCTCGTCATCAGATTATGCTTTGGCATTTTCACACTAATCTCGTGGCTTTGTTCGTATTACAAAAAGCTAACCATTTTCCCTTGGATCATCAACTTTGAATACTTGTTCCACCTGAGAGGGCAATACAAATGGATCCGTTTGAAAAGCAAACCTTTTTTGGTTCACAAGAGTATACCCATATCGATCAGCTTTAATCCCATTTGTTGCGTGATTTCATGTCATACTATTTACACTTAAAAAACACCGGCTTGCCAACTCTGTAATAATCTCGCTCTCTTATGTCTTCCTGAACACCAAAGTATTCCAAAAGTTGATATGTCGGGTTCGTATCTTTGGATGAGGAATATTCCTGAGTCATTGCAGTCACAAATACGCCGCTGTTTTGGGTCTACGCTTCTTCTCAAGGCTCTCTGTGTGAAAGTGGTACCCATTTACTAAGTAGCCCTTGCATTTCTTGCATGTATCGTTTGGACCACGTGCAAGAGCTTTAATTTCTTTAGAGGCCTCATCTTCCATGGACTTGATCTGTGAATAAGAGGAAGTTCAATTATGGCAATCTTAAAGCATGTGCCTGTATGTTATATACATATACATGTACATATAAATATATTATGTATGTCTATATATATGCATATAGTTATTAATATATATCTAAACGCCTTACGTAATCATGAAACCATGAAGAAAATTCCTTCTTTTGTGCTGTATCAAGATCCCATTGCATCCCTCTTTTACACTTTCTCATCCTTAATTCATAGGTATCCCTACAAATCCTATATGCATGCACACATAGAAAGATGCATGCTGATATGAATTGATGCGAAACATATATGAACAAAACTCATTTTTTATTCTTACTTGAAGTACTTCTCAGCCTCATCACAGTTGAATAACATATACTGATGAGCCATCTCTTTGTCGCTGGAATCAAGAGGAACGTGCAAAGGATTTCCTAAAAAGTGACCTCTTTGTTCAAATACGGATAAGTTTGACTTGTTGAATGTATCCATCATCATTCCTTCCAACTTGGTTCGAAGAAGCATCCATATCTCCTAAATACCTTGAGCAGAACGTAAGGCATTGTTCAGTAATATAGACTTCTGACAATCGACCCTATATATATATATATATATATATATATAATGTACTCTTTAATCTTATATATATATATATATATATATATATATATATATATATATATATATATATATATATATATATATATAAGAAAAAGCAAATATGTTGCTAGCCTTAGACAACTTGCCTAAGGTAACGGCTAAAACGACGTAGTTTTGATTAATTTTCATTGATTTTTCTTTTTCAGTTTTGATTAAATTCTTTTAACTTTTTCTTTGCGTTTCTCTCTTACTTCTCCCCACTCTTGGTTTCCCTTTCCAATGCGAACCACCATCAAGAACCACCATCAAGCTCAAATCCAGTACCCACCACGCCGCCGCCGCCGCCGCCACGTCAGGAACCACCACAACTTTGAACAGTTTTCACTACGATCACCACCATGACCACCCACGACTACCAGGTTCCAGTTCACTTCACGTCGGGGCATCTCTCTCTCACATCAGACCATACAGGGGTTCATCGCCGACCGATCCTGTTCAAAATTTCAGTCAACGACCAATCAATTTTGGTTGGTTAAATTTAATCCACAGTCTTGATTTCCAATAAATCATAAGTACGTAATACTGAAATTGTTGCAATAGATTACACCATCAAGGACAATCACCAGTGCGTTCATCAATTGTTCGCCTCTTTCATTGGTCGGCGATTGCGCAAGGTGGAGGTGGCTAATTCTGTGATGTGCCGAGAGGAGAGAGGGCGGGTAGTAGTGGGCTTATGTATGGTGGTGGTGGGCGTAATGGTGGCGTGTGGCTTGTAACAGTGGTGGGTGGTGGGTTGTCGACGAAAGAGGCCGGTGATTGTGCAATGTGATGGTGGCAGGTTCTGTGATGTTGCGGTGGAGAGAGGACCGACAGTGGTGGGTTTTATATAGTGGTAGTGGTTTGTGATGGTAGGTAATGGGTCATGGTGTGGAGGCTGGCCGGCAATGGGGTAGACTTGTAGGCAAGAACTGATAGTCAGAGAGAAAGTTACGGGGGAGAGAAAAAATGAAAACAGATAATTAATAAACTGTGCACATGACACAGTTTTAATCTCTAGCCTTAGGCAAGTTGCCTCAGGCTAGCAACATATTCTCTTTCCCCATATATATATATATATATATATATATATATATATATATATATATATATATATATATATATATATATATATATATATATATATATATATATATATATATATATATATATATATATATATATATATATATAGGGAGCTGATCCATTGCTCGCGCTAGCAAATGGAGTTAAGTTGCAAGCGCGATCTGACCGTCCATCCTGAAAAATGGACGGCCCAGATCGCGTCCTTTTTGAATACTGTCAGTCGTCCGCGACACTATGTCGCGGACGGACTTTTTTACCTTTTTGCCCCTCCGCCCCGTCCGCTACACTATTTCCCGGACAACAAGTTTTATATTTTTTTAAAGTACGTCCGCTACATTATGTAGCGGACGTACTTTAAAAAATATACCCTTCAGCTCTCGTCCGCTACATAATGTAGCGGACGAGTAGGCAGTGTTTTTTTCCCCTTTCTCTCTCATTTCTCACATTATTTGTCTGACATGTTCTATTTCTCTCTCTCTTCCCTCATCAATGCTCATGTCTCTTTCTCTTTCTCATGAATATTCTCTCTCCTTTCTCTTTCTCTCACCACTTTTTATTTTCTCTCTCATCCTCCCCCTCTCTCTCTTTCATGTTTATCCTGCTTCACTTCACACACAGAGTAGAGAGAAAGAGTGTGTCCGGCCACCTACAGCTCCGTCGAACAGAACCCGTTCAAGTCCATCAGCAACAAGCCGTACTATATTTGTTGCCGATCTTGTATTTCTTCTTGTATTTTTGTTTTTGTTTTGGGTAATGCTTTGTTGATTTTTTGTGAGTTGGATTGGGGCTCTTTACTAGGCTCTTTTTTGGTCAAGTGATGATAAGCACTGAAGAATCTTTTTTGCATCTTTCTACTTGTTTCTTAGCCAAACAACAACCCTTTGAAGTGCTGAACCTGTAAAAGCCTCCGAAGGAATTAAAGAAGGAAGCTGCATCACCAAAAATTCCTTACAAGAAAACCAGAAACTCATATGAACCCACAACCACAACAAAAATTAAACTCAAATGAACCCACAACCACCACCATTTGGCCATCGCCACTGAACCCATCGCTACCGCTACTGAACCTCTGCCTCCCCGAACCACCACCATTCAAACCTCCACCATCCCAAATCTCTATGCAAGATAAATAACTAATCTAAACAGAGAGAGGTAGAGAGCAGATGAAGAATTAAGTCTCAAAATTTCAATTGGGTCTCAAAATTCTCAAATTTTCAATTGGGTCTCAATTTCAATTGGGTCTCAGTTTTACCACCCAAAATGGGGTTGCCACAACAGGTGGATTGCTTCCTTCCTCTGTCGTCGCCGGAAGCGGAGCTATTCTAGGTGGACAAGATGGTGTCCATCCCGCGGTCGCCGTTGTTCTAGGTGGACGAGATGGTGTTAGGCTTGGTCCTGGTGCTATTAGTTGAGCTCTACTGCTCTCTCCTACCCCGCCGGCGACAGCTCCGAAGCATGACTAACAATATCACCGCTACCGCCGCCATCGTCGCTGCCGCCACCAACGCTGATTCGCCTGATCAACCGCGAGGTCCAACAGCCGTTGCTGCTCCTCCTAATGGCAACTTCTTCGCACAAGGGGTTCTTCGAGCGCCAAGAGGCTTTCTCTTCCCTTCGGTTTCTGGCATGGACGAGAGAGAGAGAGAGAGAGAGAGAGAGAGAGAGAGAGAGAGAGTCAGAGAGTTAATTAGAGAAAGGAGAGAAAGAGAAAAAAATGAAGAGAGAGAGGAGAAAGAAAGGGAAAATGTCAGAACATTAAATAAGGAAAAGGAGAGAGAAAGAGGAAAATGTCACAACAAGTTTTATGTTTTTTTAAAGTACGTCCGCTACATAATGTAGCGGACGTACTTAAAAAAATATAAAACTTGTTGTCCGGGAAACAGTGTAGCGGACGGGGCAGAGGGGCAAAAAGGTAAAAAAGTCCGTCCGCGACATAGTGTCGCGGACGACTGACAATATTCGAAAAGGGCGCCATCTGGGCCGTCCATTTTTCAGGATGGACGGTCAGATCGCGCTTGCAACTTAACTCCATTTGCTAGCGCGAGCAATGGATCAGCTCCCATATATATATATATATATATATATATATATATATATATATATATATATATATTGCAAAAAAACACATCACCGAATGCATAATTGCAACATTACTAGTAGAATTACTTATAAAATGAAATTCAAACCTCTCAAAAGGAAATATTTGATGATATTTCACTGGACTAGTAATCCTAGCTTCTTCAGCTGAGTGAATAGGCAAATGCACCATTATATCAAAGAACGATGGAAGGAATATCATTTCAAGACGACATATGATTTCTGCTATCTTCTTGTTCAACCGCTGAAAGTCTTCTACTCGATAATTACTTGAACACAAATCTGTTCAAAACTGGCACATATCAATCATAGCAGAGCATACATGGGGAGATAGTGACCCTCTAATCGCTATCGAGAGAATTTGTTGCATCAATATGTGACATTCATGGCTTTTCAACCCTGAAATCTTATGCTCTTTAACATTCACGCATCTACAGATATTTGGTGAATATCCATCCGGAACCTTAACATTCTTCAACACTTCAAGAGCCTTTCTTTTCTCATCCTTTGACATCGTAAAGCATGCAGCACGCAATTCATGTTGCTCACTTGATGTACCGACTGGCCTAGGATGCAATTCTGCTCTAATATTCAGATCTTGAAGGTCAAGACGAGCTTTTAGATTATCCTTTGTCTTTCCTTTTAGACCCAACAGAGTTTTAATAAGGCTATCACAAATCTTTTTCTCGATGTGCATTGCGTCCAAATTGTGGCAATGGAGAAGGGTCTTCCAATACAACAATTCAAAGAAAATACTTCTTTTCCTCCAATTATGTGTAGCAGCTTTGGGATTAGTGTGTTTACTTTTGTTTCCAAAAGTGACATTAATATTATTTACCATTTCAGCTATATTAAATCTAGAAGGTGCTACAAGAGCTTCCCCCAACTCGAATTCTCCATTGAAACTTTGTTTTCACACCTAAATTTGTGATCCAACTCCAAAAAACAACAATGCCTCAGGTAACATTGCCTACCACGTATTTCCTAGGCAAGCTGGACAGGCTAACTTACTGTTGGTGCTCCATCCAAAGACCATGTCTAGAGTTGGGTAGTCACTAATGGTCCACAAAATAGTTGCACGCATTGTAAATGTAGTCTTTATCGCAGCATCATACGTTTCAACCCCGACAAACAAGAGCTTGAGCTCCTCAATTAAAGGCCTTAGATAAATGTCAATATCATTATTAGGGGAAGTGGGTCCAGGTATCAACAATGGCATAATGAAAAGAGACTATTTCATGCACAATCCTGGGGGTAAGTTGTACACAACCACAGTCACCGGCCATATACTATGACTCGGTCCATGACTGTAAAGATCCATACTATCAATTGACAAGCCAAGTCTAATGTTGCAAGGATTGGAGGCAAATGTTGGATGCATTTCATCAAAATGTTCCCATGCCAAAGAGTCAGCTGTGTCGTTTGGCATCATGCCATGTTATGTCAATTGTTGTTTTGGGTGACATGTAGATCCTTTGTAAACTTTGAATTAGTGAAAAGTGTCGCAACTGCTTAACATCAACTCTATGAATTTTTGACTTTGAAGATTCGACTACATCCTCATCTACCGACTTACCTTGAACTGTCTTCCACCTTGCTACCTTACAGACTCAACAAGAGCTTTTCTTGTCATTCTCCTTCCAATAAAACATGCAATCATTTGGACAAGCATCAATCTTTTGATAACTAAATCCTAAGTCACCAATCATCTTCTTAGTTTCGTAGAAGTTATTAGGTAATTTCTCACCGACAGGAAGTATCACTTTCAACTTTGCTATCAACTTGTCAAACGATTTGTCACTCCACTTACTGGTACACTTCAAATTAAAAAGCTAGATGATGAAAGAAACTTAGTCTTAGACTTGCATCCTGGATATAGTTCTTGGTTTGCTTCATTCATGTACATCTCAAATTTTGCAGCTTTAGTGCAAGGATCATCTTGAAATTGATTTTTGACGATGTCATTTACCATTTCGGGAATTAAATTGACTTCAGCATCGACCTCAGTCGTGGCATCCTGACTACCAACATCATTGTCAGGTGCCCAATTAGCTTTACCTTTAATCTCACCATGTTTAGTCCAAATCTGATAGTGGCTTGCAAAGCCCCTCCTAACCAAATGTTCCACCGTTGAATCTTGATTTTGAAATAAACAGTTGACACACCTCGCACAAGGACACAGAATCTCTCCTGAAGTTGTACCCACGTTATCAGATGCAAAAATCAAGAAAACTATTTACGCCTTGATAGTACGCCAGAGATGTCCTTGGGAGGTTTAACCATTCTTTGTCCATAGTATCTTCCTTCACACAGTTTATAACCTACTTAGAACTAATCTCATATATGCACCTCTCACAGACCAACATGAAAATAGCACACCGACTAACATTAAAAACATCTTAGACAGAGAAAACACAAAGTACCCAAGTTACCAATTTTAGTAATTCCTGCATTATCAAAAGGGAAGTTCCATGCTCTAACAATGCCAATCAAAAAAGTTTAATAATCGCATATTCTGATACCAACTGGTGTGTGTGTTTCAATTAGGAAAAACTATTGCGCGCTCTTAATTCTATCTTTGGATCTAATTTCATTTTCTCTAGTTCCTATCATCTTCCATTTTTTTTTCTTTGTTAACTGTATCATCTTTGTTATGTAACTCATCAGTTTGTCCTTAAGGTGGGGTTCTTATTTGTCATCATACACATAAGAAAAAAAGTAGTATAAACTTCTTTAGTTTATTATTAATGCCAACTCTAAAAGATTACTTAACCAGATTACCCTACTGGATATCATTAAATCTTGACTCGAAGAAAGTTGGACTTTCAAAAATGTTAATTTCAGTCTTTTTTTTAAAAACCGTGTCATTGCTAAAGTTTATATATGTCAGCAATTCCACCAATCAAAGTGCCATTCAAACCAAGATCACTACCCTGCAATCAAATCGTAGTGAAAATACTCCTAAATATTTTAAGGAAAATTACTAGATATCGACTCAAGAATGTAAGCCTTTACTGGGGCTGCTCTGTTACTTTCTATAAGAGATACATTATGGATAAAATCTATAAGACATGCAATACGACCAATAAAAGGACATAATAATGTTATATATATCTTTACCATTATGTCCTTTACTTGTAGGGTATTATTACAATGATGTTGTTGTATGCCCTCAGGTTATTCTACGTATATTTTACCATGGATATTGATATATATATATATATATATATATATATATATATATATATATATATATATATATATGAGAGCGTAAGAATGACAAAGTGAGAGTTGGGGATTTTTAATAATCAACTATTTATAAATGGTGGAGTCGTAAATTAATGATTGAGAACGTAGTCATATTAATAAATCTAGTAAAATCTTATGGTGTGTGTTTGTTTTCTCTACTTGTCTAGGAACAACAGTTGATCGTATCATGAGTTATCCACCGAAACATTTCTATCTATGTGAACCATGAATTTTAATGAAGGAGCTAAAGTAAAACACTTATGCCCTTGGGCCCTTGTGTTTTGTTGGCATAAGAATACTTGTGCTCACGGGCCATTGTTTTGTTGGCATAAGAACACTTTTGTCCCCGGGCCCTTGTGTTCGGCCCTTGTGTACTGTTGACTTTTTTGTCATTATAGAACTCTTTTCTTGTAGTGGCATATACTTGCAAGCTATTCTCACCAACGAGATTCACCAATTAAAAGACGAAGTCGATATTCTCCCTGCACCAGATAGGCAGATATGAACTACTTATCTACGAAAAGAGGGGAAAGACGAGTGTACGACTCGTAGTGGTTTTTGCTATCGCAGAGATCCATCCAAGAAGGGTAGTTCCTACACGTCACCATCTCAGGTGCATCGTTCTCAAGGGTGAGCTCTTTCTGCCACCGCTGGAATCCCTTGTAGAAGACTATCGAAGAGGCAAAACTCCTACCAAATTTCAAGATGCCTCAATGTGACATATACTATGGTAATGGTCATTCAGGAAAGCGTGCTTACCAATTTCTGACAGGATGCTTTCACAAGTGTTGGAACGGCGCTCTGAGAGGTAGTGCATGCATAGTTCAAATCTTTGCAATCCAGGTTTGTCCACTCTTTGTCAGCTATCGGACCTCATCCAAGAACAATTTGTGGGCAGTCGATCTCGACGAAAAAAACTCTGCAGCCTGCTTAACATTATGCAAGAAAAGAATGAATCCTTGTCCCAATACCTTAGCGGCTTTAACGGGGAGATGCTGCGGTGGATAATTTGGACGAATTGGTCAAACACACTGCCTTCTTCCGTGGTCCTTGTTCAATGCGCAGTTTGTTTTTCCGAAGAACAAAAGCCCACTGGCAACATGAAACCGCCTGAAGATAATGTTAACAAATACGTTGAAGCAGAGGAATATCTTGGTGCTCATCCAGCTCAAGCCAAGGGCAAGACTAAAAGGTAAGCGGCCATGTGTGTAATATCAGAAAATTGATGCCAAAGGATATGCGTTATTTAAGTGAGGTTATGACCTATCAGATGTTTCTGGAAAAGGCTTGTTTCTAGGTAGGATTTTGTCTTTTTTAGTGATTTATTGAATGTACTTTTAGCGACAATAGTCGTTGCTTCAGGATTATGTTTTTTTAAAAGATCATCCGAATATAGGTCTCCTTATGATCAGTTGAATGCTTTTCTATAGTGATGATACTTGGACTTCTTAAGAAAGATGTGCTGAATCTAGAGAAAAAAGGAAAATTTTTCATAAGGGACTCATCAAAAGTTAACATGAGTTGCTCGTTGTTGGAGAGAAGTTGCAGAAAAGGAAGAAGAAAGTGAAAATTCAACGGCTTGAGGCGCGTCTAAAGACACTGTCTTTAAGGCGATATTTGCCCCCACTCGACTAGAGTTTGCTACCGGGTTAATGGCAAATCACCTCCAGGATTACTCAAACCAACAATCTGCAGATAGCAATTCTGAAGATTCGTTTCAGAATTGCTCCTCGAAATAGTGTATATAATTGAAAATTTTGAGATTCGGAATTTGGAAAATGCCAAGTAGTTGTTTATTCTAAATTTCAGAATCTTATATATGAACTCAACAGCCACCCTTTCATGAAGAGACATAACCATTCAAAAAATAACAGAAATAACTGTTATGTCTGGTGCCTTTTCGGAATTACTTTCAAAGTCATTAAAATAAATAATTGAAAGAAAAAATTTCGAAAATTAGTAAAATTATGGGCCGTTAGATCATATATAAATCAACGCACTATACGCGCTCGCGGCAAAGTGCAAAGTGCGCCCACTAAAGCGCACACCATGCGCGTACGCGCGCGCGCGTGCGGTATTCCCAATCTTCCCTCCAAAACATCTCAAAATAATTCAAATGATATGTACCATGTGCTTGGTTATAAGGAGAGAGAAAGTTCATTTTCTCTCCAATGTGGGACAAAGAACAAAACCTTTTGGGTCTTGAACTTCTCAATCAATACAAACACATTACATAACAATCTACCACCAACACTAACACTCGTGACGTATACCTTTAGCAACAATGGATGATATTATCACAGTTCTATGTATGACCAGCACCTTAGAGCTTTATAGGTTCGTATCCCATATTTAGGTTCCTTCTTGAAAAAAAGAGGTGGTGCAATTGTGACCTTTCATTAGTCATAGTCCAAGTCCTGTACTTATTGAGCCATTCATAGTTTAGCTGAGTGAGAGTAAGCTATAAATAGAGACATGGCGCTTTTTTGAGAGATACCGGAGAAGGAGAAGAATCAGGGGGCTATGCATTTTTCAGTGAAGAGATATAGCGGCGCTTTTTTATTCCATCACGTGATGATCTATATGCTTTGAGACAAGGGCTTTTTTAAATCTGACTATTAATATCGTCATGAACTGAATTTAGAATTCTCATAACGTTTACAGCATTTCATGTTTTGGCAATCATAATTGTATCGATCTTCTCTAATTTTTTTGATAATGGTTAGATTGTCACATCCAAATTTCTTTGTCTCAATTAATTTAGGGTTTGTAAGGGATGCGTTGATGCTCTAGAATGCTAAGTTCTTGATTATTATTATTTACTTCTTTGTTCTTTTAATTATTGACTTTGGTTCATGATTCTTTTTTGTTGTTAAATTTTGCAGTTATTTCAAGAGTTCGTCTCTTCTTCGTTCTTTATCCAATTTTAGTAGTCTAACACAAATTCGCACTTTTGATTTTTCCAAAATTAAACTGATAATATTAAAAAATGAATATGTACATTATGCTTATGTTTAGCGATTTAAGTTAGCCAACTTCAATTTGCTCAATATTCTTTATTTCTAACTAGTCTTTTATGATCTTGAAAGTTCTGAAATCCTTAGAGTGAATTTATTTATTTAACTTGTGGTTTTAGGTTTTATTAAAATCTTTCTCTTTCTTCCACAAAATTGACTTTGAAAGTTATTTATCAATACAAACTTTTTTGTTTTTGATACTACAAATCAGCACATTGTGATTTGCTTTATCGTTTTTATTTCTCATTGGCTTTTAATAATTATAGGCATTCTGAAATTATTATTGAGTCATCTTTAACTTTCTAGTTTTAGGTTTTTATCAGAATCCTTTTATTTCTTGGTTGAATTGACTTTGAAAATTAATGCTCAATGCAAAAGTTGCAATTTTTTACACTATAAAATTGCCCACTTTGACTTGCTCTATCTTTCTCATTTCTTTCTCATTTTTGATGATCTTAGACATTATGAAAACTGTAAAAAGTTCTCTTTAATTTTTATCTTTTGACTTTTTGAATATATACATTTCATTGTTGAAATTGTACTTCAAGCGAAATAGGGAAAGGGGTTGACATAAACAAAAATGGTTTAATCACAGTATGGGGAAGAGTTTCAACTCAATCCTCTCAGTCAGCTAACAATACCTTCATTTGAACATTGTTTCCAAAACAGTCATTGTAAGATACAGTGTAAGCAAATTCAAAAACATTGATCTTAGGTAGATGCAATGTCATTCAGGCAATTTGCAGATGTACACATTCATGATGTACGATAATAAATAGCCCCATTCATGAATCAAGGAACTAGCCTGCTTCTTCGTAAGAAGTAGTAACAAACTAGCCTTATAATGCCTCACCACAGAATAGATTCCCAGGTCAATATAGAAATAACAGTCACAAATCAACAAGAAATTCACTGCTTAACATACAATAAAAATGAGCACCAAGATGAATACACATAACCAGAACAATTAAGGTTTCAATAACAATTAAGCATACTAATATAATTCATCACTTAGTATTCTAGAATAACTACAAATGAATAACAAGAACGATTGCGAACAGTTATCGGATTTAGGCACAATAATTCAGAAGAAGGAATGTAAACAATTATCACATTTGCTCAACATGCGATACAAGATGAGCATCGATAAGATTTCTAAACGATCGATTCAGGTTCAATATTATGGTTTGAATGGCAATAACATTTGGATATCAAATGCATATCTCAGTATCTGACAATAGCTATAAGAAAATTGAAAGAACACTTACGAACACTAATTATCGAAATTAGGTTTTGGATAAAAATCCTTATCCAGGGTTCAGTTAGAAATCCTTACCTAGATCCGAAACTAAGTTATCCTAACTGGAAGTCTTTTGCTTTAATCTAGACGAAACAACCAAATGATTAGAATACGGTCTATAGTACGATATTATAAACTCAATATTGACCCACGCAAACTCTAAAAATGAACCCCCCCTTACGGGGTATGTAAAATTACCAAAACGTCCCTGTGTAAATTACTAAAAACACCTCTCGCACTCTTAAATCACTAAAACAACTTTCTGTAATTAAAATCACTAAAATATTCTTAATATATGTGAATTGATGCAAAAGTACCTTTTGCAGATAACCACAATACCCCACTCTATGTGACAAATTATCAAAAATACCCCTGAGGATTCCGACACAGGAAAACTCTTTTAAAAAAAATCATAAAACACTATTTTAGACATCCTGAAATCATTTTTGGGCTAAGAAGTATTTTTTAAAAAAATTCACTGAAAATTTCGGACCGAGCGCTCAAAAATCAGTTTCACTAAAAATACCTATCGGCCTTAGAATGGCATAAGATTTTAAATGATGAAATATTCCAATAAAATAAGATTTCTCTAAAATTTCAGATTAAAATAACTTTGTTTCATATGCTAAATAAATCGCTAATTCTTTTTAATTGATACACTAGTTTAGCATCCTTTGCGAATACCAAAAATTTTTGAAAAATTTCAAACTGTACATCTTGTAAAAATAATGGGGATTACTGTTTTAAACTTTGTCCAATTATGAACTTAACTATATATAAAAAATTTAAAATTGCTTAATTAATTTTTTACCTTTGGTGACAATTACACTTACTATTCAAATCAAACACACACACTATTTCATCTAAACACACACACTTCATCTTCTTCAACCTCAACCGAGGCACACAGCTCTGCACACTCCTTTTGACATACGGTCACTCTTCCAAACATCTCCAAAAACACCCACACAATTGTATTTATGCCTAAACACACACATTAACACAATTAAACACAATCACACACCCGTAACGCACACATGCGCGCACGCGCACACACATAAACACTATCACTCAATAACACACACAGTACACACTGAACGCGCACACGCCTCTTGGGAATTCACTGAAAATGCACAATTTCACTTAATATCTTCATAAACACACACAAACACTACAAGGTTATTCACGCAATCACTCAAATACACACGCATATACACACTACAGACATACGGTCACACAGCACACACTTACGCACTCACCTCATACACTGAACACACGCCAACACACACTACAGCACACGGCAAACACACATTTCACACCTACCTAAACCGCAAATTACCCATAAAACAAGAATGCATCCACTGCCTCCACCTTAACGTGCACACACTGCACACTATGAATACCCACTGAAAACACACTTACACCAATTTCACGTACTAAATCATACAAGCTATAGTGGGTGGAGAGGTTACCTTTTAAATTCTTCAATCTCTCTCTCCCTGCTTTATTTTTTTTCCTTCCTTTCCCTTTCCAAAGCTAGGACTGTAAATGAACCGAGTCTTTTGCGAACGGCTCGTGGTTTGTTAACTTCGAAGTTCGTTCATGTTCATTTGTAGAATATACGAACTGGACATGAACAATTTTTTCAAGATCGTTTATTAAACGAGCCAAGTAAGAACACTTCAAAGTGTTCACAAAAATGTTCGTGAACTGCTCGTTTACATAATAAATTCATATTTTTATATTAGGCCTAAGCCCAATAACATACCCAAAAAATCTTACATGTAGCCCAAGCCATAAACAGAAGGTGCAACTAAAAAGCCCAAATGTGTAACCCAAGTCCTCTACCAATCCATTAAGAAACCCTAACATCCATCTTAATTTTCTTAGCCGCGCTATCATTTTGCCTTCCCCTCTTCTGACTTCTCTTCTTCACACATTTCCACACACAGCTTTGACATAGTAGCACAACTCCTACACAGACGCACAAACACCCTCCTCCGCAGCAGACACACACACACACACACACTCCTTCATAGATTCACACATACAATTCACACATACACTGCCATCTCTCTCTCTCTCTCATCCACAGATATAGGCACACAAATCACCACGGACCATTGCTTCGGTTTACATCTCTTGACAAACGAGTCGAGCCGAGCCCAAATATTACATTAACGAACTCGAGCCAAGTTCAAACATCCATACCTGGTTCTTAACGAACACGAGCCTGAACTCAAACATCCCTGAAAATATACGAACCAAGTTCTAACACACCCATGTTCGGCTCGAACTTAGTTTGTATACAGCCCTACCTGAAGCTATGTTTCTTCCGCCTTGTTTTGTTGCTTCTTCACTGTTTCTATTTCTGATTCTTGTATTTCTTTCTTTTGTTTCTTCTTTTATTTTTCCTCTTGAATTTTACTTTCTTTTGTTTAATTCCCTAAAGTTTCCAAATCTTATATTTTATATTAAACTTTGATTAATCACCAACACATCTAGCAAGAGGTGGCACCAATTAAAATAATTTTCCCTAAAACTTGACACCTAGACACCAAGCTTCCAAATTTCAATATAGCCCCCAAAGTTTTCATATTTGCAAAATAATCCCAAAACTTTGTGTAATTATATTTAGGGCTAATTACATCTATATCCTTGAGGTTAGGGGTAATTACAGTCAAGGATACTAAGTTTGGAAATGGGAAATGTAACATACCGTGATCAAAAACTTTAAAAATGTATCTACCGTGTCCATCCGTTCCAGATCCGTTAAAAAATTACACTTTTTGGCTGATGTCATTTATGTGTATTTTCTAAATGCCAATACTATCCTTATATTGTATATACATGATATATAACAAAATCTAAAATCTTATTTTTTTAATTATGGTAAATACCTAATTTTCAAAATAACTTTCTCTCTCCATAATTTAAACCCTAGATTCGAAGTCACCGCCGACAGCCTCCCTCCGCCGCCCCACGCTGCCAGCAGCCCTCTCCCCCCCCCACACCGCCAGCAGCCCCTCCACCCCACCATTCAGCAGACTTAAACCACCCCACCACCCCGACAAGCCCATTGACAAACCTAAGCTGCTGAGATGTCCCGGCAAGTGCCTTGGCAAACCCACGCCTACGACAGTCCCCCTCGCCCCACCATCCGGCCGACTTGCCACACCCTACCATGTCGGCAAGCCCCTTGGCGAACCCAAGCTGCTGAGACGCCTTCGACAAGCCCTTTGGCAAGCCCATGCCGTCGAGATGCGGCCGACAGCCCTCTCTCTCTCTAAACCCAATTTTACCTCCTTACCTTATCAATTCCACCCACCATCCCAAACCCTAAAGCGAGAGAGAGAGAGAGAGAGAGAGAGAGGGAAGAAATGGGTAGGGCAGCATAAGGGAGCAGATCTTCCGATCGTAAGCCACCGCCGACAGCCCCTTCCTCACCTCACCACTGCTTTAAATGCTGGAGTTCTCTTCCCCTACCACATCACAAGATTACCGGCCATCACCTTGCCAAATTTTTGGTCACCATCGCCAGCCACTCTCCATGATGGGTGACCATCACAATCTGTACAAGCTTCTCAACTCAAACAAACATAGAAAATAGGGGACTAACAATTTTAAGGGGGGCAGAAATGGGTCAATGGCATTGGAAAGAAAATAACATTCTAACTCAAGGGCAATAAGTTCATTTTATTAAAACAGTTAGGTTTTTTAAGATTCTGTCTGGTCAACGGATATAAGTATAATTTGTCCAAACTATTGTCCTTGCTTGTAATTACCCCTAACCTCAGAGATATAGGTGTAATTAGCCCTTATATTTAAACCACAAATTAATTATAATCTCTATCAATTTGACTAGATATCACTAAAATATATACTATCACACTCATTTCACTATTTTTCATCACTAAAAATATTAATTTACATTATGCCCCCAAAGTTTTTTAAAATTACAAAATGACCCCAAAAGTTTTCAAAATTATATTTTTGCTCTAAAATCATTTTAAGCTCATACTCTACTAATACCCGATCATGGCTCAAATGAAACCCCCGTTTACTTTTGAGTCTCCGATAGTTATTTTAAACCGATCCAAAATGTGCGAGATATTACACAGTCTCTGCGTCTTTACCACCACTATCGGCTTACTCCGGCATGTGGTGGCGTGTTAGAGTACTTTTCTTGTTTTGTGGTTCTTTTCTTGTCATTTTTGTGTTGATTTCGTCTCTGCGATTGTGGTGGCTGCTAGAGATGTCAATGAGCCAAGCTTGGGCCGGCCCAGCTGGCCAGAAGAGAAAACGTGTCGGGGATGGGTAGCCCCCTCGGGCTCGGGCCGGACCCACTTCAAAGATACCAAGACCCAGCCCAAGCCCTAGGCCCTAACTTTACGGCCGAGCTAGGGCCAGGCCCGGGCCTAAAAAAATAATATTTTTTAAATTCTTTCTATCCATGTTTTTATGTTACAAAAAAAACATTAAATTTTGGATAAATTTGTCATAGACTCCTCCTTTTGCTTAATTATCAAGTCTATTTAAAAATTCCTTGCCTTTGTTCTGGTAAAATGCATGTTTCTCGTAACTAACTGACCCTCTCAGATTCATCCTTATCATGGTTTTCATGTTCTAGTTTGTTGTGGTGGACTCCGGAGTTAAGAAGCTTGACATAACACTGACCAAAAATTGTCAGAGTAAGATAGATACACGCATAATAGCCTATTTCTAAAGCTTTACAAGGACGATAGAAGTTTATTAAGAACAACTTATGATCACCAATTAAATTACCACATTATCCTAATTAATTATAGAGACATTTGACATATGTTATTCCAATGCTAAATTATTAGTCATTTTGTCACATTAAAATTGCTTTTAGTACTCAAACGAGAGCATGAACATATAAAAATATTCATAAAGATGCTCACGAATGACTCGTTAAGTATGAGATTTTTATATAGAGTTTTATGTTAAAGTTGGACTATTTGCATAATTGTCAAGAAAATTAGAAGGTCCAAACCTAGATAACTTCAAAAGTCAAGCCCAAATAACCTAAGACCAAGATATTAATCACAAAAGTGAAGCCTAAAAAATTTAACTTTTGGGCCAAAAAAGGCTCGGGCGGGACCTGGGCCTAGGGGAAACCGGCCAGACTCTAGCAAAAAACAAGCTAGGCCATTTTGGGCTTGGGTCGGGCCTGACCCAGGCCTTTTTTGGGCTGGGCTTTTTTCCTTCAATTCTTCGGCCTGGCACTGGCCCTATGGACCAAATCGTCACTATTCATGTTTAGGGCCAGGCTGGCCTAGGATATTTTAGGGCTGAGTTAAGCAAGGTGGCCGGCTCTTTTTGACATCTCTAGTGGCTATTATAGTTGGTCATCGTTTGATCCTTGACGTCGATCAACTCGGTGCTACCTTACCGATGGAAGACATCTTGTGGGATTACGGTCGCGTATGTGGGTAAGGGTTTTGACTTCTGTTGATAAGGTTGGTTAGGTAGTAGTGTGGAAGCTATTAGGTAAGGGATCGTTCATGGTTGGGTTGTTGCTCGGTGGGCTTTGGAATTGGTGGCCGGAGAATGGAGTTTATGGTTTTGGGTGTGGTCATCGGAGAAGGGAGTATGTGGGTTTTGGGCATGGTGATCAGAGATGAGAGTATGTGGGTTTTAGGAGTGTTGGTCAGAGGATAGAGTCTGTGAATGAGTTTATTATCCTTCTGGGGTTTGTATCCCCCTCCCCCCAGTTGGTTCTCCATCCCCCTGTTCAGAGAAAGGGCGGTGGACTTGTTGACGATGGTGGTTGTCAAGGTGATTCGAGATGCCAGGGTGCTTCAATGGTGGTGGTGGCTTTGATCGTGCTTTGAAAGGGTGATTTGGTGGTTGGGTCTTGGGGATGTGGTGTTGTTGAGGTGGTGATTTGTGGATTGACAGGGTGGAGCGACCATTTCCCTGTCTGTTTCTGGTGCTGGATGTGCTTGGTGGACAGAGCATGATTGATAGGTGTTAGCTTTAGGCACTGCATGCGGTGAAGGGGACGTGTAGAGATGAACGTGCGTGGGTGCTGTCCTGGTGTCTAGGCACATGACTTGTATTCAGATGGCTGTGGATGATAGTCGGCTACAGTTGGTGTCTTGTTCTCTGCATGTGTAATTATCTATTTGGCTTTTCATTTTGTTTAGCTTTTGATTGGTTGTTTATTTAGTTTTTATCCCTTCTACGTTTTAATTATCCTATTTTAATTAGTATAAATCTTGTATGTACTGCAAAAAAAAATAACAATTGTATTTAGTTTTACTGTAATTCCTATCGGATGGGGATGTCATCCAAGTGCTATCTGATTTTTATCATTTCCCCCCTCCCAAAAAAAAGGAGACATAAGATTCACAGAACAAGGCTGTTGTCACGAAAGTGTCTTTTGCTTCAATCTTGTGATTTCTCTATGCCCACGTGTTGGCGTCTTCCACACCCCATGAGCATAGATGGCTCATCTCTGTTTCTCTGGCCAACCAACCACGGCATGAAGCCCTTGCTTGCCAGTAATACAGCTTATTGATCTTTGTCCCACTCCAATCAACCTCTACCCCTGCCTTTTATTCCCCTTATAACCGTCTATCCTCCCTTCACCAACATCCTCCACCTAAACCCCGTAGGACCATTTACTCCTGGGAACAACCATGAACAAACGCCATTATGAAGCCATAGACTTGGAATCAGAGCCCAGAAGCATAGAACCAAACCACGTCTTTACCTTTGTAGGGAAAATCATATGTGACAAAGCCTTAAACAAAAAAAGGAGTCAGAAGTACAATTCTCAAAGCTTGGAATCCTTCTGCAGGTTTAAGTATCAGTGAACCAGAAGATTGCCTCCTATTCAAGTTCAAAATGCTGAAGACTTGCAACGAGTTCTGAACAAACGCCCAAGGTCAATCATGGGATCACACTTAGCACTTCAACCATGGCTGCCGGATAAATCCCTGCAGGAAATTCCCATCTCATTCTCTCCCTTCTGGGTCATATTATACGGTTTACCTCCAAACCGTATGATGAAGGAAAATGATGTCATCCTAGGCAAGAAAATTGGGAGTCTCTTGGAAATCGAATAATAAAAATATGGGAAAATTGGAGAAAAAGGTTACATGCGACTGAAAGTAGAATTAAACATTGAGGAACCTCTTCCCAAATGAGTTCCTATAAAACGTGCAGGTATGGGCGATACATGGATTTAGTTTAGGTACGAACAGCTCCCTGATTTTTGCTTTCATTTTGGCCATCTGGGTCATGTAAAGAAATGGTGTCACAAAATTGAAGACCCATCTGCTAAATGGCTAATGGCAGAAGAACTAAATGTGTATAATTCGTGGATAAGGGCATCCTTTGATGGAGATATTTAGTCTCCCATATCTAGCAATGCCTGGACAAGGTATTCTGACCGGAACCTACCCGAAAAGTTGTCCAAAGTGAGAGATCCCATGCTTCTCTGAATTAACTCAACGGGAAAAGATGGAACTAGAATCGAGGTAAATCCGTCCTATCACTCTAGCTCTCAACTTACGTCTGACAAACTGTAACTCTCCATCCCCATCACCATGATCACACCTCAGCAGCAGACCTACCCACACCAAATAGCTATTCCCTACCTAATCCGTGTCAGGAGGACTACTCATGCATACCATCCCTACCAAAATCCTTTCAGACAAACAACCCCTCGGACCAGGAACTAACCAAACTACCCTCCTCTCATGCCTTATCCCACTGTAACCGTAAGCCTCAAAACACCCCTGACCCATCTAAAGCTATCATAACCAACACCATCCTAAAGGTACCCACTATTCTCTCCAACCAAGCCCAACCACTTCTGTTGACCCAAAACCAATCTCACGCGCAGAAAAGGAAATTTGTCTCCAATATGTCCGAAGCCCATAAAAACTAAAAACTGCTCCCCCTGTGATCTTCGTACCACATGTGCTGACCCTTGACCATTGTTCCAATACTTCTATGAAGCCCAACATTTCCCATAAACGTCCTTCCCTAAAAAAACAAGCCAGCCTCCAAGGTACCCTCAACTCCCCGACCAATCCAAATCTCTTTATCCAAAACCTGCTCTCGATCAAAGTGGAAGGAGGTATTAACCTCCAACCACCCCCACCATGTTGATCTTCTCAAGAAACTGTCAAGGGCTCGGTACCAAGAAAAAGGTCCGAGCCCTTAGGTGCCTTGTGCGCTCTTCTTCCCCTGAAATCCTTTTCCTCTCTAGAACCAAATGCTCTTCTGACTCTCTCTCCCCCTTTCTCGATACTATTAATTATCCACATTATCATTTCGTCGAGCCTGTTAATACTGCCGGAGGTCTATGCCTAGCATGGAAGCTAGGAGTGGACCTGGAAATTGTTTCTTCTTCGCCCAACATCATTAATGCACTCATATTCTCGGATCTCGTATCCTCTCCTTGGATGATTTCCTTGGTTTATGGTCCACCCTACAGATCTGCCACACAAGCTTTATGGGACTATTTCGCTGAAGTGATCGATTCCCTTGCTAGACCGTGGATGGTCATTGGAGACTTTAATGAAGTTACCTCTTCCTCGGAGAAATCAGGGGTCGACCTGTAGCTTCTGCTTCAAATGGGGGGTTGATATCTGTGATTAATAGCAAGGGACTAATTGATCTTGGATTGTTAGGGAACCTTTCACTTGGAACAACAAGAGGTCTCTTCTAGCCAATATAAAAGAAAGACTTGACAAAGGCATAGGAAATCTACAAATGGCGCCTCCTTTTTCCAAATGTGTCAATCAAGCACTTGGCAGCTATTTTGTCTGACCACATTCCCATTCTCTTGGATACGGCAACCTCGACTTCACTGATTCCTAAACCATTCAAATTCTTAGAATGTTGGACTCGGGACAAAGCAAGCTACTTGGTAATTCAACATGCTTGGAAAATACAGGTAAGGGGTTCAGCCTCCTTCAGATTGTGCCAGAAAATTAGAAATACAAAGAAAGAGCTCAAAGCTTGGAATCTGTCCCACTTTGGTCACATACAAACAAAAATCAAGTCACTTTCAGAAACCTTAGATCTTTTGCAAAAAGAAGAACCTTCGGAAGAGAACATGCAACTGGAGAAAGTAGTACAATTTGAACTGGATAAGAAGTACAAACGAGAGGAATCTTTGTGGTTTGAGAAGTCAAGCCACTTGAAAATTCTAGCAGGGGACCTGAACACCAAATATTTTCATCTTACAACTATCATCCGCCACCGAAGAAATAAAATTGATTTTGTCAAAATAATGAAAGGATTTAGACCACAGGCAGAAATAAAATTGGGAGCTGCTTCAATGATCATTTCAAGTCGATAGCTACAACATCCAATCCGATCTTTCCCCTGAATCTAGAGGACTTGATCCAATCTATCGTTTCGGAGATGGATAACGATATGCTCTGCTCTTGGCTAACAGAATTGGAGATAAATTAAGCTTTGAACTCAATTGGCTCCAATAAAGCCCCAGGCCCAGATGGGATGACAGCCCTTTTTTTCAAGACTTACTGGAAAGCTATCAAGGTAGATGTTATCAATTGCATCCAATCTGTCTTTAGATCAGGGCATATCCTTAAAGAGATGAACCACACTCATATTGCCCTTATCCCAAAATCTGAAAATGCAATTAAAGTCTCTTAGTATCGCCCCATAAGCTTGTCCAACACTGTGTATAAACTCATCGTAAAAACTCTCTCTTCAAGGATGCGGCCGTTGCTCCACAATTTGATCTCACCTCTCGAGGCATCCTTTGTGCTGAATCGAATCATACATGATAACAGTAGTTTGGTGCAAGAACTATGGCATACAATGAGGAAAAAGAAAAGAAAGAAAGGCTTGATGGCGATAAAGATCGACATGGAAAAAGCGTATGATAAGATGGAATGGCCGTTCTTACTGCTGGTCTTGAAGAGGTTTGGATTTGCGACAAAATGGATCAATTGGATTGAACAATGTATAACCACACCATCTTTCTTAACCCTCATTAATGGTGTGCCATCTGGAAACTTCAGTCCAAGTAGAGGTCTCCGTTAGGGAGACCCCTTATTTCCATTCCTATTCATTTTAGGAACTAAATTCTCACTCGGCTGTTACTAAAAGAAGAAGAATTGGGGTCTCTGAAAGGAATAAAAGCAAGTCGCGGAAGTCCAGCAATTACGCACCTCCTCTTTGCTGACGACCTCTTGATATTTTGCAAGGAAAATAAGAATGAAGTGGAGGCAGTCCTACGGTGCCTGAAAAGCAAGAGAAATCTTTTTAAGTGGATGGAAATCTAAATGTTTATCACAAGCGAGATGGGGGACCTTGATCAAAGCCATGTCAATGGCAATTCCTACCTACACCATGTCCACCTTTGCATTACCCACCAGTATATGTGACAATTTGGATGGAGCTATGAGAATGTTTTGGAGGGGTCACAATGAAGCTAAGAGGCATTTTTACTCACCCAAAGCTTGGTCATCTTTGTGTATACCAAAAAGCTATGGAGGAATGGGGTTTAAATTGATGAAGGACTTTAACAAAGCCATCCTTACAAAGCTAAGTTGGAAAGTTTTGAACAAACCTGGGAAGTCTTGGAGTAGAGTCATGGAATCTAAGTACCTTAAGGGTGCTCAATTCCTGGAATATACCCCTCCAAAGAGTGCCTCGTGGATATGGAAAGGAATATGTTCAGGCATAAAAAGTTTAAAGAAGGGTGCTTGTTTTGTTATAGGTAATGGGACGTCAATTATTATAAAAGAGATCCTTGGATCCCCTCCTTGTCAGGCTTCGTTCCTACAGTACTTTCAACGGTGGAATTGGAAAACTCAGCTGATGGTGATGGCATTTCTACGGTGTCGCAACTGATTGATCAGACAACCTTTTCGTGGAAAATATCAAAATTGCAGGAAACTTTTCGAATTCGATAATCTCAGAGATTCTAAAGATCAAAATCTCTACCTCAAACTCCTAGGATTTCTTAGCCTGGACTCCTTCTAAATCTGGGAAATTCTCCTGCAAATCGGTATACATCAATGAAAATGAACAGAAATTCCATGGTTGTCTTCTAGCGGCGAATTCGATATGGAAATCTATTTGGAAAGCTAGAATCTGTGAGCGACAAAAAATACTCATATGGTGTATTGCTTGGGAAATTCTTCCAACTCGTAGGAAAATCCAAGTGTACATCCAAGATATTGACATGGAATGCCCTCTCTACAATTCGGAACAAGAAACACTAATCCATCTTTTCTACTACTGTCCGTTGGCGCGAGCTTTATGGATGACATCTCCGGAAAACTTTCGTCCCCCTGTCCCAAATTCTGATGAACCAGAACTCCCGCTGGTAAGATGGTTGAAGGAAATTCTCACACCTCAAATCCAAGGTATGCAGAACACAAACCTAAGCCACAGATTTACTTTGTTTGCAAGCACTATCATGGAACATATTTGGATGAGTAGAAATCGCAGAGTGTTTCATCAAGCAGTGATTAATGCCAATGATGTGGCAAAATCTGTTCTCAAGAACTTTAAAAAGCATTGTGAGGCATTGAAACTGGACAAAAATGCAACTATGGAATTGCACAATTGGAGTAGCCCCCCACCTTTCTGGATCAAGATCAATTTTGACGCGGCGGTAAGGGTAAATAATTCGATACAAGCGGTCATCATCTCGAATCATCTGGGTATCATCCTGGCGGCTCATGTCACCAAAAATACCGTCACAGACCTAGAGCATGCAGAGGCATTGGCAGCCCTTTTTGCCATTATGTTGGCATTGCAATACAGGTACACCCATATCATTTTTGAGGGAGATGCCCAAACTGTGATAAGATGGCTCAACGACTTCGAGACAACACCAAATTGGAGATGCTATGCAACCATTGAATATGCGCGAGAGAAGCTGAAAGTGTTAATTTGCTGGTGTTTTGTAAAAGAAAATAGACATGTGAATAGGCTAGCCCATACTCTGGCTAAATGGGCAGACTATTGTGCCTTGTGGATGGAAACTACAACGATGAGGTGGAAGGTAGCCAAGCCAACCTGCCAACAAATAGACTTCCTCGGATGAACCCAAAAGTACAAGACGAAATATTCAGGTTCTTTCTCTAGTGAGGTAGCCAACTTGCATATAAATGTATGGGACAGCGGTTCGGTTGAAGGCACCTTTTCTAGTATGCTTTACTAACCCCCTTCAAAGCAAACTTTCTAAGTAAGAGATTGTTTAAAATTGATTCTCAAAAGTAAATTTTAATTAAATTAAAATTAGTTTTAATTTATTTTAAGTGTAATAAATTAAATTTGTGTGGATAAAAAAAGATGAAAGTAGGTTTAGTGTGACAAAATTATCATTTTGTGTATTCAAATTAAAAGGGGGGGCGTTTAATTTCTGTTTATATGTGAGGATATTTTGGTAATTCTCCTGGTCAAGCATGATTCTCTATAACTAATTAAATCAGAATTCAAAAAAAAGAGGATTTTGTGGATATAATATGTTTTGAAACCTGATTTAATCTGGATATAATCAGATTTGACCATTCTAAAAAATTTCACACACCCTCTAAATCATGAAGTTATAAAAAGAAAGCTTGCATAACCTTAAAACTCATATTAGAAACACAATGTATAGCTTCAAATCCAATCATACAACGATTTTAAAAATTAAAACGGTGTATAACCGTGCACAGTAAAAAACGAGATATAGCAAATTTCTAATGTATCAATTGAGACAATGCCATATTATCTGGAACTCCAAATTTAGCACTAATAACTTTTGAAAGTGTAGCATCAGTCTTCGCGTTTCGACCAACATCTTTAAAGTCTTTCATTTCAAATGTTCTTAGCAGAATAAAACATCAGTGAGACGTGTTCTTTAAATTGGGGTTGATGCGTTGGAGATAACCTTAATAAGGTAAATGAAAACCTTAAGAAAGAACATGGCTTTGCATGAAAAAATAATATTATTCACAAAACCTGTGCATCCTTGTGTCTCTCAAAGTTGAGACTACTCATTACATCACTATGTTCTACACATGTGCATGCCATCAAGAAATTACTACAGCTATTACTACAACTACCATTGCTTCCTAAAAAACTAATCCACTCCTCCGCCTCCCCAACATTAACAGTGCTTTCCAGCTCCATATCATCACCATCAACCTCATCTCCAACTAAAGCTGTCACCGACCCACAAAGTGCCACAGCTTCATTTCTTCTTATTGTGATCCAAGTTTCCTCCCACTTCGCCCAGTTTGGCAATCCCGATTCCACTGACAGTTTTCCAATTCTACTAGCAGGAGAATTCAACGAATTTGTGTTGACAAAGCCACCCGGGATTTCCAATCCCTCCATGGAATTCCAAATTCCCTGATCCAGTATACTAGTAGGAGAACTTGTGGTGATATCTTGACTCTGCTTTTCTGGGGAGACGAACGCCTCAAGAAATGGGTGTTTAAGAAGCTGCTTAGCCGTCCACCTCTCTTTTGGATCTCTTCTTAAGCACTTGCTCAAGAAATCCTTTGCTTGGCTGGAAAGAAAATCTGGGAATTCTGGCAATTCCCCAGAAAATGCAATTCTGTATAGTACGGACATTGGGTTATTGACATTAGGCCAAGGTGGACACCCGGTGGCCATTTCGATAACTGTACACCCTAGTGCCCATGTATCAGCTGGAAACCCTTGATCCTCCCCACGCGCCACCTCCGGCGCCATAAACATGGGTGTGCCGCCAATTGGCACGGCGGCCATGGTATGTCCTGTTACCGAATTGATCCACTTGGCGCAACCCAAGTCGGCGATTTTTGCACCCTTTTCGCCTATGAGAACATTCCTGCCCTTAATGTCGCAATGCACTACGCCTCTTGAATGAAGATAGTCCAGCCCTTGCAATATTTGGCTCGTGTAGTAACCCATCAGTGCCTCGTCGAGCCGGCCGCCTTGATCGCATACTGCATCAGAAAGCGTGCCGCCGGACATGTACTCCATGAAAAGGTTGTACATGAATGTGTTGTTCTCCCTAGTAATGTCACACCCCTTGTAGGTAACAACATGAGGGTGGCACAAGCAGGACAGAAACTGTTGTTCCCTTTGCAAGAACTCGGACTGGGGAAGCTCGATGGACTTGACGGCGAAGATGTCGCCGGACCCAGAAGTGGCGACCGACACCGTCGCGGAGGAGCCACGGCCGATGGCGTGACCTCTAGACCAGTCCATTTTTCTATTTCGGGACAGAAAGGATAAGAGAAAAAGTTTTGCTTTGGTTCCGTTTAGTTTGTTAGCGGCTTTATATAATGTGTCAAACAACAATAAGGTGGTCTTTTTGAAAGGTATTTGTTACTTGGTTTGGTGGGAAGTCTACAGGTGGCCTTTCTTGTCTCTCTCTCTCTCTCTCTCTCTCTCTAAATCTATCAAATTTCTGCCCCTCTCTCTCTAGACTTGACGATTGCTTTAACGGGAGTACAACAACGTGGCCAAAAGAGGGTGGGGCTTGACAGCTGCCGTGGGCAGGCCAGGGCGGCGATTACTTGGCAAGATGGCACGAGACCACGTGGGAACACAAGGATCAAGCCCTTGAAAGGGTGTGAAAGTGTGCAACAAATGGTACTAGAGGGATTTGGTTTGGTGGGGTATGTTGTAAAGTTTGTGAAAGAAAGCAAGGTTGGGTGTAATGGTAGATTGAATGGATAATCCATAACTCCTCAACTTTGGATGCGTTGTTTTGTATGCGTGGGACCTGAGCTGTTGACTTTGAAACCCAATTTGGGGGTTTATGGTAGAAGTGGGGTGGGTTGAACTACCAAATGGTTGATTTTGAGTATATATTCCAGTTCTTGGATCGTGCTTTGACCGTGTAACCGTGCTCGTATTCTTATTCTCGTCAATGCCACGCCTCATAAATATTTACGTTATTTCAGTTTCGTGCATATATTAACAGTGTTGCTGTTGACAAAAACAAAAATATCAATAAGACCCTCATGTCTATTCAATAAGATCTTATATTGATATAAAATAAAAATCTAAAATAGATGAACGCAGTTATTTGTCGGTAGCTAAACATAATTAATTATCGTGCGCTTCTAAGTATTTTGTGAATGTGTTACAGTAACTTGCCGAAATTGAAGTCTTTGGACTTGAAAATGAACAAGTCAACCGTCAACCACTCCAAATGGGTATATTCTGAGAAATCAAAGCTAGGTCGGAAGTTTAGTTATTTTTGCATTTGCAGCTTAATTGAGAGATTACTACCATCCGACGCACAGAACTAGTGTAGATCATATTCGGCTGAATTAGGTAATCAACATCTGATATCATATTCATTGATTCAATGTTTGCCTTGACCTAAGCTACATATCGTGGGTTTATCCCAACTCAAAATTGATGACTTTTAAGATGAAAAAGAGAATTTGTTAAATCATTTATAATAAGTAGGCAGGTTAACACCAACCAAACACGAGTGAAGAGAACTTTTTTTTTTTTTGAACAGTAAGAATATCTTCGTACCAACCTTAGCATTAACAAGACTAAGTTTCCTTTGTGGGACGATCTTAAGATCGCACTTCCAACATCGAACCGGTGCATCCAAGAAACTATTTGATCCTAGTACTTGTCTCAGATTTTGAACTCGAAAAATAAAGAAAAGAAAGGGAGCAAACTCCTTTGATCCAAACCTTTATAATTACTGAATATATTTCTTTTTCAGCTTTCATTATCAACTGCCACCTTCTAGAAAAACCTCACCACTTCACTTAACTTCACTTCAATCAACACTTTGGGGGGATTCGTGGCTTCTAAATCAAGGCTTTTTTGAGGTCCAACTGAAAAAGGGTTTCTAAAAACCCCTAATGACACCTATAGTTTATGGCTTCCGTAAAAAGCAATTGTACCCACCTACCCATATATATAGGAGTAATTAATTTAGCACCCGTTCATAATTTCTTTCTCCCTTAACAGTCACTGGGTCCCTGGGTCCTTCCAAAAGGTGCAGCCGACATTCATTACCATTTTGAGTAGAGCCAATTAATGGCCACAAAGTCGATCCACTAGCTACTAGGGTGAATTTTGTCAATAAGATTGCATAGGAACAAGATTAAAGTCAATTACTTTTATAAAGTGATTTGTAACGTGATTAAACTCTAAGGTGGTTGAAGCGACCATATTACCGTTTTTCTCCCTTCTAAAAAGACCTTGTTACAAGGATCAGCCATTTTGTGAGCATTATATTGTTATATTTCTTTGATTTATATGTATCCTTATGATTAATTTTAGAAAGATACAATCACTTTGTAAGGAACGTACCACAGAGAAATATGATCTCAAACAATTTAGTTTGTTCGTACCTAGAACTCAAAATCAAAAGAAGAAGAAAAAATAACAATAAAGCCCTCAATTTGATAATGTCAAACGAAACATCCCCGAGATTGCAATGGAAACTTGAGGGCAATATTGGATTTTGCTTCTATATCAGAATGCAAGTGAAAACAAGTATAGGGTAGATATCATCTTCCTAAGGTTCAAGCCTCGTTGTGAGAAATAATATGATTACATAAATTGTGATATAGGATAGCCATCGGTGCCCCTATTGACAGGAAACGCCAAAATATTCTAACAAACAGTTATTTGTTTAATTATTATAACTCGACGAACGATGTTACATCTTATAAATTAGTCTAGTAACACGTGCGTTTACGCAATATTACATGGAAGACGGCCGAGGGCATCGATAAACAACCACAAACAAAAAGAGGTTGGTTTACAATTAAGGAAAGAAGAGGTTGATTGAGGAGAGAAGTTTTGGCAGTGTGGTGAAGCAAACGGCAAAAGGGTGTGTGAGAAGTTGTAACTAACACCAAAAGCAAGTCAACTCTGAGTTCACTAACAAACAATAATCATAAGAATTTGAATTAAAGACTACAAATAACAAGATGGGTTTAGTTGTAAAGTCGAAGCTACGAAGGACCACCTCACTCACTTCCCTTCCTCCACCCCCCAAAATTTGACACACTAAACCTAACCACCAATGGCCCGTTTGCTTCCCGTCAAGTTAGGTTCGGATTGTTGGAGTGTCGTTAAGAGCATAAAATCTTCATTAACGTCATAACAAACAGAGAATCTACAAATACTAAATAGCGCTCTATAGTATAAGTCTTGTAAGCCTCTTCGATTCATGAGTTATTAATTTAACTTGAGTTGAGTAAATTAACATAATATTGAAACGGACATGCATCTATACGAAACTTTTTGCGGAGAGGTATATATACTATGCAACATTACATAATTAGAATAGCTCAAGTGTTTAGCTTGCTAAAAAGAAGACCGACCACATGAACTTTCACACCAAGATATTGTTTTCTACCAACGTGTACCTATTAAGCTTATTTTAGTTTGGATCACATCTGATGCGTGGCTTGTAAGATATGCTAATTATTTTAGAGTTTTTTTTTTTTCGCCATACTCAACTCTGGTGTGTTTTGGGTGACGCATACATGCATCAGTTCTATAAGGTTAAATCGTGATGAATGTCCATTATTTCTGGGCTAGATTTTAGGATGGTAGTCTGTCCCTCTTAGATGTTGATGCTCTTCTTGTTTCGCTTTTGGAGGTTGTGATTAATTATATATACTTGATAAAATTATATTTAATCATCCCAAAAACTCTCTTAATATTTTAATTTTTTTCATTATTAAAATGTTAGTCGTTAGTGGACTTCCATGCGGAGTTATTAC
The DNA here is from genome assembly GCA_033070095.1 of Escallonia herrerae. Lineage (NCBI taxonomy): Eukaryota > Viridiplantae > Streptophyta > Magnoliopsida > Escalloniales > Escalloniaceae > Escallonia > Escallonia herrerae. The sequence goes on along the minus strand of JAVXUP010000814.1, from coordinate 102,490 downwards.
TGTACTGCACAGCTAAATCTGGCAATTAGGAGTGAGTTTTGTTGTTAACTGTTACTCCTTCCATTTCCTCATTTTATATCTTCTTTCACTTTTTAAAATTTCTTCGGAATGAAAATAGATTTAGTTACAATTGTTTGTGTTTGTTGGACTTGTCAAGCAATATTCATTTGAAATGTGATTATTGTTTGAGCTCCTTTCAATATCTAGATTCTCGAATTTCATTCTAATAATTTTCAAAAGTTAAAGAGAACGAAAATTATGAAACAATTAAGTAATTTTCTTAATGTATATTGTCATCGGCAAACACGTTCAATAACTAACTTCACGTCTAAGGTCACAGTTCGAGTCCATAAGTAATGACAATGGTTCTATGCATACTCGCTTTCGCTTCAACAAACTTAGAGACATAAGTTTTGTGGTTACAACTAGTTTTGGCAACTAAGAATTAAATAAATATTGAGTATTTCTGTAAATCTTTTTACTATGATTAATGCTCCATCTAGTAATATATAATCATGCCTTTTCATTTAAATACTATCAAATAACTTACACATCACGTTATTGTTTGTTGACTCTAGAAAATTTTTTGGTTGAGCTCATTGTTCAATTTTTCTTTTTCGCCATCATGAACCATTTGTCGGTAGGCATTGTTTACGTCAACATTAACATTCTAGAATCCTGAGTGAGATTCCCATCTAAAGAAAATGAAAACAAAAAAAGAAAAAAATTATCAAGGTCTTTTTATTAACCGAAAAAGTGTATGTCAGGGTTGGCTACGTGTTTCTAAGAAAAATGATACTCTGAACTCATAAGTGAGCTCTTCTTTTGGTCCTGCTGCAACGTGTTTCTAAGAAGAAAAAAAAGTTATCATGGCCCCCTCTATTGATAATAATAAAAGCAAAAAGTAGCTCACACCCACTCCCCCACCACATACAGGACCTACAATGAACCAAAAGAATTTAAGAAAAAAGGAAGAGGTTAAATGGCATTTATAACTCTCCTTAGTTTGAACATTTTTGTATAAAAAACCGGTGTCGATTCTGTTTTTGCAACCAAAAGCCTGACATTCTGAATTTCAAATGATTGATCCTAAATTGATAATTCGTTAAAAATTAGATGACATAGCCTTTTATCCATCAATAAAATCGCCACCACCCCAAGATCACCACTACAACAACACGAAATTCATATCGACTACTTCAAGAAACCCATCACCTTGGCACAAGCAACATGACTAAGCCAAATCACCATCCTCTTCAAACCCACCACCACTTTCAGCAATCCACCCCTAAGCACCATCACAATTACAATCCAACAAACCACTTTTTCAAACCCAAATCCACTTTCAGTGGGACCCCAACTCCATTGATGGCACAACCTCAACCCCCTTCGTTGCTCCGCCTCGTCTTCCAAAAAACTACCTTCCCTCTCATCCACGTCACTCACCCACGGACTCCCCTTAAACCCTATCCTCCTCTCCCATTCCCTACCCTATTTCCTCCCTCCTCCGTCGCCACCATTGGCGGCTCAACCCTACCCCTCTTTGTTGTTCTGCCGCCTCCTCTTCCAAATAAATGCCACAGCAACACCCCCCCCCCAATCCAACGATGTAGTAGATTACCCTATTCCCCCTCCTAGTCATCTTCTTGCCTGGCGCCATCCTCCCATTAGAGAGTTCTGCTATGGAATCATGATACAAACAAATCTCTGGTGTGCAGGGTGAAAGATGACAGGGTGGTGGTGGTGTAAAGAATGGTGATTGTGGGGGGTGTAGTGTTATCAAAGGCATGCGTAAATGCAAGGCCTCGCCTAAGGCTAGGCACAACCTTTCAAAATGGCGCACTCTTTGCACGCCTAGGTGCCCAGGCAAAAGGCGCAAGGTCAATGGTGGAGGCTTAAAAAAAGGCCAAAAATCTTACCCCTGTTTGACACAGCTTTTTTTTTAATTTTTTTTTTCAGTTTTGAAAACTGGAAAAAAAAGTTACGTCTGGTAACCATTTTCCTTTTTTTTCTTTCAGTTTAAAAATCCAGTTTTTAAATCAAGACTGTTTTTAAAAACTCCAAAATTTGGTTTTTTTTCAGTGTTGTTTTTTTTTTAGACCAGCACCACCCTCCCAACGCCGACCGGCAGCCATGCTGACAGCCACAGCCGGCGATCGTCGGCAGGCGCTGACCATCGGGGGCGACCGCCGCAGCCACCGCCAGCGACTCCCGACGGCAACCACCAGCCACAGCCACTGCAAACCACCACAAAAAAACTGGGTTATTAAACACCAAAAAAAAAAACTCAACAAAAAAAAATTGGGTTATCAAACACCCACTTGTTTTTGTAAAAAAAAAAATTTTAACTGCTCTCTAATTTTATTTTTTTTGGAAACTGAAAACTAAAAAAAAAAGTTTTGTCAAACGAAACCTTAGTCTTTGATTTTTAGATCATAATATCATCTCAACCGTTCATTGTCTTTGATTATTTGTTTCATAACATAATGAATCGATATCTAAACCACCAAAAAAAAGGGAAAATTAGGAATAAAATATTTATGGAAGGTAAGAATAAATTTCTAGACAGGGGAGGGCATTAAAAAATTGTTTTTTTTTTCAAAACTTCAATTTTTGTTTACCCAAACTACCCTTCCCCCATCTTCCCTCCAAACTACCCAGACTTCAATACGTATAAGCCCCCTCCTCTCCCCTTCCCACCCCCCTCCCCTTCCCTCCCTTACCCACCCACCCACCAACCAGCCCAAGTCCCTCATCAGATTTCCCCTACATCTAGACATTGAGGACTGATTTGTTGGATGAATTTAAGGATTAGGTGAGGGTGTTTGTGAACGTTGAAGAGGTGCCCCAACTGTTTGATGAAATGCCACTGAGAAGACTTGATGAGTGAGTTGTGTGTGGGTTTAAGGTTAGCAGGTTATGGTGGCCTTGACACAAGTCTCATTTTGCACAAAAAAAAAACAGGTAATTAGATGCAACTGTGTTCGTCTGTTTGTATCAATATCCAACTACTCTGAAAAAAAAAGAATTTTTAGATTTCTCCTAGATCTAGACATTGATGATTGATTTGTTGAATGAAATTAAGGATTAGGTGAGGGGATTTGTGGAGGTTGAAGAGGGGCACCAACTGTTTGATGAAATGCCGCTGAGAAGACTTGATGAGTGAGTTGTGTGTGGGTTTAAGGTTAGCAGGTTATGGTGGCCGTGACACAAGTCTCACTCTGCAAAAAAATATGTAATTAGATGCCACTGTGTTCGCTCATTTGTATCAATATCCAACTACTCTGCAAAAAAGCAATTAGTGTTTTCCTCCGTAGTATTTTCTTTATGTTATTTGAATATCTCAAAGTGCATTATTAAAGTTGATAAATTTACTTGAAGATGACCTTATATACATATCATGGGTTGTTCTAGGCCATGAAAACAACCAATTAACGAAGTTGCTTTTATGCAAATAGTTCTGACATTTGATTTCCATGTTCTAGTGTTACAGACCATATTTTTGGTCTTGCCAAAAGTTAGAAAGAGTTTATACTCTGTTATATTCTTGGGTCAAATACACGTAGGTACCCTGAAACTACCACAAAGTCTCACTTGAGGGTCCCAAAGTTTAATTTTTACACATAAGGGTCTGCAACTACAAATTTTCAATAAATTAGGACTTCCGTCCAAATTTCTAACGTTTTAGGCAAATCCGTCAAAGGCAATTTTGTCCCGACAGGTTAAATTATTTTTCTTCTCTTTTTTCAATTTTGCACTTCTTCTTCTTCTTCTTCACAGACCCATCACCCCCACAACCCCTTCAACCATCACCACCGCGGCTCACATAAAACCACCAGCAGATCGGCCTCACCACCATACCACCAAATCATAACCACCGATTGGCATCACTGCTGCATCATAGTAGTGCCACCCTGGGAGATCTCGTCCGCTCCTCCTACGTCCACGCCAGCTTCCCCACCATCTGCCTCCGCACACTCTTCACCTACGCCGGCCCAGCCCAGACCCCAGCTGAGCTAGCCCATGCCGCTGTGAAAGTCAGCTTGTCGCACGCCAACAAGGTCTCCAGCTAACTCTCCACCCTCCGCACGAGCAACAAGCGCAAGGTAGGTGCACTGAGTGACTGCCTGAGCCAGATATTCGACACGGTGGACGAACTCGGGAGGACCCTGTCGGAGCTGAAGCACCCAAGAAGTGGGACCTTCAGGCCACCGGTAGATATATCAGAGTCATCGGCGGCCTATCAATTAACCGATTGATCACTAACACCAATGCCATCGCCTCCGATCTCTCTCAAAACCAAGAACAAGGTGTCGTCACTGCACCCTAGCACCACCACCATTGCATTAAAACTAAAATCAGTCGGATCTCCACCGGCATAGACCCATCGTCGGCCAACACCAAGGACAGATCTGACATATTTGGCTGCTCCGATCCTCTGTAGTCCATCCTTTCGACTTTCGGTACTGGAACAACCGGTCAATAAATGTCATCCCATCTTTTTTCTCCCCAAACCACCCAACAGTGAAATTCCATCACCTCCTCTGACTTGAACTCTCTTTTGCCGATTGACGCTACAAAAGGTGGGTATGTGAAGGGTAACTTACCAGCAGCGTGAGTGGGCAGTTACAAGGAAAATTGCCTACATGGTTTATAGGAGGCATTTGCCAGCATTGTCGCTTGAGTGTGTTGTCGGGGGGTGTCGCCGGCAGTTAAGGCTCCATTTTTGGTTAGATGAAAAGGTTTTGGCATTTAAAGGCTCCATTTTAGCATAGATTTTGAAACCCAAAATATGGAATCCCAAAAATGCCCCTAACGGAAAGGGCTGAACCGTTAGGAATTTAGACGGATGCCCTTACTTGTTGCAAATTTGAAGTTACAAGCCCTTATGTGTAAAAATTAAACTTTGAGACCCTCAAGTGAGACTTTGTGGTAGTTTCAGGGTACCTACGTATATTTGACCCTATATTCTTCCATTTTCCTTCCAACCACGTTCTTGTTTCCCTTTATAAAATGTAAATATTTTTTTCAACCATGATAGGATTGAGATATTTGGTTTCTCTTTAGTGTTAAAAGATTAGTATAGAGGACTTGGAGGTTTGGCAAAGCTCCTCTTAGCATATTTTAAAACCATATGAAAATGATACGATGTGATGTTTTTATATTAATATTAAGTGAGCTTTGACATATATCTTTGTAACATCTCAGGCATTATACCTTAGATATCATGATTCAGTGAAGGACTACGGAAAAGATTACCACTAAATTAGAAAATTAGGTAAAAATTTCCCATGTAAGTGATGGAAATAATTTACAAAATGATGAAGTGCTTTACTACTGACTAAAATGAACTTGACACGGGAGGAGTAGAGGAAATAAGGAATTGACAGAGAGTCCAGGATTAAAACGATGAACCACTCTTATCCTATAAACAACTTCCCTATTTACAACAAAATGGTCAAATACACGTAGGTACCCAGAAACTACCACAAAGTCTCACTTGATGGTCTCAAAGTTTAATTTTTACACATAAGGGCCTGTAACTCTAAATTTGCAACAAGTAAGGGCATCCGTCTAAATTCCTAACTGTTCAGCCCTTTCGGTCAGGGACATTTTTGGGAACTCATATTTAATTTTTTATTATAAAATCTCTTGATTTTTAGAACCCTAATCTATTAATATTTGGAACCCTAAAATTGGCATTGTTTCACTCATACCAATCCAAGTAGATTGGGTACAGCTGGTGGCCTTATTGGCACGGCGGCGAGGGCACTGCCCGTCTCTGTGGTGATGACACTGGCTGGTGCCACGATCTGGCCGAAGAGGAGATCGTCCGTCCAACAACGGATGGAAGAGGCATCGATCGGATCATGCGGTGGAGCCGCACACAGACCTAGCCGGCGCTGTGCAGGTAGATCGGATTTGATGGCCCACCGTTGATTGCCTGCTCCCTAGCGGAGCTACAGCTGGCAGTGATGGCGAGCTCCGCCTCGGCCAGCAGCGGTCGCCGTCGGTTGTGGTTGACAACGGCGACGCTTTTCCTGTGACTGCGGTGGCTCGGAACGGTGACATTGATTTGGAAGTTGGTAGTGGCGCGACGACGGCAATTAGCGCTATTGCTGGTCACGATGGTGACGACGCGAATCCGATGGTGGTGCTACTGAATCTTCTATTCTTTCTCTCTCTCTCTCTCTCTCTCTCTCTCTCTCTCTCTTGTTGAGATGTTGTATCTGCTTCGGCCCCTTCACTGCACTGGCCGGTGGTTCACGACAATGGCCGGCGGTTTTGCATCGACGGTGACCCTGGTGGCGTGTGTGTGGCTAGAGTTTGAGCTGGGGGTCTCCACGGTGCGGTGCTGGTGCCGGTGCCACTGTGAGTTTCCAAAAATGCCCCTGGCGGAAAGGGCTGAACCGTTAGGAATTTAGACGGATGCCCTTACTTGTTGCAAATTTGGAGTTATAGGCCCTTATGTGTAAAAATTAAACTTTGAGACCATCAAGTGAGACGTTGTGGTAGTTTCAGGGTACCTACGTATATTTGACCCACGACAAAATTTTCATTTCTATATGATGTGAATCTCAAATTTGTACAAGATACATAAAAAATGAAAATTTTTGAAGCCTCATGTGGCTAACAAAAAATTTACAACCGCAAATCCCCTCACCTAATTGTTAATTTCATTCAACAAATCAATCCTCAATGTCTAGATCTAAGCAAAATCTAAAAATTCTTGCTTTTTTTTCAGAGTAGTTGGATGTTGATACAACGGATCAACACCGTTGCATCTAATTAGTTTTTTTTTTTGCACCTGCTAACCTTAAACCCACACACAACTCACTTATCAAATCTTCTCAGCAGCATTTCATCAAACAGTTGGCTCGCCTCTTCCGCCTTCGCAAACTCCCTCATCTAATCCTTAATTTCATATAACAAATTAGTCCTCAATGTCTAGATGTAGGGAAAATTGGATGCCGAACTTGGCGGGAGAGCGGGTGGGTAGAGGCGGGGTGGGGGGCACATGCTAAAGTTTGGGTAGTTTGGAAAGAAGATGGGGGAAGGGTTGTTTGGGTATACAAAAATTGAAATTTTGAAAAAAAAACCTTTTTTTGAGCCCCCCCCCCCCCCCACCCCCCAAATTTAGAAAATTAAACCCATTTTTTCTTAAGTTTATATATATATAAAAAAGACCCACCTTCCATAAAAATTTATTGCCAAAACCCCTCATTTCTAATTTTTCCAAAAAAAAAAAATCCTAAAATTCCATATCCCCAATCAATCGATTCTTTTAGTGTTGTTCATTGTGCTAGCGTCCCGTCGCCAATTGTTACTCTCTTCCAAGTAAATATACTCTTATATTTTATCATGCAGACAAAGAAGATGAAATTGAGGAGAAATCTCTACCAGACTTGGCCCTATGATTTCATTTTAAAAAAGTATTGATTCAGCCCTCACCGGTGATGAGCTCATTCGATTTGAATATTTTTCTAGTGTTAAAAGTTTGTTAAATTACTATGTTCAGAACTTTTTCCAGACGCCAATATTACACCCCACCATAGTTATCAAAGGCGCATGTGCGCCTTTTTAAATTGAGATGGGCAATGCAGGTGAGGAGCTGCAGATACAGTTGTGGGGAGAGAGGGAGAGAGAGAAGGGGAGAGGATAAATGAAGAATAAGTTATGGAGTAAGAAAGAGAAGAAAGTAAATGAAAAACATAGGGGTTGTACGCTTACCAAATTTTGTTTTTGTTTTTGTAATGATGATAAAAAAGATGCCTTTTTTCGTGTACTTTTATCTTTTTTCAGTTCCGTTTTGAAAAAAAAATCCAAACAGTAGCGAAAAAGGTGAAAACACCCAAAGGGTGTTTTCACCTTTTTCCACAATTGGTATTCTCTTGTCAGAGAATTCCAAGACTTTGTCTCCTCTCTGCCGCATAGCTCTCTCTCTCTCCCTCTCCCTCTCCCTCTCCCTCACGATACATATGATAGATGGGTTCGGCCGTCCTTCAAGATTCGCCCCTTGTAAATCAGCCCCTTGTTTCCGCCCCTCATGATACTGATTACAGCCGGTTGGTATGCGTAGCACCATCCTCTTGCCGGCAGTGGACGGCCAGCCGTTAAGGCTTCAACCTCTGGGCGGCAGCGCTGTTAGGGCATCTTTCGGTGACGACGGCTCTACGATGGCGTGGTGAATAGAGGTGCTGCTCGCGGTGGCCCTCGTGGTGGCTGGCCCCTCACAATGGTGTTGCAATTTTAGCAGTGATGGGATTGACCGATTCTGTCGCCGGCAAGCTATGGAGTGTTGTGGCGACAACAACCTATGGGGTGAGGCGGCCTGTTAGGATTTTGACCCTGTGCGGTAACAGCATTCCCTCCTGTGGTATCAATGAATCACTGCCAGCACCAAAAATCCTAACACTGTCGGCACCTTCTTTAAAGACTCGTGAAGGGGAAAGGGAAGAAGGGGGGGCACAGATGTGGAACGATAGAAAATGAAACATACAAGAATATATCCAAAAAAGTTGTAAAAATAAAATTGAAAATATTAAAAACGTACAGAAAATCTGAAAAAAGAAGATACGAAAAAAAGTAAAAGTACACAATACGAGTTTAGAACTAAATACTAAATTCTAGAAACCAAAAACATAATACAGAATACAGGAAAAAAAAAATCTCGTAAGCTTACAGCTCCATAGATTTGGACATCTTTGCTCCTGTGTAAAAGGCCCAAGGAGCAAGAACAGAAGGCCATCCACTTCCTTTAAACGACAGGCTCAATTTTGAAATGTGACGATTTTGCTGTCAATATTAAAACCACATGCTTTTGTGTACATAAAGTTTCAAATCATAAGGAGTGAGATGTCATTCTGCCAAACGAGAGATAGGAACTTTAGTCGCAGCCCAGCTTGGGGGATGGCTAATTGATCACGTAGAAGCTATAAATATTCCGGACAAAACTTGCAACAAACACCACTCGTTGTGCCTCTTTAGTCATCATTATATATACCGTATTCCATTAGTGATTAGCATCACTAAAGATTTTGGTTCAAGCATGTTAGTAAAATTTGCATGACATTAATTTGAGAACATGCAGTGCTAAAGTGGTTGACCCCAGGATTAGGTCACTATGACAAAGAGAGAGAGGGCAAGAAAGAGGAAAACGTGGCTTAACAGCCAGCCCTTTTTCTAAGATCTGCCAAAGAAAACGGGAATCCGGCCAATTCTTTTTCCTTTGTAAACGATACCCTTCAACGCCTCCTTGGGTACTGACACTAGCATTCTTTCATGAAGTTTTTCAGAAAGGATAATTTCATTTTAGTCTCTTATACTTTACCCGTTTTGTTATTTTAATCCTTATCCTTCAATATCATTGAAATTGAACCATGTACTATTCACCGTCATCAATCAAGCCCTTCCATTACTTTTTTTCAGTCCACGTGGTCACTTTTTTAGGGGTATTTATGTCCAAATTGTTGCCCTAAATAATTTTTCCAAACTCTCTCTCTCTCTCTCTCTCTCTCTATATATATATATATATATATATATATATATATATATATATATATATATATATATATATCTTTCTCTCTCTCTCTTCCACCACCACCACCACAAACCTTGTACACTCAATCACCAACACTCCGCCCTACTGTCACACCACCCATCCTGCCAACCAACCCTTGCACCCCCCCTCCCCCCGCGCCCCCCGTCGCGACCCTTAACGCCCCACTAGCACCACTGTTAACCACCTCCCAACATTAGTGCCTCACCACTCGCTCTCTTTTCGTTCTTCCACCGTCATAACACAGGACCACCATACAAATCCTATTTATTATCGCCCGCTAGCCACCTCCCAACACCCCGGTCAACCCCGATGTCGCCACCTCCTAACATCAACGCAATCCCTAACATCGCCAACCTCGCACCCCCCCCCCCCCCCAAATCACTAATTTGGTGCCGCCATCAGATTTGCAACCCAGTTCTCAAATGAAAATTCTTAGGTTTTTTAGGACTTCAATTTCTCTTAGTAGTGGTGATGCCAAATTTCATAGTGGTAGGTATAGAGATGCAGTCATTGTGAAAGCCTGTTGGTGTAAATTGGTGGTTTGATTGGACGAGCAGCTGTGGAGGGAAATTGGTGGGTGGATTGGATACTGGTGGTGCTTTTTAGAAATTTGGTTTGTATGGCATTAGAGTTGTCAAAGGGCCGGGCTTGGGCCGGCCCAGCCCAAGCCCATCGGGCCTGCTGTGGGGCCGGGCCGGGGCCGGGCCAGTGGGGCTGCCAACCGGGCCGGGCCTGCTGAAGGCAAACCTAGGCCCAGTCCAGGCCCTGGCCCTAGGCCCAATATCTAGGGCCGGGCTTGGGCCCGGGCCCGGGCCCTTTTTTTTTTTTTTTCTTGTTATTCAATTTTAAATTTCATCTCTAGGCAATATTCACAATTTAACGAACCTAATCTTTATCCTTTTATTTCATTATAAGTAATATACATATATATGTATGTATGTATATACATATTTATTTGTTAACCATTATATTTTTTATTATATGTTAAACATTTTCATACTCTTCTTGGTGAGCTTTATTAATAAAATCTTAACACATAACAATGCTGTTGGGGGGGGGGGGGGGGTAAAAGTGGAATTTTGGAAAAGGGGTGGAAGAAAGGGGGGAAAAGCAAAAAATTCAAACAAGTGGTGGGGCCAAAACCGGGCCAGACCCGGGCCGCAGACCGGGCCAAACCGGGCCAGAACCGGGCCGACTTCGGGCCGGGCCAAAGCCGGGCCGTTTCTGGGCCGGGCCGGGCAAGGCTTTTTCGCAGAAACTGAAGGCCTGGTCCAGGCCCAGGCCCCAAGCCCGCTTGTGCTGGGCCGCTACTGTTCATGGATGGGGCCGGGCCAGCCCGGGTCAGAACCGGGCCAGGCCGGGCCAGCCCACGGGCCGCCCGGCCCGTTTGACAACTCTATATGGCATGACTTGACATAAACACCCTAAAAAGTGTGACCACATGCCTGTCACGAGGTCCTTTTGGATAAAAAAAAAATGTAACAGGGACTTATTTGATGACGGCAAAAGTACATGTATTGTTTTCAACAATTTTGAAGAACAGGAACTAATAAAAAAAGGTAAAATATAAGGGACTAAAATGAAATTATTCATTTTCAGAACTCTATACTATAAAAGCAGTTCATCTGAACTCATGACAATGAAGAAACCCAACACATTTATTACTCTAAACACATTAGCATCATTCAAAACTACGCCACGGTTTACTCAACCAAATGCATGCAATGCAAAACTATCCACAAATGTAATGAGATGGTACTGTGGGAGTTTTTGGTATTTAAAGTTTTGCTGCTAGTTTAATTTTAGAGGAAGTCGTCCAACCCTTTATATATCGATAATTATTGTCGCTAAATATTTATAGTAATTTTCTTACTAACACTTTAACGAAAATATTTAACAGTACTTTTTGAGGCGTTATTAAATAAAAGTTACTAAAGTTATTTGATGACAATTAGTTAGAGCCATATGAAGGGTTAGTAGTCCAAATTTTTTCATTTATTTATACACATCAACATCGGCTTTAACTAAAGAGGACAGAGGAAAGGACCCCACCTCGATAGTTGGCTTTGAAATACCGACGCAAAGTTGCTCCCTTTGGCTAGGCGGGAACGGAACGAAACTCTTTCTTTAAAACCCGACTCAATCTATCGAATAAGAGTTCTGTTGATGTCCGAATCGACAAAGTAACCGACTAGGAAGATCAAATTAAGTGACTTAATAAGGAATCATTCCTTAGCTGCATTCCTCACCCATCAAATCGCAAGCCTGCCCGAAGGCCTTCTGTATATTAAATATGTCAGCAGCATCTACCGCGACCATACGCATTAACTTATCCCATTAGGCCAGTGGGCGGAACCAGGAAAGGACTGTATAATCATATTACCTACTCATGTGTAACTCGGGCAAGGTAATTACATTTAAGCTTGGCTTGAAGATCGCACATAGTTTCTATTAAGGTATTCCATCCAGTCCAGGGACAGCTTTTGGTGCCAGAGCAGCCCAGATATCGCATTTTTCGCGCAGGAAGACTAGTACATTCTCACAGCCCCGGACAGTTTTGGAATCGGCATCTATCCCCCAACTCCTGGCCTGAGGCTAGTGCAATAAGGTAAGGGATTTACGAGTAAAACTAGCATGTTGAGTGAGAAGGACTTGGACAAGACAATGGATGAAATTGCGAGTAAGATCGACGCGCGGCTGACCTGTATATCACCGGACCGCAGAACCTTGGAAAGAAAGTGTGGCCGGGTATTAGGTGAAAGAATTTGAGGCTATGGTCAAAAACATCAACAGGGGTCAGAACATGTAAACTTCGAAGGGGGAACATGCTTTGTCAATTTGCTTCCACCTCTAACACCGGATAATTCGGTCGCTGCTTCCGTAGTTTAAACAATTATCGATACTCAAATAGTAATAGACGGGTCGCACAAAGAAAGGTTAGCAAGAAGGATATCATCTAAATTAAACAAGAATAACTCGAGAATTTCTTGCAGGATACATTGTTTCTTTGCCATATAGTATTCTTCGTGTCTTTCAATATTTACAATAGATGAGTTCATCAATTCAGTTGGAAAAGCAGTAAAACCATCACATGGTGGAAGGTTAAACAACATGCAGACTGAAATCATCACGGGAGCAAAGGCTTACTCAAGCTGCTTCAGCAAATCCAACTGTCATGTTCCCATAATCGAACACCGTGTGGAATTGACCCATGAAAACATCACCCAGAATCCTGCATCACATATAAAACAATAGCAACAATAATTGAGCTGCCAACTCGATTCGCAACTGATTATTCATGTAGACTATCTCTAGTCAAGTATGATTACATAGTTTAGCCTATTGGCATCATACCAAAAGACCTGGGATCGCTTCCTGCCTATACCATGGATTGGGTGTTCAAGGGTGGGGAAGAATTACCCCTCATTGTGGACCAAAAATACGCATGCATTCATATGTATGGAGGGAGGCTTGATGTATGTGGACATCAAGGTTAACGGAAAGGCCATCAGGGCCATGGTGAATACGGGAGCTATACATAACTACATTTCTAGCAAAGAAGTGGAAAAACTGGGGCTGCCTTGGGTGGGAGGGAGGGAGGGAGGGGGGAGAGAGAGAGAGAGAGAGAGAGAGAGAGAGAGTTGATGTATGTGGACATCAAGGTTAACGGAAAGGCCATCAGGGCCATGGTGAATTCGGGAGCTATGCATAACTACATTTCTAGCAAAGAAGCGGAAAGATTGGGGCTGCCTTGGCCTTGCCTGCCTCGGCCTTGAGAGAGAGAGAGGGGGGACCAAAACAGGCAGTTATGCAAATTTAAGGTTTCGGCAACCTAATGGCAAGCAGACTAGTAGCTACATACAAGTTGAGACAATGCCCACTTGATGCTGAAAGAACAAGTATATAAAAGCAAAAGGATTCTACCAACAGCAGTAAGAGGAAGTTACCACAGAGGTCCACGAGGAGGGGGCACATCTAGTGCCATAAATCCACTAATGCATTGTGCTGCTGCGCCCTCACCAACTTGAAGGATGTACTGTTCAGTGACACGATTTTGGAGAATTATAAATCAACAAAGAGCATCGAATAGTTATATAGATCCTTGTACAACATAGAATAAGATGATGATAACAATAAAAGCAATGGTTAAAGAATCCATAACGAAATATACAGGGTAAAACCTTGATATATAGCAATTTTACTGATGGTTACAATCAATATAAAAACACTAGCTTGATGGAAATTTTAAAAGCACTTGTCAAAATATATACATACAAAGCTTCACTTTGCCATGCAGGGTTTTTTTTGCAGGCACACTTCTCAATACTAAGTTTATTCTGAAATCTCAAATCTAAACTTGGCAATAGGTCTAGAAACTTCCCAAAATGACAGAAAAATAATAGGTATTACAATCTGCCATATACGTCTGCCAACCAGCCTTCAAGGCTCTACCCTGGTTTTTCCCAATTGCCTTCAGAGTTCTATAAGTTGAAATCATCAACTCATTGGTGATATCCAACAGAACTTTGAGGACACCAGACACTCCAGCTACTTGGGGGCTGTCATTCTTACTGATTTTAATGACTACCCATAGCATGCTAAGATGAAGTAGAGAATTTGTGAATGATGATTTTAGAGTTGTCTGGCCCTACGAATGATGATTTTAAAGTTGCATATATTGATGATTCTAGCCTTCTTATGGTGGTCTGAAGAGTGCACCGAACATCCTCTCCCTAGTATCGCATTGTATCAGCCTTTCCTAAGTGGATAGCTCAACAAGGACAATTAGAGTTGTTTTCCCAGCACACAGTAATCTGAAGATGATTTTGTATGGTTCGAGAAAACTGCAAGAGCGTGGTTCAAGCATAGGCCTTTTCTAGATTATGGACGACATCATATTACTCGCGCTATCAAGCTACTGCACCTTGTGTCTGTGGGTTTGATTTCAATTTAGTGGTGAGAAATGATTTATCATTTTCACGAGCTTGAGGATGAGTCATAGTGAAAAAGTAATATAAGTGGGGGTTACAATTGAAGGGCTTAATTGCACTATAAACCCTGAAGTTTCCCTACTGCAGGTAAAACCCGGACGTTAGGGTTTTGGGTGCGTAATTGTAAACATCGGGGTTTTAGCTGCAGTTTTTGGGAAACCTTAGGGTTTATAGTGCAATTAAGCCTAACAGAAATCACCAATAATAGTGCTAAGACTTGCACTATCTGGCGGGAGAGAATTCTCTCTCCCCTTTTCTTAGACCTGCAAGACAACTGTATAATTACTACAAGTGGCAATGACTTCATTTTATGTTACTATTGCTAAAGCATATATGATATTATATGCGTCCGAGCGTGTTTGCGTCCTAGAATTTTAAGACGTCGATTGCATGTAGAATGTGCATGCTTTGCCGCTCTATTTTCCAAGGAAATCAAGCACGTAACTTCCATTTACTTAACCAATTGTTTAAGCAAACCCCACACGACATAAACACAATGTTACAGCACATTTACGGACTAACTTTAGTTAGGAAGGGCATTTAATAATTACCTGATCAGCGGAAAGATCGAACAATTTACCACCAATAGTAAAGGACACACTGGGCATGGAGGAGAGGCTGCTACAGTCGACAGCAGATTCTCCCATTGGACTAGGTAGCCGGTTGCAGAGCTGCAGTTCAAAGCAAAGATTCAGCCCAGAGCAAATCAAGCATTTTCAGAAAGGTAGTTGCAGAAGTAACTTCACCTCATTCACATAATTCATGATTGAGTCTTCTGTCTCATTTCGCCTCAGTTGATTTTGCATCCAAACAACTGACATCTCGCAAAAAGTACACATCTCATCATGCAGACCACCAGAAGACTTCTTAATGTTCTTGTCCACCACACTCTTAATAATCATGCTGTGCACCAAACGACCAATATCAGTTGTTGGTTAGATATCCTGGCCCACAAATGGTACTAGCAAGACTTGCTACGTCGTAGGATAGCCGTAGTGAAATGCACAAGGCTGCAAAACTACTTAGGTGTAACAGTAGAAGTTTGAAATCGACCTCTCTTTAGTAAGACAGTGTATCAGATAATGACGATCATAAACTGTAATCAACATTTGAGACAACGATTTTTTTGGAAACCACGGACACCATAGTTAGAAGGGAAACAAATTAATCCTGACCTTTCATCCCGAGTACGACCAGAAGAGCACAAACCAAGTTGAGAGCAGATTTTCTGGGGCTGCGTCTGTGGATTACCACCATTATAAATTGGAGATCATGAGTCACAATGTGCAGAGTTACCAGAATCAGACATTGCATTAACAGTTAACCAGAACAATGGCAAATATCATTTTTCTCCTCATTCATCAGTAGATAGATAAAGTGCAATGACTTGCTTTTGAAAGAAAGGAAGACAAAAACTTTCACACAGATTTATTTGTTCAGATTGAGAAATAGTCTGTTCCAGAAGACAAATAATACTAAAACTTGAGACAATAATTTTTGGAAATAGAATAATGTACCTCAGATAATAACATCTCCAGTATTGTTTTCCCATACTGGGAAACCACCTCCTTACACTCTTGGCTAATGACCCCTGAAGCTCCAATGGCATGATTAATTTGAGTGATAACAGTCTGAAAAACATGATATTGCCCAAAGTTGTCAACCACAGCTTGACATATGTCGAAGACGTGATAACAGTTAAGCAATAAAGTCAAACCAATGCATGCAAGCAGATAACACACGATAATTAGATTAAAAACACCTCGTAAGCTTGAGCTGAGCATAATAGTAAAACAAGAATGTCTTGAAGAAACAAAAGAACATGACCTGTAAAACCTTACATGTATAAAAGAAGGCATAAACAAGAAACTTTCCAAACATTTAATCCTCAGCTTAGTACTGTATAGTGCAAATGCACACAGATGTATATGAATACGTATATATCCTTATGTTTCTGTGGTCCTCGAAACATCTTTTTTTCCAGTTCCCAGGCAAAGTAATTTTTTATTCAGAAGATATAAATGCAAAATTGTGCTATGAAGCCTTTGAAGCAAAAGAGTTAAACCACTCTAAAGGGTCTCCATATGATATGGCTTCAACCAATTGCTCTAAAAATTCTATGTTGCGAGGGATGTGCCTATATAAACGTCAGATCACATTTGCCCCTGCACAGTTGCAGTCCCTGCTGCAAATGGGTGGACAGATATACGAAAATTAAGTGTGAAGAATGCAAAGGAACATGCAAGAAAAACAGAATGGAGGAAGCTCTCTCTCTCTCTCTCTCCCCCCCCCCCCTTCCTCTCCCTCCCTACACTGCTCCCTCCCTCCCTTCCACTCTCTTTCCAACTACTATTAAAAGGCTCCCGTAACCTACCTAATAAATCTCTATTCCAAAAAAATTTGAAATAAAATTTCCACGCTATGGACTCCAATCAAGTTCTTTGTCGAGGAGACAACTTTAACCACCCTGCTATTTGCCTTCCTGGTGAAGCACGATGGTGGCAATTAATACTGGTGCTTACTAGAAAGTAAGAGGTATAAGTGAGATGGCGCAATGACGTGGTGGTAAGCGACTAGGTTGTTGAATTAAGCTTTCTTGAGAAGATGGCGCAATCTCGTGGTGGTGAGCGACTATGTAGTTCAATTGGACTTTCTTGAAAACCATTGACACGAATATTGGAAATTATTGATGTCAATAATGAAGTAGCCATCTACTCTTAATGTTGAGCTAATAAAGAATGACTCCACCAACATTCTTCTCACATGCAAGTCCATAATTGCACAGTGAGAGATCACTGAGATACAAAATAAGTGTGCCACCACCAAGTGCTCAGGTAGCATCAATCTCATCTGGAGTAGGCTTTTATCCTTTTCCTATCTCTCATTTCATGTTGTGGACCTTTGCATTTCCTTACGTATTTGTAACCTCTATGTGGAATCAGATTGCAAAAGTCTTGATAACCATTTTCATTCTGTGTTTCAAGTTCCTTTTGGAGATTTAGTAATGAATACTTCGCAGATATGTTTGCAATCAGAAAAGTTGCAGATCTGCCAAAAAAGCCTGCACCTCAAAAGTAGCATAGATTTTCCTTTTTTATATTTTTTTTAGTGACTTTTCTGTTTGGATACAATAAATTGCAACTTCCAAATACGTTAAAGTTAATTGAGTTTTGGATTTAGGAAGCTAGGCTGGATATCCCCTTCAATTGTGACTCTTGTGGAGATGAGCTTCTATCTCCCCATCCTTGCTATGATTGCGTTAAAAATTACCAAGAGAGATCGACGCCAAAGCCCCTCGGCCAACGAGGATTTGTTAAAAAGAAAAGAAAAAAAGAAAGAGAATACGTGATGGGAGAAACAGTAGGGATACCTAGTAAGTGGCAATCAAATCAAACAACACAAGTTCCATGTGATACAACGTGCAGTACTAACAAACCAACCTCTCCGGTAGCACATTATGGATAGAAGCATTCAGATAAATTATGAATGTGGTTTGGCTGGCATATAATAGATACCGTAGGTCCAGCCAACAAAGAAGTTCCAGAGTCGGCAATTGCTGAACAGCCACCAGCACAGAATCCTGAAATTTGTTGAGACTTCTCTCAGAAAATACACAATAAAAGGCTCTCATGATTTTAAATGTTAAAGGATGGTGCGGAACGCAAACAACACAGAATAGGAGCTTCAAAATTTTACCAGTGGTTTGGCCATCAACTAGGACATCACCCATATCAAACTGAGAACAGGATAAACAATGAAATCAGCAAAAATAAATTAGAACATGCGGCTAGAGGGATACTCATAGCAAAAGCAGGCAGGAACTCTGAGAAAGGTCACCTGCCAATAGCCCTTCTGAGTCACGGGAACATATGTGTGTTCTCCCTTGTAATGGTTAGGATCAACCCCCCCAAAAACAATCTCACCCCCTTCTTCTTCTTCCGCATTGCGATTAAACCAAAACGAAAAAACTGGTTGCTCAACAAGACCTTGATTGACCATAGAATACCTACAAAATAAATCAATCATGAAATTATCTGAGTGTTGCAACCAAACTAAAGCTTAGAAAGGAAGAGAGTAAGCAATACTCAAAGTGAACTTCCTTTCAACAAAATAATATCAAAATAAAACAAGGTACCAGAGGCTGTTTTATGGATACATAGAGACCTAAAACCTACCAGACAGGAACGGCATTCCCAACAGAGATCTCTTGAAACCCGAGCCCAAGGATACCATCAAATTTGGCTGCCAAGAATGTGATGCCTGGTTCTCTGGTTGCTTCAATAAAATCCTAATGACCAGATATGTCATAACAACTAAAGTTCAAATACAGTATGAAAAAGAAGACAATGGAAAGGCTCAATTTGCTTAGGTATACAGACCTGTTCCTTGACAACAAGATTGCCAACTTTGACAGAGTCTTGGCTAAAGAAACCTGAAATGGCCCCAGTTCCATAATGGATAGCAGCAGATTTGCCTGAATCAAGAATGAGAAAATGAATTATTCATAGATCACTTACATAAACCACCCCATCCAACTTGCCAGCTTCCATTTTAACGAGCATAGATCCAAGGAAACTTTAGGTAATGACTGCTCACTATGGCCAGGGTTTGTTGGACTTCCTTACTAGAGCAGAGGTGCGATACAAATGCCTTTCAAGGACGTCACCTTGGTATTTGGGTACTATACCTCCAAGCATTCGCTTACCTGGGACTTATCTCAAATTGCCAAGTGAAACATTCTTCAAGAGGATGCACCACACAGAGACAGATGTCCAAAAGTATGCTTTTTCTCTTATTTTTATTGTTTTGTTTGGTAGGTTACCTTCTAAGTAACCATGTCCAACTGGGACAGCGAGATTTTCGAAGCTTAGTTGCAGGAAACTCCTAATATGGTGACGTTTCTCTCTCGGAAACTCGCTTTTGCGATCCCAAGTTAGGAGCTCCATGGGATCTCATCCCAAGCTAAGATGGGAACTCGATCCCGCTAGTTGGATAGAGATGCATGGAACAAGTGATAGAATACATGAAAATCAAGCTCTTTTCAACTCAATTCCTTGTTTCTCTCTTCCTTCAAGTCCTTAAAGTCTCCTTGTCTGTTGTTGCTATCTATGTAAACTATGCTAAACAAATGATAATACTCTTTACGCATTTATTTATTCAAGCCGCTCCCAACCTCAGATTCTTCTTGGTGCTCCCGCCTCCCCGCCCCCGCTTCCGCTTTGTGCAACTAAGTTCCGAAGCATTAAAATTACAGCCACCGCAGGCCACTACTGAACTACAGATACTATACACACGTTCAAAGTGTAATTCTTCATAGATAACCTAAAAATCATAGCAATCAAGAGATAAACATTGTCATTGCTGAAACATAACATAATTAAAGAAAGGAGAAGCAGCAGAAAAACCCCATTGAAGATGCATGAAAAGAAACTAGCAGAGTACCGAAAGAAGTAATAGAAAGAAGAAGAAGCAGGAAAAGAAAGGAGGGAGCAGAAAGTAGAAGGAAGAAGAAGAAAGCATACGTATACTAATGTTCATCTGAAGTAAAGAGAGTGTATTGTGTTTTTTCCTTTTTCCCCAAGATGTCCTTTTCAGAGGTGTTCGATACATGTCCATTTTTCATAGGCTAGCTTAAATAGGTATCTTGCCCTGTATATGTCATTCCCCAACAATAATGGGAATTTAGATAGCAATCAACCTCAGTAAAGAGTGTTAAGCCACATCCGTGTCATAACGAAGGGTTTGAGTCAAAAACATCCTGTAATTAAAAAAAATTACTAGTGTAGCTCTGAAACAAGTTAATTGCCACAGATAAAATATGTGTGATAAGTAGTAAACAAATGCTTCACTAGTACCTTAGATCAGCATTGACGAAAAAAGGTTTGCAAGACCAATTATACAAACCCAAATGGTTGTACAAGGCTCACTCCACCGCATGGGCTGGTGCTTCTTCAGGTTTATAAATGGGCACTGAGTTGACTTACGTTCTTATTTTGGTCCGTTGTATTATATTTGGAACCTCATAAAAGCCTAAGTTCGATACTAGACAGACCTCCCAGTTTACTCAATCATTTGCATTACCAAATTAAAATAAAAAGGCAAACTTGGGATAATAAGGAACAGGCAAAAGACATGCACCGTTTTTCTTGTAGGTACTTGACTGGCTCGACTTGTACTTGGAATGGAAAAAGCAGGCAACCTGCACCCATGTTGCAAAAGTATAACTAGAAGGCAGAAAAAACTTCTTCAAAGACATATTTTTTTCCCAGAAACAACTTCATCAAGGTCTCTTTTCTTTGGTAAACAACTATATCAAGGCCTTAAAAGATCAGCAAAAAGAAACTTACTGAAAAGTAGCACTTTGCAGAGGGCACCCAAAGGTTAGAACTTCCAGTGTCAAAAATCACAGTGAACTTTTGAGGAGGCGTGCCAATACCAATCTCACCAAAATACTGAGCATCCATGTAATTTTTTAGCCCAACAATATCAGTGTCTGAATTCTCCATATTGCCAGCAATACGATAATTTCTGATAGCATTAAGTTCCTTTGAGTCAACACGTCCCGAAAGTTGATTGATTTGATTAAATTTCCTCTTCTTAAGTCCAACTCTGAGCAGCCCATCATTGGATATGGAATACACCGTTGGAGATAAGAGAAACAGCAGGGTGAGAGCAACCAGACTCACTTTAAGATTGGTACCCATAACAAGATCTGTTAACTCCAATAAACATAATAGATTATTAAAAGCGCCAAGAAAGGCATACGAAAAACAATATCCACGGTCGCAAACAGCCACCCAATTTCAAGAGGTAATGTAGGAGAGACGGGTCAAATTGAAATCAATTTTGCTCATAACTTAAAACCCCAGAGAAGCATGACATTCTCTCAATCACCATTTTCATACAATAGTTTTCTTTGGTGGAGTCTCTCGCAGATTGGATATGAAACAACAGAAAGTGCAAGTTGTAGCAATACAACCACATAACGAGAAAAAACAAACTAAAAACAATGATGAATGCTGACAACTATAGCATTGAGGTGTATTCCGACGAATAGAACACATCAATGACAATGAGTAACAAATAAAGGCAAAAATAAAATCCAAATGGCCTTGTGCTAAAGGATGACAACTTAGACCCTAGAAGGAGGATTATAAACTGTTGATAATCTAAGTGCCCCTACATGTATAAGCAGAGAAAAGACAGCACAGTTTTATGTTTTTAAATTCACAGCCAAACTGCGGATTTTACATGTGCGGGTAGCACTTACCCCCTACAATTTACAGATTTGCACTAAACTTCATTTAGTTTCTGTGAAAGCTAAAGGTTTAAGCAGTAATACAAGTGCAAAAATTACGTTGTTTTTTTTGTCCATATCCAAGTGAGGGATAATCAATAACAGCCTAATCCAACACGAAGTTAGAAATAAGAATTTTTGCAGGTTATTGCTAATTCGTGGCAGAAAGTTAGCCCTATGTAGAATCGCAGAAAGGTCTAGAGATTTAAAATCCATGGAGTTGACATGCTAATGACTGATCCCAAATGTTAGAGGCAGTAGCAAGGCCACCTATACGCAATGGTAGAAGATATCCCGCCAAAGTATTTAATACAGTTTTTAAATGTAGTTGTCAATTTCATTACCAATCCTAAGGATCCATAATTAATTAAAAGCATTATTCTTAAGAAAAGCAGGATTAATATACAGTTGACAAAAAGATATGGTAATATTATACTTATCCTTTGTGTACTCCCGAAATCGTTTACCTAGGATGGAACTACAGACAGTAAACAAGTTCTAATGATCATTTTGTGTGACATTCTTGGGGCTCCACCTGCCTTACAAATTATTCAGCTTTACATTCTTTGTTATTTATGGTACATGTCCTGCTTTTCATTGTTCAGCTTCAATTTCAAATTTCTTACCGTACAGATGAAACACGTTACTCAATTATGTGTAGCCCCCTCATAAAAAATGTGCTGATTTTTCCGTGCAGGGATGAGGGAGCTCGACATGAAAATTAGTGAGTCCACTTGTTTTACCAAGCTCTTTCCATCCGCCAAGTTTAAATTCTTTGAGAAGGCCCGAATCAAGAACAAGTGAAAGAACTCCAACAGCCTAGTAACTTAACTAAGTTTAGATGATCCGAATCCCTAGCGTAGAAAAAATTGGCCCTTTTCGTACTTCCATCATACTTATCATCTGAAATTAAAAATCCACACTGCCCAATGTTTGTAAATTCCTACAGTAGCTCTCTCGATCTCAACGACACCTCTCAAATGACTTGGTCACACACACTTTGACTCGAATGGAGAGAAAATCGCACCGGTTATAAGCGATCACGCCGACTAGAGTTGATGAAAGAGCTTCAATTACACGTAAAAGTGAAACATAAAAAGCACAGTAGCACATTACGAACGCATGATTTAGAGTCTAGTCTAGATTTCGCATTATCCAAACAGCAGCAGCAGATCAAAACATAAACAAACAGAACAACAATGTTCAAATAATAGAAAAAAGATGAGGATCAAATCGAAGAACAAAACACGGAAGGATTCTTGTTTCTTACTGACCTGAAAATCGCCGAGGAAAAGTCAACTAGTGTCGAGAAGCAAAGGATGGAGTGAGAGTCCGGTGTGGAGTGAGAGGGAGCGACGATGGAGTAGGTTTAAGGATGGGTGTTGTGCAATCTGATTGGCCCATGATCCGGTCATAAGATGACGTGTCAGGTTTCCTTATATATAATAATGTCAGTGAGTGTTTCGTCTGAACTTTGGTCCTTGAACGACAACTAACGCGCACTGTTCCGGTCTTAGAAAAGCTCAACTACCCGTCATGCAAATCCAAATTTCGAAGCACTTTTGGACAAAAATATATTTTGAACAAAAGTTGAAAGATACTCCTAGGTGGCGCTACTCTGGAAATTGAATATTCTCTACCGAAGCTGCCATATAATCTCATTTCCATGCCCAACCTTCCCCAGAATAGTTCTTCTTCCACCAAATGGAAAAAAAAAATCCGGAATATGCAAATTTCCCAAACACTAGAAGGCTTTTCTTAGGGATGGCAAAAATCGGAACCCGCGGATTTCTAACCCACCCCGATCCGGTAGGAGAGGATTATTTTGACTTTGACAGGATCATGGAACGAGTATAGTATTTTTTTCAAAATCCACAACGGGTTAGGGTCGGGTATGGAATTCTCTGCAATCTAACCCGCGACCCGCCCCCGATATACTTACCCTAATAAATCGGTTGATCTTACCCGTCCACATATACTATATATATGTTCTTTATGGCAAACCCTACATTTCACCCTTCTCACTCACTCTCCGCCGCACGGCGAGTCGGCCACTCTCAACTCCCATGTGATCTGACCACTCTCTACCACTGCACAGCCACGAACTTCTGGCCACTCCACCACACTGTGTCTTGCGACGGTAACACCGCACGGACAGTCGGCCATTCTTTAATGATCTACCCATTATTCATTGGTGGCCACAAACTTCCAGCGACTCCACCGTACGGCCACGACCTTGCGGCAGCTCCATCGCACGGTATCTTGAGACGATAACACCGCACGGCCACAAACTTGCGATAGCTCTTACGCACGGCCACGAACTTGTCTCGCTACAGCTCTGCCGACCGGTACACCGGCGCCGCTGCCTTCTCTGTTGATCACTTACTAAATTCGTGAATCCAAGCTTTGCTAAACCAAGCAGAACAGGGCCAAGGCAGGGGTGGGGCAGGTTGGTTTTGGGTTTTTTCACGTGCTACAGAGAGGACGGGGCGGAACGGGGCAGGTTCGAGTTTCTTACATCCACGTAGGATCGGTTATGGTTTCTTACATACATAACCCGGTGAGGGGTGGGTCAGAGTTTAATGACTAGCAGGGCGGGTTCGAATTTTAGCACATCCGCATCCGACCCACCCCATTGCCATCCCTACTTTCTTTGGACTATGCTCCATCATAGACTTCTTACTAACTCCCTCCGAAAAATCAGAGGCATGGCTAACTCAAACATATGCCCCCGATGCAATAGATATGAAAAAATCACTATTCATGTTTTATGGAAATGTAAGGTAGCGTTTGAAATCATTTGAGTTTTCAATTTTTTGTCCAGTTTTGAAAACTGAAAAAAATATTGATGTTTGGTTTACAGTTTCAGTTTTTTTTTTTCCTTTAGTTTTTATGAACTAGTTTCTATTTTGAGCTCTTTTGAAACTCTATTTTGGAGTTTTCGATTTTGGTTTTTCATTTCAGATCTCACCTCCAAGCTTCACTAGCAGTAGCTTGAAACCCATTTTTTTTTCATTCATCACTTCCAATAGCTATCCCCCGTCCCCAACAACTAACACACGACAAAGTTGTCACCACCCGTTGCCACCACACCGCCGTCAACAACCCTGAGATCGAGACCAGCACAGCCACCCTACCACCGCAGCCACTCAAAGCAGATCTGCTCCATTGGCGCACTGTCGCAGATCTGCTGCACCCAACGCATATCTGTCCCACCCAACGTCATTACACGTCGCGACTCACCTGCTCAACCATCGCCATTGCACCAAACATCAAGACCAATGCCACCGACTCCAAGGCGGTAACGAACGACCACACTAGCTCCGTCCAGGATCGAGAAGCTCAGCTCTGTCCGCGATCGCGATTTTGGTTGTGGTGTTGACTGGCGGTGGTGCGATTTTGGTGGTGGTGCTTGGCTGGCGGTGGTGCAATGGAGGTGCTTGGCTGGAGGTTCTGTTGGAGAAGAAGAGAATTTTAGGAGAAATTGAAAAGAAAAAAAAAAGTAGAAAGAAAACTAAAAAACAAAAACTGCTTCTACCAAACATTTATCTTTTTTTTTCTCCAAAAAATAATCACAACTAGGTTTGGTTTTCATTTTTCAAAAAACTACAACTTTGTTAAATAGACCCTGAGTGTTCCCTAGATGTTTAGAAGAAAACCTTGGATAACCATCTTCATCCAACAACTCTGTAGCTTGGATATTATACCTTTGTTTTGGAATGGGAATTAAGCTGAAAGTTGATAGTAATCAAGACCATCCCTCGGGGACTTTAATTATTTCTATCATGTGGATTAACTCGAAATGCATGAATAAAAAAGTTTTTGCCAATATAACAACTTCTTCTACCATGGAAGCAATCCACTCCATTAAACACCCTGCAAGGGAAGTATCTGATGCCCTTCATTCAAATTCTTTCGAACATCAAAGTAAATTACTAAACTGATCAAGTGGATCTTCCCAGGTGCAGGCTACATTAAAAATAAACACTGATGAAGCATCCAGAGGTAATCCAAGACAAAGTGGATATGGTGGAATTATCAGAGATGATAGAAGACTATGGATGGAAGGATACTACAGATGCATCAGAAAAAATTTAAGCTTAAATGCCGAAGTTTGGGGAATACATAATGGATTGTCTACTATACGAGTGAGGAACTAGGAGAGAGCTACTATAGAGACTGACTCCACTACTGCCCTCCATTTGATCATGAAGGAACAAATACATAACCACCCTCTACGAGTCCTGGTGGAAGATTGTAGAGTAATTATCAAACAAATGGGATGCGCCATGACTCACACAATAGGTGAAGGAAATAATTGTGCTAACTACCTTGCAAATCTGGGAGCAGGACAATCTGAGTTCTACGTTCATATCAGAGAAGTACCAATTGAGTTCAAGAGCCTCATCACGGGTGATTTGAATGGAGTGGCCATTGAAAGGCCACCCAAGTAATCTGTTTGTTTTGCTTTCTTCCTGTGTACCAAAAAAAAAATGAACAATTCAATCAAAGCTTTTGGTCAACAAAGGGGATTATCATTCGTGAATTCAGCCATTTCCCTAAACGAAGCTAATCCACCATCTCTTTATTTGTCAAGTTTGTCGGCCAATGTTTTCATGGGAGTTTTTTTTTTTTTGGGGGGGGGGGGGGGGGGGTGTTTAGCAACAAAGTGATATCACATGCATTTGTATAAGAGCTTTTGTCACTGAAGAGTACATCTTATTTTGACTATATTTTTGAAAATCTAGCCCTAATTGTTTTATCTGTTGTTGTGGAAAAAGTTCTACCTTTTAAAGATAAGATTAACTAACTTTGACCATCAAATCCAAGTTTGTTAACCTGGAAAATTAATATTTGAATATTTCTTAAAAAAAATATTGATGACAACTCAGGTCGCAATAGGATAAAGTCTTTCATATAGTCATTAAGAACGCTTTTGTTGCTCAAACCTAATTTTAGTAATAGTGTCACGGTAATATTCTTAAATCCTTTACACCGTACCAAAAAATAATATCTTTAAACTTATTGCAAGGATGACATTGCTTCGACGGTAGACTAATATTCAATGGATTTGAACCTGCAAAATGCCACCAAATTCCTAAAGTGAAAATTAGGGCTATATTCAGTCCAACGTCCGCCGTAGCCATATGAGCGAGTGTATGTTTTTTTGGTTTGCGTTGTGAATATTGGCCACTTGCAGGTGTTGATAGATTTAATATAATCCAATTCCAATCCACAACATAAAAAGGACCAAAGTCCACTCCGATCCAATCCATTTCTTCCATAATCTACTCGATCAAGCTTATTCATTTACATGCAATCCATGTTATAATGGAGGAACTCATTTACCGATCCAAATCCAATCTAATCCAACGCCGCATATAGGGGACCACTTTCTTTTGATACCATATTGCGGACATGCCACAAGCGCGGCGCCAATGTAGGTCGCCCAAGTTATTTTTGTGGTTGAAAGACATGAAGAATAATCGTGCGACGGATTAAATAGCTTGGATTGAATGTGGATTTATATGTTTGGACTGCAACATGGTTCATTACACTAAGACAAAATTGGATTGGATTGGAATGGAATTTCTCATAATCCAATTCATGCAATCCAATCTATTGGCAGGCCTAATTTTGGCCCTGATTTGGGCCTGTACACTACCATGAAAAGTTGTCGCCTTGTAGGCTTTCCGATGCCCAACGCCCCATGCTTTTTCACCTCTTGGGAATCCACATTTACATCAAACGGAAGCGGTATCTCTCGTTGTGTAGCTCTGCACAGTCTCACCGGTCTCTCAATGGACCACAAAAAATCCGCTTTTGCTCCTAACTTTTATGATTATCTTATCAAAAGTTTTTGTAATCTACCGTCTATATTAGACTATTAGTTTCCTTATTGTTGCCGAATTTTTGGCTTTCATAATAAGAGTAGCCGTCCTCATAGCCCAAATGCCTTCCCAAGAGGGCATCATCATTCATCAGTAAAAGGGCATAGGGCATACCTAAAGTTGGAGGAGAAAAGGACTTTTTCCGAGGCTCGTCAAAGTCTGCTTGCTCCAAACTCCTAAGACCAAAGACGACTTAAATGTCATTAGCACTTCAAGTTCTAAGATAATGTTTGTTATTCTAACTTCACGTTCTCTTCACCAGAAGCGTTTCTCTAAATGTACAGGGTAGGGCAATCAGGGTGGATCTTAATCTAAAGATTGATTGTAGACTTGCCTGCATCTTGCACAATCATACATTGGAACTTAAACAAGCACAGTTGACTTTTATACTATTAAAGACTTTGACATCATGATTCTCTCCTCGTCTTGATATATCTTAAAAAACTTGCACAAAATATTTGTGCGCCGATCGGTATCTTGCTGTAGTTTTTGAATTAGTTCTTAACAAACAAATTTATTCTCTCTCCGTCACTTTTTGCATGGCCAAGTGCAAAATTGTTGGACCGGAACTTTTGTTTGCTCCCTTTAATTTACAAGTGTTGATGAGCTCTCCGAAAGCGTCAATTCTAGTTAGCAAATACGCTAATATGTTTCTACTTCCTAATATGATAAATTTCTGCATTGTGCCCGGATCCTCAACTCTTTTGATTCTAGAAAAATGAAAAATATGTCAATCTGATAGTAGAACTTGATTTCCTAATAATGCTAGAATGACATTTTTTTTAAGTAAATGTGAGCGGTATGGTTATAATTTCGAAATAGTCGTATAGACTCTTTTAAATTTTGTAGCTGAGTACAGACAGGCGTTTCTTTCTTCCCCATACGCATGTCCCGTTTCAAGATTCATCGGTTGAAATTTTAGTTTCATTGGAGATTAATCAAGTCCGACAGCTGATTTTTCAAGATTTTATTTGCTCAATTACTTATTTGTTGAGGAGATATAGGCCAACTAAACGGTATTTCCGTAGCGATTGAGGTTGTGAATTTTCAGCTTATCTGACTACTCTCGTAACTATAAAAAAAACACTTCTTGCTTGTATGCAAAATTGGCAACCACAAACAAATTTACGAAGAAGGATTACCTTGAGCTAAAGTAAATTTTGCATTCTAAAGTGAAATTCTTAACATTATACTAATCAAGAGCACCATCAGAGGTGGGAGGCACGAAGTCCATGGACCAAGTCAATGTATAACTCCAACGATAAAGGCCGAGAGATATAAAGACTTGACATTGACATGCTTTTGCATCACCGATAACTGCCCAAGATTGGAACTTCTTGCTCTCCGGCCTCTCCTCTCTTTCGGTTGTAGCTGAGTACATATAGGCGTTTCTTTCTTTCCCACACGCATGTCTCGTTTCAAGATTCATCGGTTGAAATCTTAGTTCCATTGGAGATTAATCAAGTCCGACAGCTGGTTTTTCAAGATTTTATTGGCTCAATTACTTATTTGTTGAGGAAACATAAGCCAACTAAACGGTATTTCCGTAACGATTGAGGTTGTGAATTTTCAGTTTATCTGACTACTCTCGTAACTACAAAAAAACACTTCTTACTTGTATGCAAAATTGTCAACCACAAACAAATTTACAAAGAAGGATTACCTTGAGCTAAAGTAAATTTTGCATTCTAAAGTGAAATTCTTAACATTATACTAATCAAGAGCACCATCAGAGGTGGGAGGCACGAAGTCCATGGACCAAGTCAATGTATAACTCCAACGATAAAGGCCGAGAGATATAAAGACTTGACATTGACATGCTTTTGCATCACCAATAACTGCCCAAGATTGGAACTTCTTGCTCTCTGGCCTCTCCTCTCTTTCGGTTGTTTTCTGGTTTTGGACTATAACGAAATTTCGGAAGCAGAAGCTGCCAATTCTACTACTTGCTACCAAAAACTTCTATGCATATTAAAGACTAATTGAAGATTTTGTTGCCCGGCTTTGTTCTGATATCAAGACCTCAAATATCCAAGTCTTCGCAAGTCAAGCCACTTGGAAGCTGATATTTGAAATTACAATGCTAGCGTCTAAATCTATTGATTTTTCACGAGTGACAGGGAGTACAACAGCGACGGTGTACGAATAGTCTAGATCATTTTACGTGGTGTCTAAATCATGTATAACAACCTTCTAAAGAAATTTTTCCAACCTGATATTGCCTTCTTTTAAAGAAGATGAAGATCATTCAAAAATATTTTTTTTCAAGTAATTTATTATGCAGATGTATTTTAAGAGGGATGTTTTTGTTAACACTTTGATTTGTTGCCATAATACAACTATTTTTCATCTCGAATTAAACAAGAAAACCATTCAAGATAAACAAGATGAAGAACGAATACTTTTACCCGTGTATTTTGAGTGCAATTTCTCTTTGTTCCGACAATGTCACTTATGTGGACAAAAATGCTTTGATTCCTCGCGGCACTAATTCGACTAAAAGTTAGGAACTTGGGTTGCATTTGTTTACGCTTATGTGATTCGAAAGAAAAATGAGAACTTAATGTTGCAAACATGAGTGACACTTGAAATACATAACATTATTGTTGCACTTTTATTTTGTGGCTAAGTTAATGAAAAAGTACAATTTTTAGCAACGAATTGGGTATGCTCTCATTTTCAACCTGTTTGTCGTGTTGATCTCTTTTTCTCTCCTGTTGCCATTGTCATTGTGGGACAAAAATGCTAAGAGACAAACTCAAATGAGAAAAGCAACCAAATCTCTTTCTAATTTCAAGTTTATATATACAATACAATACAAATATCTCTCTTGCGTGTCAAACAAAACCCTCCAATTATCTAACAAATCTGAGACGGTTTTATTGACTCCTCTCTTGACTGCCATATGAACAGCCCAACTACTAGGTAAACTCCAAGCAAAGAACAACTCCAACCTTATGTTAAATTCCCTTGTATATCTCTTTCCCTTTGTTACTTCCTTCGTAAGTTTTGGCTTCATCTCAAGAAACTTACAAATAACATTGACAAAAACCAAAAAAGAATATCACAACTTATTTACTCAAATCTCCAGATCCGTACGAAATAAGGAAACAATATACTAATTTATAGTAGATCATTTTGTCTTCCTTTACATTGTCTTGGCTATTGACCAAAATTTCAGATCAAACATTATTCCAGCAAGAAAGGATAAAA
This sequence comes from Escallonia herrerae, assembly GCA_033070095.1. Lineage (NCBI taxonomy): Eukaryota > Viridiplantae > Streptophyta > Magnoliopsida > Escalloniales > Escalloniaceae > Escallonia > Escallonia herrerae. The sequence continues at coordinate 71,536 of JAVXUP010000814.1, read as the reverse complement.
AAAATCTCTGTGTTTCTGTAACCCAACTTCACCCTGCAAAGAAATGGACATGTATAACCCCCAAACAAGTAACTAAAGAAAAAAAAAAATTTCAACCATCTAACCTAATAAGCTTGGATCTCAATTGCCCGGAAAACTTAAATTGCTGACTTGTTGTTGCCATTGCTGTTGTTGTTGCTAGTACTTACGCTGCCATTGGTGTTGCTGGTGGTGGTGGTTGTGACATTGATATTAGTATTACCAACATTATTGGGCTGAGACCCGCTACCCATAATGGAGGTAATGGCTGCTGCTAGGGCTGCAGTGAAACTTGGATCCGCAGTCAGGGCAGTGACAGTGTCAGCCAATGAACTCGGTTGTGCTTGGTGCATCTGTGGCAGCGATTGTGGCTGGTGGCCTAATTGGCCAGTTTCCAAATCTTGTGACATCTGAAGGCCAGAAAATTTTGACTGATTATATAATGCCTGGCTGAATATCTGAGGCAGTAGAGCGGCGGGTGAGGCAGCCGCAAAGTTTTGAGGTGCATTGGCAAAGGGAATTGGGAATTGATTTGGTGGCCTCTGGAATTGAAGTGGATTGGGAGTTTGGGTTAGGTCTAGTGTGACGGTTGGGAACGGGGCGGATGCAGAAATTGTGGCCATGTTGGATGAACAAGGGAGGAGAGCCCTCGCTAGAAAATTCGAGTTCATTAGTCCATCCGCGCTTGGCATAGACCCTGAGAGTAGCATCCGTGCTGCTGATGATGTGGTCGACGCCATTGCCATGGCTGCTGGTGGCAACGGGTGGTTGTGATTGCCTTCGTACGTTGTAATTAAGATGGTTCTATCTTCTGCACATCTTTGTACCTGTTAGTGCACACCATATTTTAGTCTCGGAAACAGTTAACTTATAAGTGCTTTTGCAATGAAAAAAATGCATTACTGGGCAGCAATCCTCAAGGCCTGCATGTACTGAAGTAACTGCAAATGGGAAAAAATGACTTCTAATGCCTAAAACGCATATAGAGTTGTGCTTCTGAATAATTTCATTTCTCTGTCGCTACAGAAGAGGCTTGTTGTATCTCTCCGGGCATCTTTTTGGGGTAAAAACATTACTTTTAATGCCAACTTTGCATCTAAATACGAGGACATTTATACACTTATTGTTGAATACGACATCCTATGTTACCATGTAGTGAACCAATGGGTAGCGGCAGAGAGGTGGTTAAGGGTTACTTCTTGCCAAAAACTATATAAACACAACTTTCTGATATGGCCCATTAAGCTTTAAACCACCCTCCAAGTTGATAAATGGAAGGAAGTGGCCTAGGGGCACCAAGTTGCTTTAGGCTCGCAACTACAGTGTCAATGGCAATCAATGCAGTAAATAGTAGGGGCTCGAAAGTTGAAGCTAACCATAAAACTTTGGAAGTCAATGCTAGGCTGTTAGAATAGATATATTAACAATGACAATTCAGTCATTTTGCCTTGCCAAGGACAATGAAAACTTGAGAGACATACTTGCTTCCGAACTGGGCAGCCAGCAGCCATAGTGCACCGATAATAGGCCCGAGGACAGGGATTCCCCTTGGCCATCTTCTGTCCATATTTCCTCCATTGGCATCCATCTGTGATCTGTCAAGACCAATCAAAGTGTCCACTTAATAAAACTTAATATCAATAAGTTGTATTCGAACCAATTTAAGAAGTCGAATTACACACCATAGGTGCCTCTGATCGGGCTCTAACCGAGACTCTGGCTTTACGAATCGTTGCTTCGGTAGCTTGATCAACATTTTTGGCAGTTGGGTTCACCCTAGGAACCTTATTAGGACCCCAAATTTGAGACCCTTGATCTGGGCTATCTTCTCTTCCAACTCCTCCACTGTTACTATACTCCTTTGAAGCAGCTTCTACGTTATTAATCGGTGATCTCGAACGTTGTTCATCCGAAGAAGACAGTGAATGCTCGTCATGTTCAGCAGTAGGAGCTAAACCAAGATCCATAAACTGTCTGGGTACCACTGTTCCTTCTTTACCATTAACATGTTCAATCTTCACATCATTTTCTTCGTTGTTGCTATTACCTTTCTGATCCTTTTGCTGTTGTTGCTTCATCAGTGTCACCAGGTGCATCTGAAGAGTGTTGTAATTACTTGTCACCTGATTTAACACGTCGCGCAGACGCTGATTCTCCGCGTTCATTCGTTCCATTTCAGCTTGTAGAACCGCCAGCTAAGAGCATTAAAATTCAATAAGTCAATACTCTTACGGGTAATATAACCCAGAAAAATAAAGGGTGATCACAACATAGATTGTTTAGATTTAAGCTTATGCAACGACTGGGGATGACTGGCGTATGCAGTCTTTTCTCCCCAGAGAGATTGTTTTTGCATTTCAAACCCGTGATGAAGTTAAAGGATAAAAGTCATTTCTCTTACCTCATTTTTAGCTCTTTTATCTTCAAAGTTGGGCGATGATCCATCGTCCACTATTGACTGATCACTACTGGTGTTAGCAGTGAGAAGATGCAAACCAGTCTGTCGAGTTCAGAATTCAACACAACAAGTAAGACAACATAATTACTAAAAATATGTGAAGAACGCAAACAAGAAAGATCAAGTACAGAGATAGCTTACGTTCACTTTAAAACCATGTTCGGAGGGTTCATCGATCAGGTCATTTTTACGGTCATTATCATCATCATCATCATCTTTCTTACCCGAAAAGAAGTCCATCTCGTCGATGACGGTGCGTTTATGATCGGACGGCGAAGGCAGGGGCTGGTTCTGATCATCTTGGTGGTTGCAGTGAAGGTTGACAGGGAACTGGATGGTGGTGGGTGGTGGCGGTGATGATGAGCTGTTCTCCATGGGTGGTGGCGGTGCAAGCTTCCACTTGTGGCGGTACTGGTGGTGGTGGCGGTCTTCAGGAAAAGAATTGATCACGTTGGGATTGTGGGGAAACAAGCGGATGCGATGATCTGGATCAAAGGAGGGGAGTCCACTTCCCTTGGCCATATTTATATGTCAAGAGGAGAAGTAGAACGAGAGAGGGGAGTGTGAGAAGTCTTGAAACGCTGCAATGGACTCGGCTACAAAAAGGGAAGGCCGAGACTAGAGAAAGGAGACCAAATATAAGGTGAGAGACTGAGGAGTGTGTGTGTGTGTGTGTGTGTGTGTGTGTGTAAATTTCTAGATTTGTTTTGAAGAGAGAGGAATGGAATGGGATGGGATTTGATTTGGAGAGGGTCCTGAGGGGGCTTCAGTCCCTTTATCTTCTACGTGTTATGGTCTAGTTTACACTAGAACTACCACTTGCCTTGTCAGAGTCAGATCATACAACATTACAACCTTGACCTCAAAGATTATATCAGCCACCATTAATGTTTTTCTTTGGACAGAAGAAAAGACCATCACCCACTTAACTAAACATTTGTGGTGCAAATTTTTCAAACCACTACCCAATGAGAGTTAAGTCTTGAGAAAGTTTTTTGATGATAATTTCCACACGCTGCTTTCCTAAATCATGTAGATGAAAGGTAGCATACTCTCGTGTCACGACATTTTATTCTTTTATTGTAACGCTTTTCACGTTTTGCCCTGATGCACATGTAAATTTAGATTGTTAATGGTCTTTCTTTTATTTAGTAACAACTTTTTGGTTTTCTATATTTTCTCCTCCGGATGTTTAACATTGTCATTAATCTTGAATGATTCGAGTCTCTCTTCTCTTATTTTATTTTGAGTTTACGCTTTACGAAATTCCATTATTTACCGCATTACGTGCTCAATAATTCGTGAATATTGTACAAGTAATATGAACTGATACTACATGCAATTTATAACTTTTAGTTAGACGCCTTCAGAACTATGACAAGAACAATACAAAGATGTCAAATATAAAGATAATATAATTAACTCACGAAATACATGACAATATTTCATTATTACGGCGCTAAAATACTTTACCAACTAATTTAAAATATACACACCTACACTCTATACATAGTAATGTTAATATATATATATATAGGTAGCTGATCCACTGCTAGCGCTAGCAACGTAACCCAAGTTGCTAGCACGATTTGACCGTCCACGGGCGAGAATGGACGGCCAGATCGCGCGCCACAACAGTGAATTTTTTCACCGTCCTCTACATAATGTAGCGGATGGTGAAAAAATCTTCCGCTATATTATGTAGCGGACGGCCTAACAGCGCTAACAACTTGGATCAGCTCCCTTGTATATATTGTTAAAAAGCTCGTACTAATGATCCTTGAAATTGCAGCACAAATCATGGCATTGCTTTCCAAAGAGGAAGTTTGGCGTTTTGATTTACTTTGCAGAACGTAGGCTGGTCCATGATTTGGACAGCTGGAGGTGGGACCACGTGCTAGGGGGGAGGGCGTGTGGGGGCCCAGGGGTGCGAAATTTGACATTGATTTTGCGTCGGGGATTTGTTTTTGTCAAACTCAATGGGGATTATTGAGATTTGACAAAACAATTTCTCGCCGCCCGGGCTGGCCCGGCACTGCCCTCCCCCTCACTTGTGACCAAACGGCGGGGCTCCTGTGTGTACATATAATTGGCTGTTAGAGGGAGGAGTAGAGTTGTCAAACGGGCCGGGCGGCCCGTGGGCTGGCCCGGCCCGGCCCGGTTCTGGCCCGGGCTGGCCCGGCCCCGTCCATGAACAGTAGCGGCCCCAGCACAGCGGGCTGGGGCCTGGGCCTGGACCAGGCCTCCAGTTTCAGCGAAAAAGCCCGGCCCGGCCCGGCCCGGAAACGGCCCGGGTCTGGCCCGGGCTGCGGCCCGGATCTGGCCCGGTCTGCGGCCCGGGTCTGGCCCGGTCTGCGGCCCCACCACTTGTTTGAATTTTTGGTTTTTCCCCCCTTTCTTCCACCCCTTTTCCAAAATTTCACTTTTACCCCCCCAACAGCAATATAACGGCTAGTTTGGGGGGTATTTTAGTCTAACCTATATTTTTCAACTCCTTTACACTCTTATCCTCCCCAACAACTATAAACGGATAGTTTGTAGGGGTATTTTGGTCTTTAGTCTAACCTATATATGTATATTACTTATAATGAAATAAAAGGATAAAGATTAGGTTCGTTAAATTGTGAATATTGCCTAGAGATGAAATTTAAAATTGAATAACAAAAAATTGAATAAAATCGAACAAGTCCTCAAACCTAGAGATGAAATTTAAAATTGCCTAGAGATGAATATTGCCTAGAGATGAAATTGCCTAGTGATGAATATTGCCTAGAGATGAAATTTAAAATTGAATAAGATTAGGTTACTTTTTTTAAAATTGAATTAAAAAAAAAAAAAGGGCCCGGGCCCGGCCCAAGCCCGGCCCTAGATATTGGGCCTAGGGCCAGGGCCTGGACTGGGCCTAGGTTTGCCTTCGGCAGGCCCGGCCCGGCCCGGCCCGGTTGGCAGCCCCGCTGGCCCGGCCCCGGCCCGGCCCCACAGCAGGCCCGATGGGCTTGGGCTGGGCCGGCCCAAGCCCGGCCCTTTGACATCACTAGGGAGGAGTGTAAGGTATTACTTTATTATTATAATAATAAATATTAAGTAATGATGATGACAAGGTCATTTGAGTCAACGAATTTCCTGGACCGGCCACACCCTCGTGACGCCCTTTGACCCGGCCACGTCGGATTTATTCCCCACCTTTTTCTTGCCATCCGGTAGCCGGTTGACTCGCTCCGCCCTCTCGTTGTGGCCATACACCGCCTTCCTTGCTCACTTCCAACCCTCCTCAATTTGCTTTTTTCTTTTTTTTTTAATTTTTATTTTGGTTCTGCGAACGGATCTAAATCTTCGCTTCTTTTATTTTTTTTGTGGAAATTTAATTTAAATCGGTGAAAAATTTTCCAATCTTTTTACCATCACTTTTCAAATTCCAATTGTGTGTAACCATAAAAGAGGACTCCGGAATTTAGGGACATTTTATAATGGTTTATTACCTAATCTAAGTATTAAAAAATTCATGAACAGTTGGTGTCCTTGACCAGCTTATTCTCACTGCGTCACTCATTATCTAATACGATGCTTCTAAATAATATTTTACTATTAATTTGATCATTCTGTGCTTGGCGCAAGTGCCTAGGCCAGTATATTTATAAGCAAAACAGCATATGATATTCTAAAAGAGATTGATATTACAGTCAATTTAAGTTAGTAAAATGAAAACTTAGTATGTTGTATATAAATCCAACACAATTAAAAAAAGAAAGAAAGGAAGTACATCCGTTTCATATAATTTCGTCATATTGATTTAGATTTCGAGTAGAATGAAAAGATTATTACATTTAAAATGAAATCTAGCCATAGTAATGCTAAAATTTGTGAATTCCAAAGAGTGACGCCTCATTGCTATTTATTCGGTCATCTATGTTAGATTTCAACAACATTAGTAAACAAACAAATATATATATATATAGGGAGTTGATCCGTTGATAACGCTAGCAAAATTGCTAGCACGATTGGGATTGACGGCCCAGATCTTTTTTTTTCAGAAGCTGGCAGTCGTCCGTTACATAATGTTGCGGACGAACTTTTTTACCATATTGCCCCTCCTTCCTTGTCCGCTACACTATATGGCGGACAACTTTTTTGACCTGACACTGTCAGTCAAAAAGTCGTCCGCTACACTGTGTAGCGGATGACTTTTTGACTGACAGTGGTCAAGTCATCCACAATCCCCCTGACAGTTGTCACACCAGTCCTGGGACAACAAGACTGTTGCTTTGTCCTTATCCCACCGTCCGCGATACTGTGTAGCGGACCACTTGACAGTTTTTTCTGTCCGCTATACTATGTAGCAGACTTGACCTTTACACAAGCCTACTCCGAAACTCTTATTCATTCTTTCTTCGAAACTCATTCATTATTTCTTCTCACAATTTTTCTAGCGGCGTTGGCAAGTAGATCTGTGCAATTTTTTTCAAAGAAATCCTTTAATCGTCTCATCAATCACGTAAGTTCACAATCCAATCCTTTATTCGTTCATAATCTAGAGTTGTTATGAGTATTATGGCTTATGCATGATTTTGAATATGTATGCGCTGGATTGTGCTAGCGTTTGTCAATATATGTGTATTGCTTATTATTTATTCATGTGATTTCACTTACATATATACAACATGTCAACTTATGTGAGCACATGCTAGCGTTGTATGTTTGCGAAATTTTACGCTTCCAACCTTGCCGTTTTTCATAATTTCAGTTGCAAAAAATGGATTTTAACCCTGGACCAGAAGATCCCTCCGTATTATACGACCAAGCAAACCATGTCAGTACGCTCTTATGGGATGGTGGGGTAAGATCCTTATTTTATCAACTTTCTTATTCTTACGAACATTGTATACCGTTTGTTTTGGTTAAATTGTATTTATTAATTCGTAGGAAAGAGCACTTCTCAACACAGTAGAAGTGTCCGATAATTTCAAAGCCTGAAAGTTGAACAAATACCAGAAACGGTTACTGCGTGGGATTGGGTTTGGGATTTTCACGCATGGGCAAATCTTTCAACACCTTGACCGGCACTTAATAGGTGCCCTTGTTGAAAGGTGGAGAAGTGAAACGAATACGTTTCACTTCCCTCTCGGAGAGATGACGATTACCCTAGAAGATGTAGGGTTCATCTTAGGGTTACCGGTGACGGGACGGCCGGTAATTGCTCCTCCGTCGGAAGCAACGAATAAGAGAACCGCTAGGGACTTCTTTACTTCGATACCCCAGGATCAATTTAGCACTGGTGGTATCAAGTTGAAGTGGTTGGTAGATACCTACAAGGTTCTCCCGGAAAACTACACGGACGAGATGCTTGTGCTGTACACACAAGCTTTCCTCTTGTGGGTGATGGGGGCAATTCTGTTCCCAACAACGTCGAAGAATACGGTCAGCGTCAAATATTTACCGTTGTTGGGTAACCTGCTGGAGGTTGGGGATTATGCCTGGGGTGCAGCAACTCTTGCGTACCTGTACCGAGCATTGCACAAGGCAACGAGGCCCGACTCCAAAGCTATATGTGCGTGTCTCTCGCTATTGCAGGTATATCATACAAATCTTGATTACGTGCTCATTTTTTTTTGTTGAATCGACAATAAATTTTGACGATACTTTATTTAATTTGTCTTTGCTCTCAGGTGTGGTCTTATGAACACCTTGCTACCGGCGCACCCAGGCGTAGGGACGGAACGGATAATGTGTGGCCTCGGTTGTGCGCCTGGGAGTACAGCCGGAAGGACAGCCACTACCCGAGGAGAGACGATCCCCATCATAACATTACGTACTATCGGGGGGAGCTCGACTCGCTATCTCCTGGCCAGATGCGATGGGCACCGTACAAACATTTGGCGCGACGGGTGGGGGAGTCGTTCGTCTTCACGCTCTCTGGGTTGCAACGCACACCCCTGATCCACTTCGAGGTCGCAGAGTGGCAGCTACCAGATCGTGCTATGCGCCATTTTGAGTGCCTGCAGGGGTTGCCAGCCGATGCGCCGGATATGAGGGGTAACAGGAACCCACCGGGTGTCGGACGGTTTGGCAAGGCGAATGCGCACGACTTGTGCGCACGAGAACTTGAGGTTTGGGATTCCTGGCAGGACACGCTGGCGGCCATTGTGTCGGAGCCTGACCCCGTGATCAGCATCGAACAGTACAATGAGTGGTACTACCGCATCACCCGGAGGAGAGTAGCTCCAGTAAGGTTTGAACGCGGAGAGAAATATGACATACAATCTGGTAAGTTGCCCAACCAGTGCTTTTAATTGAACTTGATGATTCTAAGTGTGTATGAAGTTACTTATTTATTATCTCTTTGGATGTAGGTTAATGCCTCGTTCGCCTTCTTCCAGAAGTTGAGCGAGCGGAAGGATCTGGTGGATGCAATGGGCGAGGAGCTTCGCCAACAGGCTGAAGCGTTGGCGTATGGCTGCGGGAATTTTTTGCGCCAAGCATCCGGACAGCCTTCGGGCGTCAACCCGAGAATGGGGGAACCGGGGTGGCAGCCCCCTTATGTGAGCTCGGGATACGGTGATCCCTCGGGACAGACTTCGGGGGTGAGCCAGGGATATGGTGGTCCCTCTGTACCAGGAATGGGTGGTGATTGGGGACCGCCAAGCACCATGGGCCAGGCTCAAGCGCCGTGGGAAGAGTACAGTGCGCCCTCCTTCTCTTTGCTTCTGGACTCGGAACCCCAACCCCTCTCTCAGAGTCAAGTCACGCAGGACTGGGGTTTCGGAAACATCAGTCTGTCCGAGACACTGCCCATTGTCCCGTGGGCGGGACCATCTGTTGTGGAAGGAGGGCAATATCCCCCGGTCGACCCCCCGAAGGAGTGCAATATCCCCAGTCGACCCCCGAGGGCAATATCGCAAAGGGCATCCATTGAAGCCCCTAAAGCCGCATAAATGCCAAATTATCAGAGAGCGGTATTTTAGCGGGTTCCCCCGGGACAAAGCGTTATATAGTGTGAATCACCCGGAGGGCATGGATTACTGTTGCTCGTGGGGAGAAATGTCCTCCCTGGCTCCGGGGAGTTGGTTAGACAACGGTGTCATCTCTACCTACGTGGAGATTCTGAAGGAAAGGGGCCGGGGGCGGCTGAATGAGTATCCGGGCATATTTTTGGTGGATGCCTTTTTTCATAGCCTCCTAGTGGCTGAATGGCATGAGTGGGTCGAACGAAGGGGGAAGAAAAAGTTGAGCCAGTGGAGACCGTCCGATAACCTACGAGCATATCTGAATAGGAATGCCCACGTGTTTCTAATCCCATTTCTAGGGGAAAGCCACTGGTACTTGGTTTGCTATGAACCAACGGAAAAAGTCGTATCGGTGATCGACAGTCTCCACGACGATACCCTCCACATGCCTGTGCTGCGGATGTATAAAGCCCAGTTGGACTCTATGGTAATCTTACGATTGTTGTTTAATGCTTATTGTAACTTGCCAATTGTAAATGTTAACTCGTGTCTTACGCCATTTTCTGTTTCTCGCAGAATATATTTTGTGCCATGGTCAATGCTATCCGTGGTGTACCTGTACCGGCGCGGCCAAAGCTCCATTTTCGATTGAAGAAGAGGAGGCCCAAGCAACATAATACTTCGGACTGCGGCGTCTTCCTTTGCATGTACATGGATTACATATGTCGGTCTGAGAGCCTCAAGGCGGCCGCCTGGAGTTTAGAATGCGTAGAACGCTTTAGATATATGATAGCTTGGCAAATTTTGAAAGGCCGGCCTAGAGCGATTAGGTTTATTGAAAATCCGGCTAAGGCCGAAAATCCCGCTCAACATGAGGACCCTAGTTGACATTGTACCATTACAATAATTTTTTTAATAAATTGTGATTATTTAGAAAGCTCTCATTGGTGTGATTTTATTTGTGTTGAGATCAGTTGATTTGTGTTGAAGATGTTGATTGATTTGACTGATTTGTTTTCATATCAGTGGACATTTGATTTGGGTTGATTTGATTAGAGTTGATTTTTTTGCTCTCATTGAGAATGATTGAATGGTGGGAAACAAAATGGGGGAAAATGTTTTAGCTGTTGGTCTGTATCCGTCCACTACACAGTGTAGCGGACGTCCAAAACAGGAAAATTTCCTAAGTGTGGAAGTTGAGGGTTTCTGCTTCCCCGTCCGCTACACAGTGTAGCGGACGTCCATAGACCCAAAAAATTTCTAAGTGTTAAGTTGAGAGTTTCTGCTTCTCCGTCCGCTACACAGTGTAGCGGACGTAGAGGGAACAATATTTTTTTTAAGTGGGAGAACAAAATGGAGGAAACTTTTCCAAGTGTTGACCTTGGGAGTTTCTGCTTCTCCGTCCGCTACACAGTGTAGCGGACGTCCATAGACCCAAAAAATTTCTAAGTGTTGAAGTTGAGAGTTTCTGCTTCTCCGTCCGCTACACAGTGTAGCGGACGTAGAGGGAACAATATTTTTTTAAGTGGGGGAACAAAATGGAGGAAATTTTTTTAAGTGTTGACCTTGGGAGTTTCTACTTCTCCGTCCGCTACACAGTGTAGCGGACGTCCATAGACCAAAAAAATTACTAAGTGTTGAAGTAGACTGTTTCTGCTTCCCCGTTCGCTACACAGTGTAGCGGACGTAGAGGGAACAATATTTTTTTTAAGTGGGGGAACAAAATGGGGGAAAATTTTCCAAGTGTTGACCTTGGGAGTTTCTGCTTCTCCGTCTGCTAGACAGTGTAGCGGACGTCCATAGACCCAAAAAATTACTAAGTGTTGAAGTTGACTGTTTCTGCTTCCCCGTCCACTACACAGTGTAGCGGGTGTAGATGGAACAAATTTTTTTTTAGGAGTTGGAGATCAGAGTTTCTATATTTAGACGTCCAAATGAGCGACCATGACAACCTCAATATCTCAAATGCATGATTAACAATCAAAAATCATCAATTAACAACCTAAAACCAACGATCAATAATCACAATTCTCTAATGCAAAATTAACAACCTTAAATTAAGAACACCTTAAAATAGTTCAAATAACACAATCTTTCAAATTAGTAAGTTGTTCAAATTACCCAAAATTAGGGCTCAGAGTTCAACATTGGGGGGAAGCTTTTTCACAAGTGCTATGGTCAAATACCGTCACTTGAAAACGCATATGCCCCCTCAAAGATTACAAAGTCCCCTTCATTGAGGTCTTGCTGCTCGCAGAAATTGCTCCAACCCTCTTCGAAACAAATTTGCTCTTGGCTGCGCTTCTTCCTGATTTTAACAAGCCATGACCCCTTGCGGCTGGTTAAAGTTGCTTCGAACCAGAGTGTGGTAAGCAATCTGCAAAAGGCTACCGGTATGGCCTATCATATTCAATATAAGACATGTAAGTTTTTAACCAAAGATAAAACTTTCAACACACACGAAAACACGTAGAAAGAGGGATGGCCTACAAATTCTGTATGAAACCCAGGTGTCATGACCTTGAAGAAGTGTCTGCTGACTGAAACGTCCCTGTTCACAGAAGCAGAAGCCATCAGGACGGTCGTCGAAGAGGGGGTCGCGGGTGTCACGACCCGAACCCACGGGTAGGCCCGCGAGTTAGATCTGTGACCGGCCGCAGACCCAATAGACTCCAACCGAGGGCTCTACCAGGCCTTACTCGCTAAAATAACATATAATCTGCAGCGAAAATTAAAACTTCTACAAACCTTGGTTACATTTTCATATTTTCATTTGAATACAACACTCATGCTACAACTCCTCATAACTCTGATTTATCAACAACTAAAACTAAACCAACAATCTAAATACCTAGCGACTTATTCAATGCAGTCTCAGCTCCGCGCCAAATTATCCTTCTTATGCTCCTCACCATCACCTTACTTTCAAACCTGAAATGATAAGTAAGGGATGAGCTTCAACGTGCTCAGTAAGTAACCAATGATTCAACTAGTTGGACCAAAACATGCAGAAAATAACTCACTTTATAGTATTACTACATTAATACATATAAAATCATAAAGTTGGTAATCATCAGATCAAAACAAAATAGAGTACATTAAACCAAAAATTGAAGTATAAAATCATTAGCACAAAACTCATGACAACCCGTTCGATCCCAACATTAGCTCAAACGATATGCTACGGTCAGCGTACATTCCCCCCTGACTAGGGCCCACAATCCCTCCTTCGTCCGGAATACATATTTTTGTGGACGCAAGGGCGCACCACAAGCAACAGTACTGTGAGTCAATGTATCGTCTGGGTGACCAGGACCCAACAATTCAACTTTCTCCCGTGGATATAGGGCACAGCAATCGAGTAAACCAAAAACCCCCTTTGGGTTCATCGTGAACAAAATCACTCATCAATTGATTCTCAACCATCCTCACATCCTTTCAATAATCATCAAGATGTTCAATATTCACAATAACGTCAATACAAAACATTTCAAATCCGAGTTCCATTTCAGTTTCTAGGCAAAACATCATTTACATGCTGGTCCGGTTTTTCTTTAACGAGAATAAAACACTAAAACATTTTTGATAATTTAAGCCATAGCAGTTAAACGTACTTAAAACGGTCAATACTAATAAGTAACATATTTTTTTAACAGTAGATAAATATATACGTTGCATATAAAAATACTAGTTGAATCAAATGGTCACTTACCTGTTGCTGACACATTTCCTCAATCCAAAAATCCTTGAATTAACCTAGATTGGCATTCCATATGTTAGAACACAATCTATACTACAATAATATAAACCTAATATAAACTACTCAAATTATGCTCACTTCTAATCCCGAAATCGCTCAACTCTAAGTGCGACTTGCAAGCGGCCAACCTAACCGAGAACCCGATACGCTCTTTAATGCGTACGATATCTCAAAATTTATACTAAATTACAATAAAATACTTTTATTGCTTAAAATATTATAAAAAGTCAAAATATGAATTTTCTAAAATTTTAAATATTTTCGAATTAAAATAATTTCTTTAAATGTAAGAAAAGCCCATAAATAGCCATAATTGCTTCTAGCTGAAAATAAAGTCACATAATTTTTAAAATAGCTTTAAAATATGTATAAAAGTTATAGAAATTTAAATCAGAAATTAAGATGTATTAAAACTATTTTTAAATTATTCATTTTACTAAAACCAATGCAATACAGAAATTATAGCATATCAACTCTAAAAATTACCAAACTTAAACTGGAATGTATTTATAACATAAAAACATTATTATAATTTTTCCAAAACATTTTCATGGGTGTAAGGGCTCCAAAAGAATTTTACAAATCTAAGCTTGCCAAAAATATTAAAAATACATATGATATCAGAAAAATATGATATTTTAACAGTAATTCTATTATTATCCTACAATCCTTCCTGTAAAGTTTCAACATTCTTTGATAAGTTTACAATACCCAACAGCCATGTGGTACACCTGTGCAAGCACAATGTATTGTTCACGCAGAACACAACAACTGTTCATTATCTTCTTCTCCTGTCCAAACCGAGAACACACAGCTACTGTTCACACAGCTTCCCTTTCACCCCTAGCACATTACAATTCACTCTATTAACACACTAAATCTACACCTTCATACACACACTCAAACCACTTACACACATATATCCAACACACTCATATGACTCACTTATACTTTACCTCTACTCCCAAATTCTCATAACCCATTAGTGTAACTCCTCATCACCATTTAGAAGCTAGACTCCTGGACACACACCATACCACCCAGAAGACACACGTACACTCTCTCCACCTCATGTATTTCACAGCTTAAATATATACAACCACCATTTTTGCCAACTCACAACAATCCAAAACAACCTCATGTTCACAAACACAACTCACACCCACTGCCTTACAGCGGTGGTTTTTTAATTCTTCTTATATCTTATTTTCTAACACTCCTAGACCATTTACTCCTTCTAATCCTTTCATCTCAAAATCTGCAGTCATTCACCCGTCCCACAAGGTGCAGTGACAGCCACCATGGCTGTGACTTGCCGTTAACCACCCTTCACACCATGAACGTACCCACGCAGACACTAACGGGCGCACCCAGTATACATACACACACACACACACACACCACGTCCAACCTGTTCTCTATCTCGGCACGTCCAACATGTGATCCTTGACGGTGCCGTAAGTCATAACCCCGACACAGCCATGGCAGTTCATGGCTCCAACCCGTACACCCGTGACCACCATGCACTCACCCTACCCATCTTCTATACCTTCTCGACACATATATACATATACGGAGTATTACACATTCATTCTTGTATTCACCATTGCGTTCAAGCACATGTACACTAAACTCACCAATACACTCTCAGGTATTGACCCAAACTCATGCACTTCCCCAATATACTACCCTGCGGCAGCCCTTGCGGTTGCTATAAATCTTCGCCGCATACACGCTGTAAACACCAAATACTCACACACTAACACAGCTTCCACGCAATACCTTATACTCATATACCCATTTAATCCCGAAATCCTTAAATGAACAAAAGAAGGACTAAGAAAAAAAGCTTACCGAAAAAGTTGATCGCCGGAGTAATTCTTTTTCTCTTTCTCGATCTCTCTGTCTCTCTCTATCTACCGAGTCTCGGACGGAATGAAAACTTGGGGTCACTGCTCCATAGTATTATGAATATAAAAAACCCTAAAAGCAAAACTACCATAAACCCCCTTAATCTTTGATAGTTATTTAAAACTAACCCGAAACTTTTTATTATTACGA
This sequence comes from Escallonia herrerae, assembly GCA_033070095.1. Taxonomy (NCBI): domain Eukaryota; kingdom Viridiplantae; phylum Streptophyta; class Magnoliopsida; order Escalloniales; family Escalloniaceae; genus Escallonia; species Escallonia herrerae. The sequence continues at coordinate 56,298 of JAVXUP010000814.1, read as the reverse complement.
AATAGCCGAAAACAACTATTTAAGATAAACTATATGCTAGGAAATTATTCACGGCTGTTACGCTAGCCCGCTTCACTATTCGTCGATAAAAATTGTTAAAAAAATATCAATGCTAACGATAAAGTACGCAATTGTCGCTAAAGACTTCTAGAATATCATTAACACATATTGTCACTAATACCGAAATCAAAATCACTTATATTTGCCATCCTTAATTTATAACTTAAGGTTTCCAAAACTTTGTTGCTAAATATTGTCGCTAAATTTATTTATTTATTTATTTTTCCCGATTAATATAACTCATAATGACCATGACTATACATCTAATTAACACTGCTCGCAAGGTCTTAACTAATAGTCTAATTTTGTCTTACTTACCAAAATTGTCGCTAAGTAATAGTAATCGGGTAAACCTAAGTTCGGGTCATCACATTATCTTCCCCTTAAACAAATTTCTTCCTCGAAATTTGATGTTCGTTGCAAAATCATGTTTTTTATCAGATAACAACCAACATAGGACCTCAAGTGCTTACCCAACTACATCTATCTAAAGGGTTCACAATCAAACTCGGATATAATTTCAAGCGACTTGATAAGTACATGCACCCAAAGACTTTAAAGCTCAAGATGTGTGATATGCATTTAACATGCTTTAATCCATTGATAAACCATACCTCGAAACTTTGCCTTACTAGATTGCTGCTCTTAATTGTATCCGATCTCATCCCCCCATCTTCACACTTAACTTAAAACTCACTTTGATTCACCAAAAAAGAATATGTCTAAGATTAATATAATCAAATTAGAACCTTCACCAATTATAAATGCTATATCCACATTTCTCCATTTATAGAACTAAATCGTCTCTAAACCGTGAAGTCTCACCCAGTGATCAAATTTATAGAGCATCAAATGTATTCATCAAAATCAACCATAAAACCATTTTGAGACCAGGATATTACAGCGGGTGGGTGAGATGTTCTAGACAGAGAAATTTGACGGGAGAAAGAAGAAAGGCCGATCTGATTGGTATTTAAAGAAGTGACACTTCCGCTACATTGTGTGGCGGACATAAGCCATACCAAGGATTTTGTTGTCCGCTATATTGTGCCGCAGACTGTCTGCTATATTGTACCGCGGACACTCTAGACAACTAAAAATTTGGGTGTCTGCTGCGCCATCCGCCACATAGTGTAGCGGACGGGCCAACCAAAAAAAAAATACCTAAAGTTAGATTTGATGGCCGCTCTAATAGGTCCATCAGAAATAACCTTCCAGTCTTCGGTCGAAAGATAGTCTCATCAAAAAAATATTACGCATTATTACAAATGTCAAACAGACTTGATGGCTTATACAAAAAACTAAAGGTCCACTGCAGCTGCTTCTTCCTCATCTTCGGCGTCATCTTCTTCCTCGTCTTGCAAACCCCCTGGACTTATCCCCAGTGCCTTGTAATGGTTCCGCTTGTCATGGTCGGTCATTTTGTTGCACAATGCACACCTTCTCAGCTTTTTAGGTTGAGTTGCCTGTTCAATAGAGCTCTTCATCCGCGTAGATCTCTTGCGGCCTTTCGTTTGCGATATAATTGGATCCAAAGGCCGGATATCATTGTCGTCTTCCTCCCCCGGCTCGTCATCTTCTGATCCCGTCGTAGGCTCAGTGTCAACCGCATTGCTGACTGAAGCTGCTTCCAACTGGTCGACGATGGGCTCTTGCTGCTGAGCTACCTCGAGGAGATGTTTATATCCGGCCATTGTAGCAGCACCTTTTACGGACAAACGGGTGAACATTGTCACCAGATGATTATACCGCAACGTCTCTGATTCTTCAAAGTCAGTATACGGGTGCTCCGGAAAGGCAATGGTACCGTGCAACCTGTTTGCACCTTTCGTCCACCGTGGCAGGACATATTTATCGGGGATTGTCCTGATATTCTTCTGGGTGAAAAACCGCAGAATGTGTCTACACAGGATGCCATGGAACTCAAACTTCTTGCAAACACATGTCACCGAATCCGTCAATGTGTCATGGCTCACCGTATAAATTCTGCGCAGCTTCTCAGGGACGAGGTCATTCACGAGCGAATAAACCTTGTACTCACGCGTAGACATTTCTGCCACCTTGTTTATACTGTATCGTCCCGATTTTTGCAGCTCTACTTGGTATAGCAAGAAGATCTCCTTCGTATAGACTTTGGCACCGTTCAGCTCCAGCGGGGTCTCAAGCAACCTTCTCCTTTGTTTGTACGTGTTGCAAAGTCTGCAGCCCTTTCTTTTACGAACAACGAAGCAACCGCTTTTTGTGCGGATGCAACGAAACTCTTCAAATTGGTAGTTGTACCCACATAACTATCGAACGTGGCATTCATAGATTCACTCCTGCCCGTCGTTTTCATGCCCGCTGAAAAATACCTCCTCGTGTAAACGCCAATCCATTGCTCTTTGCGCTCGTACAAGTGCTGGAGCCACTCGTTGTCTTGCAATGAGTAATCCCGAACAAGCTTTTCCCACCTCTCCTCGAATTCCTCAATCGTTAACGACTTGTTAACGCACTTGTCAAAATCCTGTTTAAAGTCTGGATACTTTGCGTACACGTGATGCAGACGTTCAGGGTATTTGTTGCTTATGTGCCAAGTGCACAAGTTGTGCCGAGTGTCTGGGAAGACGGTAGCAATAGCCTTCTTCATTGCCAAATCTTGATCGGTGATGATAACTTTGGGTGCTTTGAAGTTCATTGCTTCCAGCCACGTCCTAAACAACCATACAAAAGAACCTCGCTCTCGTCCCTTAACAAGGCGAACCCGAACAGGATGGAGTGATAATGATGATTGACGCCCGTGAAAGGAGCGAACGGCATCGAGTACTTGTTGGTACGGTATGTGGTGTCGAAAGTCACGACATCCCCAAAATGCTTATAAGCTAGCCTCGAACGACCGTCGACCCAAAAAATTGTGCTAACTCGATGCTCGTCGTCAAGTTTATAATCGAAGGTAAACTGCGGGTCCTCCATCTGCATCCGTTTCAATAGGCTCATTGTCGATTGAGCATCATTGAGGTCATACGCGGCTCGTCTATGGGTTCGGACCGCGTTACGAACGTCTGTCGTGTTAAAGTTTAAATTTTGAATTCCCCCAGCCTGTTCAGCAAGAACATTAACAATCTCAGTAGGTCCAATTCGCGCATTGCTCATTGTGTGAATTAGGCTCCTCGCGACCTTACCCATCTTCTTGTGTTGATGCATCTGACTCACCTTAGAAGGAGTTACTAACGGGTGATTGTGTGCCAGTTCCAGGCTGGTAATAAGCCAATGATCTTGCTTGGCTTTGTAGCTTACGAACATCTTGACCTGGCAATTTGTGCGCTCAAAGCAGTCCCGTCTTCTACGCGAATATCCTATTTCGTCATCACTGTCATCATTGCCTACGCGTGTCTCATTTTGCTGTGGGTTTCTGCCCCTATGACACTCGTATAAGCGAGAGCATATCTTTTTTGTTACGTTGCTTGTTCTTGTAGTCTTTATTCTAATGCCAAAACCAACCCTCAATGAATACGCTCGAAAACATTCTTCAGCTTCTTCCAATGTTTGAAATGTTCGTCCTAGATACGGATCACTAGCATCTACGGGGACGTTGGAGCTCGACACGAAATCAGACATTGTGAAACAAGACCTGTGTAGAAATAGACTACGCTTAACAATCAAATGGCATTTCTAACTGAAAATATTACCTAAAAATTACCTTGGCGAATAGACCAATTTAGGATGACAAACATACCCTATACATAATCTCTAAAGTGTCTCCAAATTAATAATTATTAATTTATTGAACATAACAAATTAAAATTACTAAGATAAATAGCCAAATTCATCATGCCAAAATACAACAAACATATCTCAAAAAATTCGAATTTAAATAGGATAAATTTTTCAAAGTTATTGAACCTAAAAAAAATTGAATTAAACTATAATGATTCATTTAAAGTTAACAAATTATACCTTTTTTATGAACATCATGTCTAGAACATCCCAAAAAATCTAGAGTAAAACATCACGAATTGATGAATAAAGTGACAAATTTCTTGAACATTAAAAAATTTATACTTTTTTGTCCAAACAAATAAATTATACTTTACCAGTCAATCCATAAAGAAAACTTCATCATTCACAAACTTACCTTGCTTGAGTGAAGCTTGAAGCAAGTGTTACTCAAAGCTTGAAGGGAGCTGAAAATGGAAGCGAGTCTGAAGGAGAAGAAAATTATGTTGAAGGAGCTGTGTAGCTTTTGGAAATATGCAATACTATCCACGATACTGTGTAGCGGACATCATTCGCGACAACGTTGACGTGTGCAGAAATAAAGGTACAGACAAGTCTGAAATTATGTCAGTCGTGTCAGGTGAATAGTCGTCTACTACACAGTGTAGCGGACGACTTTTTGACTATCACTGTCAGGCCATAAAAGTTGTCCGCGATACAGTGTAGCGGACGAGGGAGGAGGGGCAATATGGTAAAAAGGTCCGCCCACTACACTATGTAGCGGACGACAAAGATCTGGGCCGTCCATCCCAGATCGCGCTAGCAATATCTCCTATTTTGCTAGTGCTATCAACATATCAGCTCCTATATATATATATACTAGTTGAGTACCCGTGCGATGCACGTGAACATCAATATTTAAAAGGTTCATAGTTAGAAAAATCAATATGCATCATTACAAAAATCAAGTAAAAAATTAAGAGAAAGTAAATTTGCAATTCAACATAATGGTTGCTAAGAAATTGACATATGAGAATATGAGTGCAAGTCAAAATATTTTGCTCATAGAAGGCAATCATAAACATCGAACAAACATATTTCAACCACGTAGATTACATGTAAGACCGAAAAAATAACTTAATATCAAAATTTATCAAGTCACGAAACAACAGTCTGCTGATATCAAGTGTTACAATCTTTCAGATAAACCTAGTGGCCAAACTATTTTAATAACCCCTCCCATGTTCTACCTGTCAATCGGAAAAAAAAATATTGCACCAATATTGGAGATGGAGATATACATTCCTGTTGTATCAATATAGCTAAAATGTTGGACGTCTAGTTAATATTAAAATTGGTTCATCTATTAAAGAATTGAGATAGTTGTATTTTTTGAATGCTAACTTACGCTAAATGGTATATACTTTAAACCCTCTTGATGTCCATTAGTTAACTTGAATGTTTATATATTAATTAGTCTCGTTAACTTTTTTTACTTAGGTTGTAACATGCCAAAATTTTCTTCACTACATTTATTTCAAAAACTTTGGTTTATTTTTTCGTGTGTCTTGTGAGTGTACTTAAATAAGTATTTTACTGACATGGACTGACTATAACCCGTATCATTTATACATGTATGGTTTTCCACAGTTGAGTGTGTTTTATCTCGATAATTTTCAAGCAGCCTTTGATTTGAATATTGATCGTTATTCTCATTAAATTAAAAGAAGGTCGTATAAAAAAATTCAAGTGGATAGCGATAGGACTTTGGAGTAAGAATAGAATCAAAAGATAGTATGGAAGATGATTACTGTATCAGATTTATGAAACAATAATGTGCTTTGCTTTCAAAAACAGCTAGAAATCATAACGATGCCATATAAATTTCAGAAAACATGTTCAGTTTTATAAATAAGAAGAAGTATCTAGTTAGGGCCTTAAGCACGCTGCAATTCTTATTTCATTATAAATGAGTCATTGACATGTAACTTCAATGTTTTCAAATAAAAAAATATTGTGTGGTATTTTCTCAACAACAAATGATTGAAATCATAACTTTGTACGTTATTTTCGGCCATGACTATTTTTGGGTGGCTACAAATAGGCTTCTTCGGTTTATGTGATTCACAAAGAATTTTCTCTTATCTAATATATTTTTTAGCTCTTAGCAATGGTTTTCATTCACTTTTCTCTTTGATTAAGCCTCTAATGCATAATTTATAGAAGCAAGAAAGTGACTTCATCATATACAATAATAGAAGATTCAAACCGTACACGTAGTCAAATATCGGTTACATATTCAGAATTTTGTAATAAATATCTTAATAAATTTGTTTTAAAGGGTTGGGTGTCTCGCTCCATATTCGATAGCTCTCTGTATCTAATACATGAGATGTTTTCAAAGTTATTAACGACTTAGACATAATTTATGTCAATCATATTGCATATTAGTCATTTAACATCGAATAAAATGCTCCATCCTGAAAAGTAAAGGCTTGACTCCCACCATTTTATCTATATGATAATTTTTTCCGGCAAAGAAAATAGAATCTTGGTGCTAATAATAATGTGATATGTATGGTAAAAGCTGACACATAAAATATCATGCATCGTCCTAAAAAAGTCAAAGTTTGTAAATATTAAAAGAGTTTATGGAGTTTACCTTTATAGAGTTAGAAGCTAGAAAAACTCTTAAATCAACATTCATTTCGAACTTACATACTCAAAAAGGATATTAGTCTTCGTTATATTAAGCAACTAAGCTTAAGAATATAGAATTAAGTTATCTCTAAACAAACTTTGTACTTAGAATCATTTTGTCACTTGACATAGAGTAGACGGAGAAATTATAATAATTAAATTATGGGAGATATATGAAGGTATAGAGTCATTTACATGAAAAGAGAACGTGGCATCGGTTTGGGATAAGCCAGCAATTACTGAGGTGGTAACATTTGAAAAGCATTGATATAATATGTAAAAGTGTATAGGGCATTTGTGTCTAAAAATAAATTACACATATTCACTATACTCACACACACGATATTATTTCTTACATCAAAGCGCAAGAGAGCAGAAAAGTTTAAGCATGTCCAATTTTTTGCCTTTTCTTTTCTATTGAAGTGTATACCAAATTTTCATTGCCAACATAAAAGAAAGAACCAATTATTTGTTAAGAGAAAATGAGAGTGTAATTCATCTTTAGTAAGCAAAAGCCATTATTAACTAATGGTCATCTTAAAAAAAAAAGAAATTATTGAAATTAGTATATAAGATGTTATGGTCATGTGTTTCACGTCCTATTCTACACAAAGTATCATGTTGTAAATAATATTAATATAAATCTATACCAAGCATCAAGTTGTAAATGACATTAAAATAAATTCATATATTAAATGAAAGTGTCATGAGAAATAGAAGAGACATCTATCTATTAATTATAACTTTTATTAAAGTGAAAAAGGTGGACTTGTTAAAAGAACCTAGATTTTAGTCATGTTAATTGTACTTGAAATGGCAATTGAGTGATTGTTGAGGTGAACAAAGGATGAGCCGTTATAACCCACATGGAATAGGGAAGACTATTATGACTATGTGTGATTGAGCCTTAGTAAGAACTCTAAGGCGTAAGGCATAAAAAAGGCATATTGTGATTTTCCAGATCGGAAATGAGGTGATACGAGGTTGACCTTATAAGATCAATCGTGCCCATCAACTCATAAGCACATACTCTGACTAACTTTTTTGAGTGAGACATTACTCTATGGTGGATCAATGAACCAGATGGTAACATTGAATCTTCATAATTAGCTCCTAAAAAGAAGTGATCTTCTCTGAGCATATAACAATTTGGACTACCACCCGTACAGAATTAAGAGAAAAATGAGATCATATTGCCAAGATAGCAAAGTACATACCATCAATAGCTCATGTTAGCATGTTAGTACGATAATTATCTCATGGTCCACAGAAGAATTCTAGCAGACATTTTTTAAAAGATAAGCAAATGAAGTAAAATGAAGTGCATTTATCATCTCTTGACTACCATAGCTCACTGCGTAAAAGTATTAGACAATGACCAATTGTAGATCATTAACCTATTTTAATTGCATCTTGCGCAGTGAAATGACACTCAAACTAACAATATTCTATTGTAGTCAGGTCACTGAATTTCACAAAACATCAAAAGCAAATACACAAGGTATACCTTTATCATTCGAGTCCTTTTTAATTGTGTTCTAGATAAACTTATCGTTTTGTCATTCTACATTTGTCTTGCAAAATTTTCCTTGCCTGTAGTTATCATTATTCCCTTTTGAAGTATTTTACCAAAATTATATTTGTCAAATGATTTTTATACCACTGATATTGTTTCTACATAGCTTCTTATTCACATAATACGAAGTACTATTTTAAAGTAAGAACTATTATATTGACCGTCTCATAAATGACATGTAATAAGATAGTAATGTATGTGCATAGGAGCACATAGTGCCGAAGGGCTCTAAGTATAAATCATTGCTATGGATGCAATCTCAAAAAGTTAAAAAAAAGGAGCGCGAATAACTTGTTGGTGAATCAAAGCACTTTCTTTTTTGGCTCGTGAGAAACATTAGTGAGAGAAAAGAAAGAAGAAAGTAGTGACATGTGGTCCAAAGAGAAAGAAAGTTAGTACAAATGAACTAATGACCATCCAAATTTAAAGATATGGTGCAATAAAGTAACCAAAAGGTCTGCATTGTTTATGGGAACTAAACAGGATCAAAACATGATTCAATTAATGTGCACGAGTTTATTTCTAACCGTTGCTATCAACTCAACATCTAAACATCCAAAATGTCACTAATATTTCTTCTCCTTTTGCTATAATTTTCCCCCCTCTCTAGAAAAAAACAAGTATATTTGTTCGGAATTAATTTATCAAAAATTACTTAAGTCTTGACTACGTGTGAAGAATAATTCTCTATATCGTTAAACTTTGCAAATTTTAATGTAACTAGAAGTTAATCTTATATCTCTTGGCTCGACATTAAGTGTCGGTCTTTAATCAGTTGCGTTCTAGGACAAACATAACTTCTTCATATAACCCAAAGCTTGGTCACAAATTTTCCACATATCGCTTTTGAAGTCCCTTTTAGACTAAATGGTTCATTATAGGATGGGACAACTTGCAAGCGGCAAGACTAGTTTCAAACGGATCCGGATCCGGATCCCCTGCGGTGGCTAGGGTTACAGCAGGCATGCTATAACCCCAGTCACAGTTCTCGGATCGAGATAAGTGGGGAGGAACGGCTTAGATCAAGCCATGTGATACGTCTATTTAAACAATCAGCATTTAATCTCACCAACCAACCACGCTTCGGACCATTCACTCTCTCTCTCTCTCCAATTCCAATTCTGGCCGCTGCGACAACTTCCTGACGATCTCCACCTGCCGGCGACAACACAGCGACGGCACGTCCATCACCCATCGGCGACGACGCTCTTAACAATCTCTCTCTCTTCTCTGAAAATCGAAGCCACGAACCATCACCCATCGGCGACGACGTAGCGAGACGTCGCATTTGCAGATTTGTTGAACCCTTATGGCGGCGACGTAGCGGCGTCAGTACACCGTTCAACCAGCGTCGATAGCTCCACCTTCCGGCCAACGCTGCCATGGACGTACACCGTCCACCGGCTGCCTTCCCCACCTTCCGGCGACGACACCTTGTGCCTTCTCCACTTCCGGTGACGACACCTTGTTGATTTCTTGTTTCAAAGGGCCATAGATTCGGTAATTGATTTGTTCATTTCTTGTTTCAAAGGGCCATAGAATACATGTGCAAAGGGCCATAGATTACATTTCAAGCAGGAGTTGTTTGTTCAGTAATTGGTTTGTTGATTTATTGTTTCATTGTTGTATTCAAGAATCTGGGCATTATATTTATTCACCAAGGCATTGCATGAATAATCTAAATTTGGTTTAATAGAAAAAAATGATGCTTTTGCTTCCTTCTTTTCCATATTTTTGTTTGGCGTTTAAAATTATGAGGTGTGGTTGCAGAGAACTAGAGAGCAATATTTATTTTATTCAATGTCCATCTTGTTGGGTTACTACAGAGACGAAGGGGGTGAAGATGCGTGTCTAGAGAGAGGGAGAGAATGGTTCTCGACAAAGACAGATATAATGGGAGAGAAGATTGATTCACAGGAAAAGACTTTGAGTTTTTTTTGCTAGTAGGGTGACGTGGCAGATTCTGGTGTGTTGATTTTAATCGGACGGCTGTGGCTGGGGTCACAGCATGCCTACTGTAACCCTAGTCATAGCACGCCTACTGTAACCCTAGTCACAGCACGAGATTTGGATCCGTTTCAAACATGGGGTAGTGCATGCTAGAAATATAATGCATGCATGGGGACAAAATAGTTATCCATTTCTTTCGTAGGTTTTAATTTCAAGGTTTGACTTTCTTTCATGGATTTGACTGGAGATAACCAAAATCTTACATGACCCACCATGTACGATACACATTCTAAACATATTTGATTCCGCAGCTCACTGTTTTTTGGTTATTTGTGACTAACTAGTATATATCGTTCTCAGAAATGAAATAGTTATTATTCAGCAAACTTACACAAGAATTGGTTTAACAAGAGGGATGTCAAAACCATTTAGAATAAAATTAGGACGTGTGGGTGTATTTACCGTGTCCAACATAATTTTGCCGTTTGAACTATATCTTGCGAACGAATTTACTTTTAACATGCAAACGTGGAGCACAAAGTGAACACCTAGGTTTAAGATTGTTGCTTCCTTTAAGTAAGAGCGCAGAGTAAACACCCAATTTTGTGAGGTTGTTGCTTCTCCTTTTTCAAAAGTTAGGCAATTCAAGTTAAATGGTAACACATTTTTCTTCAGTCGACCTACCTTGCTTTGAATTGGGCATAAAGCTGCACATGATGGCTCATAAAATTACGCAACTTCTCAAGTCGTCAGAACGCCCCCCCTTTCGTATTACTCACAGCAGCATACACCAAGCATGAATGTCGTGGATGATTTTATGGAAGGATTAGTATCAGAACAACGGGTTGATCCGGCTAGCAATTAGTCCTATTATGAAAACAAACAATCTTATTCCCTTTTTTTCTAACTTTGTAGGTTCAAGCCTTCGTACGAGCACTGAGAAAAAATATTTCTGTATAAGCATCAGGCTAACATAAAGGTGCGTCCTTAAGATCGTCCGGAGATAAGACTTAGTTTCAGTTGACGTTAAAGTTAGTTCAGCTCGAGGGTGGCCCTTACCGTCCAAACCCCCCCAAAAAAAAGGAACATAAAGAATAATGGTATTCAATTCAAGTCGTTCATGTATTTGGTTTGTCATTATAGACACATCTAACAAAACTGAAATTTAAATGGCTAAAATTAAAAAGAAAAAAAAAACATATATGAAGGCTCTAAATTCTATCGGCAAAAAAAGATAGAGATTCATTTAAATCCCTGCCAAATAAGACTGGCATTGTCATGACATTTCATTTAAAAATTAAGCTAATGACACAAAGAAATTACTATCGTATTAGCTTAACAAGACTGGCATTTATTGATAATTAAGTCCACAAAGAGAAGACTGGGATTTTGTGACGGCAGTGCAAACGCGTATCTAACTTGATTTAAACGAAAACGTTAAAAATATTCGCCAAGAAGTTCTAAAAACTCCAAATACTCTATAAGATAGGACTAGAAATAATGTGATTTGCTCAATTAAATAAGAAAGATACACTTCACAAATAAACTATGCCATGATGTAAACGGGGTTGATGCTTCGTTTTCAACACTTGCATTAATCATTTAGTTCAACAATTTGACTTGTAACATGACACCCTCTATACAAGTTTCATATTGGTGGTAATGTTTATGAAGCGGTCTTGGGTAATTTCAAAAGAATTTCTCTTGACAGCTCAAAGTCATTTTTAAGAGAATCAATCCAGGGTAGATTATCCTTGCATTATTCTAGTTTTGGGCTTAATACGCTCGTATATGAGAAATTACACCTACAATCCTTCGCATTTGGGTTTATATCTCAACTTGCCCCTCGGTTTCGTCCACTTGAAAACCCAAGAATGCCCTTCTACCACCATGGCCATCAGTATGATGCTAATGGTAGATTTGGGTTGATATCAGATCTTGGTTGTGCCCAGAAGCCGGTGTAAAGGATGGTTGCCATGAAAGAGGTAAGTAAGAACAAATTAAATCAAAGGGCCGAAGAAGACGGAGGAACAGCTCGGACATAGAATGGCCATCGCTAAATATAGCCACCAACCCACCGAATTGCCACGCCGGCATGATCCCGACCAGGACTACCGTGACACCACCCAAAAATCGCCAGTGTCACCACTTGACACCGCAAATCCACCAGTACCACTTTCACCGAAACCCGCCATCACCAAACAGATCGACAACCACGATCGCGACTCTCACCAAACTCGGCACCACGACACCATCTCTCCAAACCACGAACGGGTACGACCTTTCCAAGAGTCGAAGATACAGACGTTAGACTTGCATACGACGAAGGAAAACTTGTGGGAGTAGTTGTGGATGGAGCTTGTGGCAAAAGCGACGGAGGACAGCGGTGTTGACGAGGTAGAAGAAGACGCAGCTTGGAGTGGCCGGAGGTGCATTTGGTCGTTGTCGAATTGGAAGTCGTCGAGGAAGGCGTTGAGCTAGTCGAGGAGGTCCATGAGAGAACACCATTGGAGGAACGTGGGGCGAGATGCAAATTTGATGCATGAATAAGGGCAACTGAATCATTACAGAAATAATAAAGAGTGCCGATGTAGTTTTCCATATCCGAGGGAAATGAGCGTAATAAGTTCAAAACTGAAGGTGTGTTGGCGTCGTTTATCTCTATAGAAATCATGTATCTATACTACTTATTACGCCAAAACTTAATTTGGTGTAACACTTTTTTAAAGTTATATAACTATCAACCTATAATGATGAAAAGTGACACTTCTAGAATTTTTTAAAAAATGATACAAAATAAAAATCTTAATTAATAAGTATCTACCTACAAAAATATGTTTGATTTTCACAAGTTAAAATTCATCACAAAATATAGTTAAAAAAATTAAAAGGCCAAGTTTAATACAATAATAATATTTTGGTAACTTATTTTTAAACAAGTATGGCTAACTTATTTTTCTGTTATTTAACTGAATATGACATGAAATATGTATATACAATGTTTGATTATTTTATTTTTCTTACAAAATTTGTACTATTAATTTTATTCTCACGCATGTATCGCGTGTACCTCGATAACCGAGGAGAAAACGGTCCCCAGCACATCTAAACGCACATTTTGGTGCAGATCTCTACTACTCTTCTGGTCAAATAAGGAAGGTCGCTCCCTCAATCCCACTGCCAAACACAACTTCAAACTTGGCCCTCATTTTTCCTTGGAGCTTGCTTCCCCACCACTTGAAAATTGATCGAGTGACCAATCTCTGTAATGACGACCAACTTCCTATCTTTCTGTGAGTTCCGTAATTTTTGTGAGTTCCGTAATCACAGCCAATACTAGCTATCTTTTTGTGAGTTCCGTAATTTTTGTGAGCTCCGTAATCACAGCCAACTTCAAAAGAGATTTGCCCTTTACTTAATGTGGATGGATTATATGCGTGAATGAGCAATTTCAAACCCTACGCAGTCCCATTACATAGAAGAAAACGTGAATAATCTCCATTACTAGGATACACAGAGACGATACCTCTTCATCCTTCATGTTGGAGAAAGCTTTTTTGAGTCTTATGCTCGTATTCAAGTTAGGAGACTGGTAATCTTGTGAGTATGCAAATCTTTCAAAAGTTATTTCCAATCTTGACGTATTGGGACGTCAATTTTCCTGCTTAAGTGTATGTGATGGCCTCCGTTCCTGGCTCGTGTTTGGACTTCACATTCATTAGCAAGTCAAGTTCAACGTACTGCCCTAATTTCCATTTATGATCGTCACAATTTGACATGCACAATTAACAGCACTTACTTAATAAGTAGGTACCAGAAGGGACGACCTTAATGCACATCTAACTAATTTTATACTAGTAGTAACGTATTGAATGCAAATAAGCTTCTGGTCACTACTTCATCCAGCTTCAGCGGAACTAAATGGAGGTACCCTTAAAAACCTAACTCTCCTCACTAACCGTAACAAATTAAAAGTTCCTGATTCATAGTCTGTCTTACAATTGATGCAAAAAAGAAAAAAAAATAAACAAAAACAAAAAACATTTGTCTACTAGCTGTATGATTTTAGCTAAATCCAGAGCCATTGGGCGGTTCTGGGCTTCAGTCAGAGGCGGGGGTGGTTAAGAAGTCGAAGCGCTCGACCACCCAAGCACTTGCAGTGGTGGCAACATAAGCCAGAGGTGAGGAACCGAAAAAACCATCGTAATTAGAATCTGTGTTGTTAGATGAATATGAGCTAGGGTTTTGATTGGTGTATGGATAAGAATCATAAGAGGATTCTGTCACGCGTATCGTCTCCGGGTTCTTGTGCGTTGCTGGTACACCACAGAGGGCGTCGCTTGATTCTGCATGTAATTGATGTGCATAAATCCGCCCCTAATTTAACAACGAAGTGCTAGCACCAAATTTTCAACTGGAGAAATTGTTATAAACACTGACCCTTAAATTACATTCAATCATGTTTGGCAATCCAAATCACAGGGAAGCGGGGGCGCATGAAAAAGAAAATTCTTTTCAAAGCGGCTCGCGAAATATTTTCGTCGCTGAAGTTGTTCTATTTGCCCTTTCGTGTGCGTGCGTGTGTTTGTGTTTTGGTCAACTTTACTCCATATGAGATGCAGCCTATCTATGACTCCATGCAGTATACTCGGGCCACATGAGACTCCTCCTGAAACATGTGACCTGTCTACGTACCTAGTCCCCTCCTTCCCTCTGGCCCTAGCCAACCATCTTGAAGACTTGGAACCTAGCTGCGGTTGCTCCCAGCAAAGTTTTTCATAAAAGGTTGGACCAAACTCTTAAAAGTGAGTAGTAAGGAGTTGAAAATGGCATCAGTTGGACCATCTAGTTGTTTTTCACAGTTAGTAGTTCAGTTTCTCACAAAATCACATGTCATTCTCTGGTACCGATTATTGCGGCTCTTGCCTTCACATTAGGTAAAACTACGTGCATAGACATGTTGACATACATGAAACCTGTCAAGAGAGGTTGCGGGTAATACGGACCTAACGTCAATTGTAATGGCTTGACTTAGGGTTTTACAGACTAATGTTTGATGAGCGCTCGTATCTTCAGCTTTTGTTATGGGTGTAGAATTACAGGGCCTTTTGTGATAGTTGATAAGTTTGTAGATCCTTCTGGGCACTTCATTGAGAGGATTTAGTGAAAGTTTCTAACAATATCTACATGAATAAGAGAGGCCAGTTTGCTCCTCAATGTTTGGTATCAATGAAGTATTATAATTACCACTGTGGCTTTATGATTTGTTGGTAGTGGGTAGTAGAGTTGTCAAAAGGGCCGGCCGGCCACGGGCTGGCCCGACCCGGCCTTCTTGGTGAATAGTGACTGCCCTAAAATATTGGGCTTTGGGCCTGGCCAAGAAATTCCGGAAAAAAGTCTAGGCCCGGCCCGGCCCTGCCCGAAAAAAGCCCGGGTTTGGCCCAGCCTGAGGCCCGGTTCTGGCAGGCCCCATGATTTTCAAATTCTAATTTTCTCTTCCTTTTCCCCCCAACAGTTATATTCCCCATTATTTCCCTAAATTTCACTTTTACCCCCCTAACAGCAATATAACGGCTAGTTTGGGGAATATTTGGTCTAACTTAATTTTTTCAACTCTTTTAAGGGTTTTTAAACTCTTACCCTCCCCAACAACTATTTTAGGGGCATTTTGGTCTTTTGTGAAGTTTCAAAATCTATAAATTCAAACTATTTCTCTCTAATTTTTCACACCAATCTTCTTACTCTCTCTTATCTAAACATTCTACATTTCTACAAGCTTTGCTACTATTTCCCTCTCCAATTACTACTTTTGCTAATTACTACTCTTATTTACTAATTAGTACTCTTGCTAATTATTACTCTTGTTTACTAATTACTACTCTTACTAAATTCTAATTACTAACTACTCCTCTTATTAATTTGTTACTCTTTAATTTTCTGTCTAGTAATTAGTAATTAGTGAATTTTTATTTATTAATTACTATTACTAAATTCTTTTTAATTACTAACTCTCTCCAATTTCAAATTTTGAATTACCCTCAGTGATTCATTTGTTACTCTTTAATTCTTTTAATTGTTATTTCTAATTACTAATTACTGCTCTTATACTTGTGTATTTAGTTACTCTTACTATTTTTATTTTCCAATCTAGTAAAAAAGTTTAGCGTCAAATATGGCTGGATTACTGAAGAAACTGAAGCGTGGATCATCATCACGAAAAACATCATCATCATCACAAGCACCACCACCAGCACAAGCGCCAGCACCACGACCATCACAAACACCAATCCAAGCACCACCACAACCATTCGTTCCTGGACGAATGAGTACAGGCTGTATGATAGATACCCAAGCCAATTGGGAGTTCAATCAAAACATTCCAGATCTTGAATACACGCCTGATCAAGACCCCCCGCATTATAGTCAAGGACGCAGCTCGGTTGGCGAAGCTACTACTCGTGGCATAATCTTAACCCTATGCCTGGTCATGATGAAGAAGGGCCGAGCAATGCCTCCGGTAATGAGCCAGAAGTCCAAAAGGGGAAAAAAAAGAAAGCCGAGTGTTGGAATCATTTTGATGAAGTTATGGTGGACGGCATCCGAAAAGCTCGATGTAAGTACTGTGCTAAATTATTTTCGTCTGGTAGTGGTAATGGACATCTTAACAGGCATTACCCTCAGTGTGCACCTCGACAAGGCCACGTCGAACCTACCCAAACGCAGTTATCTTTTGACGGTAAGTTATTTGTTTATAATCAGCGAGAGCAAAGAGACGGTCTCGCTGAATTTGTTATTCACGATGAACAAGCCTTTTCTTTTGCCGATAATGCTAAGCACTCTAGATATATGAACACATACGTTCAACCTTTGTACAAAAAGGTTCATAGAAACACAACTAGATCCGATGCACTCCGACAGTATAATGCTGCTAAAGCACGCCTGATCGATTATTTCGATAATTTTGACGGTAAAGTTAGTCTTACTTCTGATATTTGGCAATCTCCATTTACTTTTGTTAGTTATACTTGTGTGACGGCCCATTGGATTGATGCAGATTGGATTATGCACAAGAGAATCATCGCTTTCGAGCTCTTTCCTTTTCCGCATGATGGAATGAACATTGCTATTATTATATTAAAAGCATGTACCACGTTTAAATTAAAGGATAAGATTATGAGTATTAGTTTTGATAATGCTTCTAACAATACAGCTGCTGTTGATGCTTTAGAGGAGAGCTTCAAACCTGTACTTTATGGTAAATTATTTCATGTTCGTTGTGTTTGTCATATAATTAATTTAATTGTTCAAGATGGTTTAGCTGCTGCAGGAGATATTCTTGTCAAAATGAGGGGTATGACAGCGTATGTTAATAGTTCGAGTCCGAGAACACAACAATTTAAAACGTTGTGTGTTGAATATAATATGCCTCGCAGGAGAGCAGTTACAGATGTGGTCCACAGGTGGAACTCTACATACCATATGCTTTTACACATTCTGGCATACAGAGAAGTCTATACGCATTTTCTACTAACCTTGTTCCCAGCCGGCTTGCCAACTCAAGAGGAATGGCAGATGGCCACATACCTAGCTGAATTTTTGGAGGTATTTTACACGTCTACCAATTTATTGTCTGGTACGTACTATCCCACCTCTCCTCTCGCTGTAATAGAAATTCTCAAGATGGCTACAATGTTAACAAAATGGAGATATATAGGACCCTTTAAGGAAATAGTAAAAGTGATGGATAAAAAGTTTAATAAATATTGGAGTGAACTGCCTGTTATTTTTGCTGTGGCTACTTGTTTAGATCCTAGGTTAAAGTTGCATGGCGTGAACGTCTCGATACAAGAGATATCGAGATTAATGTGCTACCCAGTAGAGGACACAACCGCACTCACAGCGAAAATGAGCAAGACATTTGAGGAACTGTTCAACCTCTATCGTAATTCTGCTGACGTGCGCGGGCGAGCTTCATCATCGACTGCTGAGAGGTATTATGCGCCATACCTTAAGGGCTTTGAACATCTAGTAGCAAGACAACTACCAGGTGAAGGTACTTCTAATTCGGCAGGTTCGTCTACTTTTTCCTCTTTTAATGAGATTGGTGTATATTCAAATACTGATCATTATTCTGATTTATCAATGCAAGAACAGGTTAATTTTAATTTGTTAAATTTTTGGAAACAAAATCAAAACATGTATAAAACTTTATCCCAAATTGCACGGGATGTACTGCCAGTGCAAGCCTCCACGGTTGCTTCAGAGTCGGCATTTTCAGCGAGCGGGAGGGTTTTGGATGACAGGAGGAGTCGTCTTAACCCCGAGTCGCTCGAGCTATGTGTATGTTGGAAGGATTATCTTGATGCGAAATACCGCGAGCAAGATAAACCGATTGATGATAGGAAGAGCAGTGACTCGGATATTGAAGTACTTCCGGATGATTAGGTAATTTCTTTTTATTTTCCTTCTCTTAAGTTTTAAGAATAAAATTTTTCACAAAATATAGTTTTTTTTCATATATATATATATATATAATAAGTTTTTACAAGCAAGATATATATTTTTTCGTATATATAAAAAAATAGGTAACTTCGCCTGTTTGTTTACAAGCAGCCGGTCCCAAGCCCGGATAAAAGGAGGAGGGCCTATGAACACATTTATCTTCAATTTAACTCTATATGGAGGTTAATAATTTACATACATTCATAAATTCTAGCCTCACTTACTTCTTATTTTCTGACAAACACAATATATTAATATCATAGGTTCTTTTATACTCACTCATAACCATCATATATACATATGAGTCATATATATAGAATAAAATTTTGTATATGAGACAAAGTAGAGAGAAAAAACTGTTAGTCAAAATCTATACTTATTACTTAAGATCGTCTCGGGAATTAACATGTATCAATCTCAACCAATTAATTTGAAGTAAAATATCAAATAGTATAAATAGTCTCTTTCAAATAGTAATAATTGTTATGTGTTAAGATTTTATTAATAAAGCTCACCAAGAAGAGTATAAAAAGGTTTAACATATAATAAAAAATAAAATGAGAGATAAATAAATATGTATATACATATATATATATATATATATATATATATATATATATGTATATGACTTATAATGAAATAAAAGGATAAAGATTAGGTTCCTTAAATTGTGAATATTAGACATGCCTAGAGTATATGAAAGAAGAAATTTAAAATTAAGTGATGTAAATGAGAAAGAGAGAGCAATTTGCTTACATAATAACAAGAATCTTAGTCACAGTACTACATTACAATTTGCTTAAATAATAACAAGAAATTACCGTAATTCAAGCCTTTACTTTGAATAACAAGAAAATGAAAAAAAATAGGGCCCGGGCCCGGCCCAAGCCCGGCCCTAGGTATTGGGCCTAGGGCCAGAGCTTGGACTGGGCCCAAGATTTCCCGTTCATCTGGCCCTGCCAGGCCCGGTTTGCAGCCCCACTGGCCAGGCCCTGGCCCGGTTTCACGACAGGCCCGATGGGCCCGGGCTAAGCCGGCCCAAGCCTAGCCCATTGACATCTCTAGTGGGTAGTCATGTAACGTATGAAAGGAAGTTAAATGTGGCTATAGTTTCTCATTAACTCATCGATGATGACCAGGGCTACAATTTGTACTTGGGTGGATTTTTACGGGTATAAATAACTCAATTAAAAAATATATGATTTTTATTCGACCTAACTTGCTCAAAATCCAAAATGAGTTCAGATGGTTTGAGCTCATATTTGGGGAAAAATTAATATTTTGTTGGTAACTTCCATAAATAAGAACCACCATAAACAACCCCACTTGACGTCACACTGCGGTTCGTCGCCATCTGACACTGTCGACAGCCGCTACCACAGCTGGTCGCCACCCCCAATAGCCTCCTACACCACGACCACCACCATCGCCAGAATGCCACCACCATCGTCGTCGACCACCACCATCACCGTCGGCCGCCACCAATCTACTTTTTGTTTAAAAATAAATAAATCCATAGTTTTCTTCGATCAATTCATTGAATTCAAACATACCAACTCAGCCCAATTAGCTCAATTTTTTCTTGGGTTAAAACTCGATTCGTTTAAAAGTACATGAATTCTCTTGAATTGAATAGAAACTCAACTCAACCAACCAAGTTGCACCCCTAAGTTATAACCTTTCCCCTTTCCTATCGTCTCTTTCTGTTAGAGAGAGAGAGAGCAGTTGGAGCTGGGGGTGTGTGCTTCGCATGGAAGGTATTGGGACATGCAAGTGAAGATCGTCGAAATGCTGTCAGCTTGGTGAAATTATTGGATACATGTCCTTCTCTCTTGTCTATTATTATAAATTTAATCCTACCTTCTTTTTTTTTTGAATTTTTTGGATGTCAATATAGTGTTTTTTGTACTAAACTCGGATCAAGCGTTTGTTGTGTCGTCAAACAAATGATTAATTGAGATGATTAGTTTACTAGGAAATGTTACAATTGGTGTTAATTAATGGTTCTTGAAACTGCATGGCTATGTTGTAATTTGTGAACCCTCTTTGGGTTAGTGCTTTGGACCGTTCCACTGGTATTTTTGGACTCCATACGCACCGTTCCACAACTGACTGAGAATACAGCCATAGCCACCAAGGGTTGCCGAGTTAAAAGTTGTTTATGAAGTGAGCAGATGAGTTACGAATGTGTTAAATCTTTTTGATACCAGTTATCGGGACACACGAGATGCATGTGTAAAAATAATGCTAGCAATATGATATTCTTATAATATCAAGCTTGGCCTTACACATAGAATTTATTTTTACAGTCTTTATAAATTTACTACTAGCTAAAACCTTGTACTATGTACAGAACCTGATGTATATTTACTCAAGTGGTAGTTGTGAAAAGTGGGAGAATGGAGGTCATGGGTAGACGGCTAAAAGTCACGGGGTGCGATGATTATACTTTCTGGCCAATTAAGTCATATTACCCATTTAATTGGATTTAAAAAAATATAAAAAATAACTTTCTGGCCAATTATATGCTACCATCTATTTAGGTGTATTAGTAAAAGTCTAGAAAAAAAATAGATTTGAGGTTTTGAAGGCAAAAAAAGTGCAAATCGAATTCAAATACGCATAGTATATATTTAAACTTTTTATTTTGTGTCAATTTTTTAAAGTTTTCTTAAAATGTCAAGTGCCATAATTTTATATAGGTAGTTATGTAACATCAAAATGAGTGTTCCTTTATAAGTAATATTGTTACTGGACACACACACGATGCATGTACAAAATAAATTTAATAATTCAAAATCTGTTAACAAAATAATTAAGCATGACATAAGTGTTTATTGTAACAATCTTTAAAATGAATTATAAATTGTGAAAACCAAATGTATTTTCATAAGTAGTTAAATACTATTTAAGATTTTTATTATATCATTTTTTAAAAAAATTCTTAAAATGTCAAACGTCATAATTTTAGGTCTGGCCCTGGACCATGGGGCCAGGGCCAGGCTTAATTGTTTTGCAAAAACATCCAGCTTGACCCGAACCAAATTCGGCCCAGTTTTTAAGGCATGGCCTGATTTTTAGGGCCAGCAGGCCAGGTCTGGCGCTGCCCTGGCCTGCCCCACGTATTTTTGAAATTCTGGCCCCTCCCCTCCCCCCCCCCCCCCCCAAAAAAATGACTATATTCCCTCCTTTTTACAAAATTCCACTTGTATCCCCTCTACAACTATATAAAGGCTAGTTTTTTGGGGTATTTGGCCAAACAAGTTTCTAATAACTCTTTTATACTTTTACCCTCCCTAACAACTATAAACGGCTAGTTTTAAAGGGTATTTTGGTCTTTTGTGGACATAAAAAATCTACAAATTCACCCTCTTTCTTTCGTATTTTCTCATCAATCTTCTCACTCTCTCTTATCTAAATTCTAGAAGCTTTACTACCATTATTATTTATTACTAAGTACTAACCCTCTCCAATTTTCAATTATAAAAATTAGTTAATTATTTATTACTCTTATTCCTTTGCATTTAGTTATTCTTACTAATTATATTTTTTGTCAAAAAAATTTAGCGTCAAATATGTCTCAATTATTTAAATCACGTAACAAACGTGAAGCACCATCACAAGCACCACCACCACAAACACCACTACAACCATTCGATTTTTAAGATCAGCCACGAATTAGAATAGATACCCAAGCTAATTGGAAATTCAACCAAAACATTCTAGATTTTGAATATACACCCTCACAAGATACCCTGCATTATAGTCAAGGACGCAGCTCGGTTGGTGAAGCTACTACTCCGCGGCAGAATTTTACCCCAATGAGTGGTCATCATGGTGAAGGACCAAGCAATCGATCCTTCCGGTAGTCTGCCAGAAGTCCAAAAGGGAGAAAAGAGAAAGAAAAAAAATAAGAAAGCTACGTGTTGGAATCATTTTGATGATATTATGGTTGACGGTGCCTGAATAGCTCAATGTAAGTACTGTGATAAATTATTTTTAGGGCTAATTACACCTATGTCCCTGAGGTTTGGGGGTAATTACAGTCAAGGACACAAAGTTTCAAAATGTAACATTCCGTGACCAAACGTGTTTCAAATGTATCAGCCGTGTCCATCCGTTAGGGTTCCGTCCAAAAAGTGTATTTTTTTGCTGATGTCATCAATACATATTTTTAAAATGACGATACTACCCCTTTTTAAATTAAGAATTCAAGCCTTAATTAAAGATTAGGGTTTTAAAACCCAAAATTAGGGTTTTGTTGAAACCCTAATTTGAAAATTAGGGTTTTCCCAAAACCCTAATTTCCAAATTAGGTCCAATCCCTCACCCCCGGCAGCCCCTTCCCTCCCCGCGGGCAGTCCTCTTCCCCGCCGGTAGCCCCTTCCCTCACCCCGGCAGCCCCTTCCCAGCCTGCCGGCAGTCCCCTTCCCTCCCCGCCGGCATTCCCCTTCCCTCACCCCGACAGCCTCTTCCCTTCCCGCCGACAGCCCCTTTCCCTCACCCCGGCAACCTCTTCCCTCCCCGTCGATAGCCCCTTCCCTCACCCCGGCAGCCCCCTTCTCCTCCGGCAGTCCCTTCTGTTATTCGCCGAACAAAGCAGATCCACCACCGGCGACGTCGCCGTCGCTCTTCCCCTCCATCTTTTCTCTTCTCCCCCGCAGCAGGGGTGTGGCGATTGGGGGCCGTCCTTGACCCCGTTCCGTTCATGCAGAAGTGACAGAAATGGGGTTGGGGGCGGGGGGTGGGGGCACGGGGGGTGTGTGTGGGTGTTGGGTGTGAGGAGAGGAGAGGAAGAATAATCAGTAAATTAAGTGGGTAATTTATTTTAAAGTCAATGGTAATAAAGTCATTTTGTTAAAACCGTTAGAATTTTTAGGGTTCCGTTTGTCAACGGACATAAGTGTTACATTTTGAAACTTTGTGTCCTCGAATGTAATTACCCCCAAACCTCAGGGACATAGGTGTAATTAGCCCTTATTTTTATGTGGTAGTAGCAATGGACATCTTAATAGGCATTACCCTCTGTGTGCGCCTAAATAAGGCCATGTCAAACATAGTTATCTTTTGACGTAAGTTATTTGTTTATAATCAGCGAGACCAAAGAGACAGTCTTGTTGAATTTATTATTCACGATCAACAAGTTTTTAGTTTTGCCGATAATGTTAAGGACTCTAGATATATGAACACTTACGTGCAACCTTTGTACCAAAAAATTCATAGAAATACAACTAGATCCGATGCACTTAGACAGTATAATGCTGCTAAAGCCCGCTTGATTAATTATTTTGATAATTTTAATAGTAGAGTTAGTCTTACTTCTAATATTTGACAATCTCTTTTTACTTTTGTTAGTATGCTTGTGTAACGGCCCATTGGATTGATTTTGATTGAACTATGAACAAGAGAATCATCGCTTTCGAACTTTTTTTCTTACTTGCATGATGCAACTAATGTTG
Organism: Escallonia herrerae; assembly: GCA_033070095.1. Taxonomy (NCBI): domain Eukaryota; kingdom Viridiplantae; phylum Streptophyta; class Magnoliopsida; order Escalloniales; family Escalloniaceae; genus Escallonia; species Escallonia herrerae. The sequence continues at coordinate 32,358 of JAVXUP010000814.1, read as the reverse complement.
TTACTATTATAATTAATGCATGTACCACGTTTAAAAGAAAGAATAAGATTATGAATATCAGTTTTGATAATGTTTCGAACAATAAAACTGTTATTTCAGCCTTAAAGGAAAGCCTTCAGCCTGTACTTGCTGGTGGATTATTTCATATTCCATGTGTTTGTCATATAATAATTAATTTAATTGTTGAAGATGGCTTAACTGCTGTAGGAGATATTCTTCTCAGAATAAGGGATATGTCAATGTATATTAATAGTTCGGTTCCGAGAACACAATAATTTGAAGCTTTATGTGTTTGATATAATTTTTCTCGTAAGAGATCACTAACAGATGTCGTCCATAAGTGAAACTCTACAAATCATATGCTTTTACATATTTAGTATACAAAGAAGTGTATACGCATTTCCTATGAACCACATTCCCACAAGGCTTGCCAACTCACGCAAAATGGCAGATAGCTGCACAGCTATTCAAAATTTTGGAGGTATTTTACATGTCTAGCAATTTATTATCTGGTACGTACTATCCCACCTTCCCTATTGCTATAGTAAAAATTCTCAAAAGGGCTACAATGTTCACAAAATGGAGATTTGTAGGACTCTTCTAGGAAATAGTAAAATAGATGGATATTAAGTTTAATAAACATTGGGCGGAATTGCCTACTACTTTTGCTGTAGCCACTTGTTTGGATCCTAGACTAAAGTTGCATGGTGCGAAAGTCTCGATACTAGAGATATCAAGACTTATGTGCTACACGGAGGAGGAGACAACCGACATTACAACGAAAGTGAGTACAACATTTGAGGAGTTGTATAACCTATATCAAATTTTCATTGACGGGCACAGGCGAGCTTCATCGTCGAGCGATAAAATATATCATGGGCCATATCTTAAGGGTCTTGAACATTTAATGGCAAGACAACTGCCAGTGAAAGATACTTCTAGTTCTGCAGTTTCGTCTACATTTTCTTTTTTTTAATGAGATTGGTTTGTATGCAAATAGTAATCCTTATTCTGCTTTATCAATGGAAAAATAGATGAATTTTGATTTGTTAATTTTTCAAAACCAAAATGCAAAAATTTATAAAAATTTATCCTAAATTGTCCAGGATGAACTATCAGTGCAAACTTCCACGGTTGCTTTAGAGTTGGCATTTTCAGTGAGGGGGAGGGTGTTGGATGACAAGAGAAATCGTCTTAACCCCGAGTCACTCAAGTTATGTATATGTTGGAAGGTTTATCTTGTTGTAAAATATCGCGAGCAAGGCGTGAGCAAGATAATCCGATTGATGATAGGAAGAGTATCGATTCGGACGTCAAAACATTTCTGGCTGATTATTTATTTTCCTTTTCTTTTCCTTCTAATATAGATTATTTTTAAACAAATTAAGTGTTTAAAGTAAACAATGCACTTGAGAAAAATAGATATTTTTCTCACTTTTTTTGAAAATTGAATATATATATATATATATATATATATATATATATATATATATATATATATATATATATATATATATAAGGAGCTGATCCGTTGACCGCGCGGGCAACTTGGGTTAAGTTGCCCGCACGATCTGGCCGTCCACACGCGATCTGTGGACGGTCCGGATCTTTTTTTTACATTTTTTTAAAGTACGTCTGCTACATAATGTAGCGGATGAATTTTTGACAAAAATACCCTCCAGCTCCATCCGCTACATTATGTAGCGGACAAGTAGACCACTACTTTTTTTTTCTCTTTTTCTCTCTTTAATTTTCTGACATCTCTCTCTCTCTCCCCCTCCATCCCCTTTCTCTCAGACTCTTTCTCTCTCTTTCTCTCATCACTTTTTTGTTCTTTCTCTCTCTCTCTCTCACAAGTAATGGTGAACCCCCTGATGCTATGGGAGTAATGTTATGGTTCAAATTTCTTGCAATGGAGGATTGAAAGGATCATGTTTCTCTGCTGATGCATCCATAAAGGTCCCTTCTAAGCTGACCAGAAATGTACTTTGAAGAATGGTCTAATGGATTGACTGTCCTTTGGAAATACTTGTTTCATGTTGATGAATCTTCTTCATATTTCTTATTTGTCTTGCTATATGGTATCTCCTATAAATGAGAGTGGATGATACTTAGAAACATAAACCCAGGTGTTATAAGCAGTGCCAGTGTAAGTCGGAAACATAGCAATACCGATGTCGTCAATGTATTCCTCCAATTTTGTAATCGAGACTCCCCTAATATAAACCCTAAGTTTTAGTTGAGCACATATTCCTCTCTTCCGACATCCTAATCACTTTCAAAACCATTTGTACTAGCATCAACTTTTGAAACATATTTGGGAACGGTCTAGTTCAGGACTTTGTTGCTGCACAGAAGTAACAGCATAACATGTCTTGAAACATGAAATTATGTCAAGGTGGAGATGTTACAGATGAAATGAAGACTTTGTAGATTAGGGCAAAAAACTTAGGAAGGCTTGAATTGCAAAGGGCAACAATCAAATTTCTAGAATTCTAGCATAGCCGTCTTAGACTGGAGCTACTTGTGAGAGCGAGAGAGGGGGAGAGAGAGAGAGAGTATGTGGTGAGAAAAAATAGAGAGAGAGTTAGAGAGAAGGGAGACAAAGAGAGAGAGAGAGAGAGAGAGAGAGATGTCAGAAATTAATGAGAGAAAGGAGAGAGAAAGAGAAAAAAAATAGTGGCCTACTTGTCAGCTACATAATGTAGCTGATGGAGCTGGAGGGTATTTTGTCAAAAAATTGTCTGTTACATTATGTAGCAGACGTAATTTAAAAAAACGTAGGGCTGTAAATGAATAGAGTTGTTCACGAACAGCTCGTGGTTCGCTCCCTAAAAAACTCGTTCATATTCGTTTGTATATTATACGAACCGAACATGAACAATTTCTTAGAACTCGTTTATTAAACGAGCCGAACATAAACATTTAAAAATGTTCACGATTGTGTTCGTGAACATGGTGTTCATATAATAAATTAATACTTTTATAAGTAAGGCATACATAATTATAAATATATCTATGTAAAATAAACTTAAAAACTTGATAACCTAAAATTAATTAGCTAAAAGATCTAAGCCCACTAATAAGCCAAGCCCAAACTAAACCAAGCCCAAGTCCAAGTCCAAGTCCAAAAATAACCCCCAAACCCTAATACCCTTATTCTCCCAAACCTATTCTCATTCTTAGTTCTAGCCGCACCTGTGTCTTCTTCTCTACCTTCATTTTCTGAATCTCTCTCTCTCATCAAACACTCCCTCTCCTCTCATTTCCTCTCTCTATCTCTCTCTCTCTCTCTCTCTCTCTCTCTCACATACACACACACACACTAACATACCAACCAACATCACGGTGCCTCCTTAGCTCAGCGGCACAATCAGCAACGCATCGCCTCCTCAGCAGCGAACACGCCCAGAATCTATTCACGCATAATCCAACACAACATGGCAGGCACTTCCAAACGTGGTTCAGTTCGTTGTAAAGATCCAGATGCTCGTCAAAGACTATTGAAGCGCTGCATTTCTCACAATTTGGTCAACTACAATCTGCGAGATCAACCTTTCTTTCATTTTTCCTTTTATTTTTTTTGTTTTTTCCAACTTTAAGTGGTTAGAATATTTGAAGTTTCAGATCTGGGTTTTTTTTGGTCTTACTGAACCAGAAAAAGAACGAGCTTACAATGCTCGAGTTCAGTTTGTATAGGTTAAACGAACGAGCCGAGCCGAGCCCGAACTTTTTGAGTGGTTTCACGAACCGAGTTCGAACAAACATATCAGTCACTTAAATGAACTCGAGTCGAGTTCGAACACGGCCTGAGCTATACGAACTGAACATGAACATGGCCACGTTCGGCTCTAACTCGGTTCGTATACAGCCCTAAAAACGTAAAAAAAATATTTGGACCGTCCATAGATTGCGTGTGGACGGTCAGCCAAGTTGCCCGCGCGGTCAATGGATCAGCTCCCTATATACACACACACACACACTTGCTTGTTTACAAGCAGTCGGTCCCAAACCCGGATAAAAGGAGGAAGGCCTATGAAAAAAAACTATTTTGTGTGTTAATATTTTCGCAACACAAAATAAGAACTAAAAAAAATTATATTCAGGTCCGACCCTAAAGTTAGGGCCTAGGACTTGGACTTGGACAGGGCCTGAATCTCCCATATTTGGGCCCGGCCCACTTCCCACTGCCAAAAGTCCAGTTGGCCCTGCTTTCACTCTGGCCCGCTGGGCCTAGGCCGGGTCGGCCCAAGCCTAACCCATTGACACCTCTAATCAGTGGTGTGGTTATCAGTGGCTATAGTGGTTGACAGTGTTCGTGGGTGTTAGTCAATGGTGGTGGTGATGGCGGCGGTCAGTACTTATGGTGGTTGGCGGCGTTGGCAGGTTTGGTATTTGGATGTGTTGATCACTGGTAGTGGCAGATCGGTGGTTAATTATTCTGGTCATTCGCAGTGTTTGTAATTTGGTGTTCGGGGGTGTTGATCATTAGTGGTGGTGGTGTTGACAATCAATGGATATGGTGGTTGGCAATGCCAGTAGTTTGGTGTTCTTGGGTGAAAGGTGTTGGTGATGAAGATTGAAGGGAAGAGCAGACATAAAATGCTTCCAACAAAAGTTAAAAGCTGGATATCCAAAAAAAAAAGAATATGGTAAACATACTTTCATACAGTTGTTGGTAGCTGGATTCAGATGCATTTTGTTATGGGCCATTTAGTTCATTAGATAGAACGGCATTGATTGTTCATTGGGATCCATATCACCCCAAGACCTCTATTGTTCGAAAGATGAGTTCTAACCTTTTGGGGCTAAGGAGACTCCAACCGTGACGGGGACTTGGAATGTCACCTCGCCTCAAACCATAGTTACTACAAGACTCTCGCTTAGTCCTAATAAGAATAGGTTGTATACTAACCAAGTTTGAGCCGAACTGGGGTGTGTTCGAACTCGGTTCGTATATTTTTTAGGAAGCTTGAGCTCAACTCGTATTCGTTTATGAGGCAGACATGGATGTTTGAACTCGTCTCGAGTTCATCAACGCAAAATTTTGGCTCGGTGAAGAAGTCAATGGATTTTTGGAGTTTCACAAGATTGGAGATTTAGAATCGTAAAAGATCCCAAATCTGTGGATCTAATCCTGAGAGATGTGCATGTGTGAGAGTGAGAAAGAGATGTGTATGTGTGAGAGTGCGAAAGAGTGTGTTTGCGTGCATGCTTGGATGTGTGTGTGTGTGTGTATCTCCGGTCTTCCATTTAGTATATGCCCGAGACTGTGTGCGTCTGTGTAGGAGAGAGAGAGAGAGAGAGAGAGAAGAAGAAGAAGAACAAAAGAGATGGGGAAGAATAGAAGACGATGTGGGCTGTTAGGAATTAACATTATGTTAGGGTCCTCTAAGTGGGTTGGAAGAGGATTTGGGCTATATTTTTGGGCTTTCTAGTTTAGAGTTGTGGGTTAGCATGCATTTAGGAATTTTTTGGGTATGTTATTGCGCTAGTTTTAAGCAAATTGCATTTAGGGTCACCATTTCTTAAACATAATATATATAGAGACACACTCGCAAACATAATATATATATATATATATATATATATATATATATATATATATACACTACAAGAAAATGTGTTTTTTGAGACGGAGTTTTACCGACGGATTGCCTTCCATCGGTAAAACGACTTTAACCGACGGATAACACCGTTGGTAAAAGTCCGTCGTTAAAAACTTATTATCGACGAAGTAAACCATCGACAAAAGTTTTTGCCGACGGTGTATTTGCGGCGGTCTTTTAGCGGCAAAATTACCGTCGCTAAAACTTTTTTACATAATTAGTTTTTTTCGCTGGTTTTATAAAATTGTTTTAGCGACCGAATTGTGCCGTTGCTAAAACTTCCGTTCGTAAAATTTATTGACGGCCTTTTAGCGACGGGGTGTTCCCGTCGTAAAAGTCTTCGATTAAATCACCGAGATCTGCTTCTTTCTCTTTCCCCGTTTCTCTTTCTCAAAATCACCCATCGCCATTCTAAGCTCTGGCCATCAACCTCCACAGTGACCCACCTCCAGCGATCCCCCTCCACGGTGACCCCTCCACTGCCGCAAGTTAAAAGCCCTCCACTGCCGCCACATGAAAAGCCTGCCATCGTCGTCGCGCCACCAACACCGCCGCCCTCCACTGCCGCCAGCTATTATGCCTTCTTCATTAGAAGGTAAGTTCCTAACACCCTAATTATTTTCTCTACCCTACAAATTTGTTTGATAATTTTCTGCTCATGCTTGATTTTGCAATGAATCTGTATAATTCTTTCAAATTTATCCGTTTAGACTATTTTTTTTTTTGCTTGGTTTTTGCTGGGATTTTGCTGGGAATCCGTTTAGTCTAATTATTTCCAAAAAACTTAGTGAACTTATCACTGTAAATCATAACCTACAATAATGAGACAATCTATGAAGAAATCAGCCGACTGTTCGTAGTAACCATCCCTATGATGAGACAATCTGTAAATTGAAGTAATTGAATTCTAATTAAACCCTAAATTGAATGCCCTAATCTAATCGAACCCTAAATTAAACTAATTGAACCCCTAATTGAACATTAAATTGAATGCCCTAATCCAATCGAACCCTAAATTGAACTAACTGAACCCCCTAAATTGAATGCCTCAATTCAACCGAACCCTAAATTGAAGTAATTGAACCCTAATTAAACCCTAAATTGAATGCCCTAATTGAATCGAACCCTAATTTAAACTAATTAAACCCTAATTTGAATGCCCTAATCCAACCGAACTCTAAATTGAACTTCTTCAACCCCTCTAATTGAACCCTAAATTGAATGCCCCAATTTAACTGACCACAAAATTGAAGTAATTGAACCATAATTAAACCCTAAATTGAAGTAATTGAACCTTAAATTGAATGCCCTAATCGAATCGAACCCTGAATTAAACCAATTGAACACCCTAATTGATATACGAAATTGAATGCCCTAATTCAACCGAACCCTAAATTGAACTAATAAAACCCCCTAATTAAACCCTAAATTGAAGTGATTGAACCCTAAATTGAATGCCTTAATCGAATCGAACCCTAAATTAAATTAATTGAACCCCTAATTGAATGCCCTAATCCAATCGAACCCTAAATTGAACTTATTGAACTCCCTAATTGAATGCCCCAATTCAACCGACCACTAAATTGAATGTCCTAATCGAATCGAACCCTAAATTAAACTAATTTAACCCTAAATTGAATGCCCTAATTCAACCGAACTCTAAATTAAACTAGGACTACCCCAAATTGAAGTAACTGAACCCCCTAATTAATTATCCTAATCGAATCGAACCCCAAATTGAAATAATTCAAGCGCATCGGATATGTGCATTTTGAACAATTTTTTTCCATTTGAACATTGATCATTTGTTTGATAATTTTAGGTTGTTAATTGTGCATTTGAGAATTGTGATTATTGATCGATGATTTTAGGTTGTTAATTGATTAGCTTTGCATTTGAAGTAATTGAGATTATTAATTGATGATTTTAGATTGTTAGTTGTGCATTGAGCATTGAGCATTTGAGATTGTTGACGGAGGATGGGACCCAATTGGATTGAATGTGTGATTTTTATTGCATTGAGCATTTGAGAATTGAGATTGTTGATGGAGGATGGGACCCAATTGGATTGAATGTGTGATTTTTATTAATTTTTATTGCATTGAGCATTTGAGAATTGAGATTGTTAACGGAGGATGTGACCCAATTGGATTGAGATCCCCGTTAGGTAGCACAGACACGGACACCGCGTTCGATCGACGCCGACACCGAAACAACATATTTTAGCTTTATACTTGTGGACACCTCTTCAATGGGTGTCCGACACCTCTTCAATGGGTGTCCGACACGGTGTCCGACAATTAAAAAATAAATCAATGTCTTCGAACACCGCTGAGAGGTGTCGGACACCTGTCCGGATGTGTCGATGAGGTGTCGATAGGTCACGGACACCCCGTCCGATCGACACCGACACCGAAATGTCACATTTTTGTTTTATACTTGTGGACACCTCTTCAAGGGGTGTCCGGCATTCAAAAAATAAATCAATGACTTCGGACGTGTCCGGAGGTGTCGGACACTGTCCGGAGTTATCCGACACGTTTCCGGAGGTGTTCGATACGTTTTCGGATGTGTCGATGAGGTGTCGAGGTGTCAGTAGGTCACGGACACCGCGTCCGATCGACACCGACATCGAAATATCACATTTTGGCTTTATACTTGTGGACACCTCTTCAAGGGGTGTCAGACACCTCTTCAAGGGTAATGAACACGACGTCCGGCATTTAAAAAATAAATCAATGTCTTCGGACGTGTCCGGAGGTGTCGAAAACCATACTGACACCCTATATGAGGTATTGGGAATTGAGATTGTTGACTGTGCATTGAGAATTTGAGAATTGAGATTGTTGACGGAGGATGGGACCCAATTGGATTGAGATATCTGTGAATTAGTTGAATGGTTGGTTGTTGAATTTAGGTTAATTAGGTTAACGCGACACTTTTAGCACCCCTTAGAATCTCATCGTGGCTCCAGCGCTGGATATAATTAGCCCTAATTAGTCTCGATTAACCCTAATGAACCCAATGAACCCTAATTAGCTCTAACGAAAATATTTAGTTTTAATTAACCCTAAGAACATAATGAAAATTAAATTAGCTGTAATTACCCCAAAGTGATGAATATGATGTTGATTCTCAAACTGAAAATGATTGACTTGTAATGTTGTAACATCACAAAAAAAAGATGGTAACATTTTAGATCTATGGTTCATATTGATGTATTTTTACACATTCGTTCATATATATGTAATGCCGATGATAATTTCTGCCAAATTATTATTTTTAATGTGTTAATGTCTTTGTAATTTATCTATACGAAGTCAGATATGGATAGGATACGGGCTATTTGTGGCCGGGGTAGACGCCGAGATCCTTCCTCCCCAGTGGGTCCCACCTCGTCATTGCCCACTGATGACGAGGCACAGAGTGCTCGCGTACAGCAGACGGGGCCCCAGCTCCAGCCATCGCCGTCGCCCCAGCCCAGCCATCGCCCGAGCCTGACGCGAATTCATCCCACACACGCATTGATTCTCCTTCTTCCATGGGTTCTACCTTAGGTATAGTTGATAACGGTGTTTAGTACATTTTCGCTAGCCTTATATTTAAAGTAAATTTGAACTGTATTAATGTCTGTGTTTTTTAAGATCTTGACGAGGCCGTGGCCCGACACGTGGGGTACGCATCGACCCCCAGCATAAACAGAGAGTTACGCTCACCAAAAATCACATCATGCCTTATATTTAAAATTTTGGGGTGTTAATTTATATTTGAACTGTATTAATTTATTTATTTACTTCTTTGGCAGGATCCTAGAGAATCAGGCGAGGACGAAGATCGGCGTTCTTGTGAAGGGCCGATTCTTCGAGCCACGCCTGTACTGGAAGGACTGGGATGCCGCTGCGAGGGAGTCCCTATGGGAGGAGTGGCTGGTACGGTGAAATATTTTTTTTCTGCGTTAGTATTTGTTTAATTAGAGTTTGTTTTCTGTAGTTAATTTATGTTATTGAATGCCTTACAGGAGGGGTTCACGTTTGACTCGCCTGATCAACAGGCACTAGGGCGGCAGGTCTTCTTTGCTTACACCGACAAGAATTACCGCCAATGGCTCCACGACGCATGGGACCAGGGCTAAGAAGATGCTGCCCGAGGGTGCCCCGTTAACGGAGATGAAGACATATCCCCCACATTGGATTCTCCTACTGTATGGGGGGAGATGATAGATCGGTGGGCTGCGGATCCAGGCTGGGACGCCAAGAGTAAGAGCGGGGCCGAGAACAGACAGAATAGAGATCCGACGCACACGGGGGGGGGGGGGGGGTCGGTGCCACACGACATCGTTCGACACATGAATGTGGTCCAGAACCCGGATCTGGAGGATGATGAGTCATAGCTCTGACGTATAATCAGACGCACGTGCGGAAGAAGGACAAGGACCCAGCGCACCTGGCCGGCGACTATGTTTCGGATATTGCCTGACGGATCGATGTGAGTCAATTTGTTTAAGTTGTTAGTTTTTTGTCTTTCTATCCTCAATGTTTGTTGTGTTAATTAATGCACTAACATATCTTTGACTCACTATTCTTGCAGGCCTCGTATGAACAGCTTAGGGGCTCCCAGCAGGCGTCCTGACAGCCATCACCGTCCACTAGTACGGGTGCGAGTACTGGGGCGTTGAAGTGATGGCTAAATGTACCGGAGGTTGTCAATCGGCCGAAAGGCCGCATACGTGGCCTGCCTAGCACTACTGCACGTGCCGTGATAAGATCGTCCCCACCCCCGTTGCCCTTCCACAGACACCGGCTCCTCCGCGTCCATTGGCCAAAAGGAGATCCAGGGCATTGCTACTGTGGTGTTGAGGATGATCAGGGAGCAGGATCAGCAGGGTAGCGCTGCTCGACATGCCAAGCCGGCCCCAGATCAGCAAGATCCAGATCCGGGACTCGGCAACCCCTGATGAGCCCCTTCTCGTGCCCGGTCCCAGCTTATCCTCCCCCCGACTTGTACTCTTCTCCCCTCCCTTAACGGGCTGTATCCGGTTCTCGCTTGTACATTATGAGTTTTTTATAATAAATATTTTTTATGATTGATTATATATATTTCTTTGTGTATTGATTATTGTGCGTTGTTGTTGAGAATTAAAAATTTTATTACAGGTTTGGGTAATAGAAAAATAAAAAAAATATTAAAATTTTTTGACTTTTAGCGACGGATTAATTCTGTCGCTAAAAGTGTTCCTTCTATCAGCATTTTAGCGACGGAATCCGTCGCCAAAAATTATTTAGCGACAGAATATTCCGTCGCTGAAACATTTATTCCGTCACTAATTTTACAAAACAGAAAATAAATTAAAATACATAAAATATAATTAGCGACGGATATTCCGTCGCTAATTAAAAATAACTCCGTCGCAACAAGTGCGATATTAGACGAAAGATTTGAAAATTCTGTCGCCAAACTTTTAGCAACGGCCTTTTATACAAGAGACTTTTAGCGACGGTTAATCCATCGCTAAAACTTTTAGCTACGGATTTACCCGTCACTAAAAGCCTTTTTCTTGTAGTGATATATAAACACGCACACTCACACTTTTTATCCTTTAAATATAAAAATATGAATTTATTGTATAGGCGGCCATTCGCGAACACATTCATAAACACTTTGAAGCATTCATGAGCTAGTTTAATAGACTAGCTTTAAAATGTTGTTCATATTCGGTTCGTATATTATACAAGTAAACATAAACGAGCTCTTAAGGAAACGAACCATGAGCTGTTCATGAACGGCTCGGTTCATTTACAACCCTAGATAAGAAACACCAAGTCAGACTCACCAAATTTCCTTGTCAACCAAGGAATAAAGCTCCACAAGCTCAAAGGAAATTGGACTCAATATCCCATCAAAAGACAGAAATGATTTCGAATCCCATCGGTAGAGGGAATACCCAGTAAATCCGCCCTAACCATAGCCAACCTAGGTCACTCTACATCTGCAAACTGAGACGTACCACGTTCAAACACAAAGTTCACACTCTCACTTTAAATTATTCAAATTTTTTCACACATTTTCTGACATAACGATGAAAATCTTCACAACGGGTCCCATCTGACGTTCGCTTGATTTTTGTCTTGCAGGTTCCTTGACCTGATCTCTCCCATTTAATCTGCTCCCTCCAAATTCATGCCATAATACAATAGCACCGTCCCTGGAACTAATCAGAGATCTCATGGCACCTGGGAGACTATGGAACAGATTGATGACCTGAACGCCATTCGCACAACCTCTAAAGAGCGCACTGCCAATGTCTCCCCCTTAAGCAGTTGAGGTAGCCCTTGCTGCTAGTCAACACAATGGATCTGCCACCCCTAGGCTTACCTATGACCATTTAGCCTAAAGTATAGCAACCCTTTTAACGCATCATGGAAGACATGCAGGCCGACATCGAGCAAGGCTTTCACCAAGGATATTGTCGTCGAGGGAGCAGATTGTCTCGCTGGCCTTCCTCTCACTAAACCACTCGCCTTGGTCATCCATAACGCTCACATGTAGGCCCTTTTGTCAAGCCGCAATGCCCTTGTTGTGAACTGAAGCGCGCGTGGGAACCCGGTAGGTGTGTGAGGCACATGAGCTTAACCTAACAACGATTAGAGAAGTAACCCTCGAACCCATCAACGACATATCGCCTACTAATTCCCCACAAATCAGAATAAACGATGGCTAGAGAAGATGAACCCCCCGCATCCACGCCCTTACTCAGGGTCACTCTGACATTTTTGATCGACTCTAACTCGATAAGCCATCCATTTGACGTGAATATAATATGCTAGTTTACCTTCCGGATAGTTTTGAGATGCCTACTCACGACACATGTAATGGCACCGCGAACCCAAAAAATTTTGCCGGAGTGTTTTGTTCAAATATGCTTCTCCATTAAGTTTTGATGCAATTTAGTGTCATGGCTTCCAAACTGACGCTACGAAAGGCAATCATTACCTATTTTTGAAAGTTGAACTGAGGTCATCCAAATGGAGATTTTAACCAAGTCTTGTCACCGTCTGATAAGACCGGGCCTAACTCGCACAGTTTTCCTGGCTATGATAGCCTGATAGAGCTCCTTAGAGCTTTTCACCTAGTTGATGTGAAATCTGTGGGACCCTCTTTTACTTGGACAAAATAATCATAAAGATCAGTCGTGCATTTATGAACGTATCGACCGGGGATTTGCAAATATTGAATGGGCTTCTTTATTCCCGCAAGCTACGTTAACAAATCTGGGGATCCAATCATTGGACCATGCGCCTTTACTTCTTGATACACAACCGGTCATTTCTAAACTTTCACGATCCTGGCGTTTTGTAGCTATATGGCTAAAACACCCCTAGGTAAACCTACTATTTTTCAAGCCTGGCAACAAGTGGTGGAGGGCTCTCCACTTTACCAAGTGGCCACATGGGGTGCAATTATGATGAGAAACTTGAAGAGTTGGAATAAGGAAGTTTTTGGGCATCTACACACCCAGATCTCGAATTCCATTGCTCAGCTGAACCATTTCCAATCTCCACTTCCTAACCTAGAGACTCAACAGTTGGAACAATTTACTAGACGCAGATTGAACTGGCTCATGGAGTGTGAGGAATTTTTCTGGGCCCAGAAAGCCAGGGCCCAATGGTTGAAGTTAGGGGATCGCAATACAAAGTTTTTTCATCACTCTACAAAAATCTGACGTAACTGGAATCGTATAGTTACCATTATTGACGGGAACAATATTACTCACTTATCGCATCAATCTATTGAATTATGTCTAATTTCTTATTTTCAAAGTATTTTTTGCCTTACCGATCAGACAACCAACTCTCTACCAAATTCGGCTATAGTGAGCGGTATTTCCAATTGCCTTAATGATACACAGATAGGGTATTTGGCTAGATCCTTTACAGCCTTAGAAGTTAAACTTGCCCTTTTCCAAATAAAACCTCTAAAAGCCCCTAGACAGGATGGCATCCATGCGCTTGTATATCAACAATGTTGGGACTTTATGGAAAGACCGATTACTGCAGCTGCTTTATCTTTCCTTCGTTCGGGACACATGCTCCGGATGATAAATAAATCCTTTATTGTTCTCATTCCAAAATGTAAAAACCCTCAATCTCTGAGTGATTTCAGACCAATCAGCCTGTGCAACACCATGTATAAGATTTTCTCAAAGGTCTTGGTAAATCGAATCAAAGGTTCTCTGGGTGACCTTATTTCTCAATTCCAAAAATGCCTTTGTGGGAAAGAGACATATTGCGGATAATATCCTCATTGCTCAAGAGTTATCATCCAAAATTAGGCTGGCTAAACGAACAAAGAGTATCTTGGGAGCTATCAAGATGGATATGAGTAAGGCATATGACCGAGTGAAGTGGAATTTCCTTGAGGCAGTTCTCAGGAAAATGTTGTTTCCAGCACATCTTATACATCTCATTATGCAGTGTGTATCTACAGTTTCCTATGAAGTGCTAATCAATGGAACACCATCTAAACATTTTCAACCTAAGTACGGCTTCAGGCAAGGGGATCCGTTATCTCCTTATCTCTTATCCTATGTGCTGAAGGACTTTCTGCAGCTCTTTCGAAGGACCAAGATAGGCGTTTGATTCCTGGTATCAAAGCAAGCATGAAGAGTCCTCCTATAAATCAACTCTTTTTTGCTGATGATGCCATTATATTTACCAAGATAACACCTCAATCGGTTGACTCGATTAAAACAACCCTAGAGTCTTATTGCTCGGAATCAGGTCAACAGATAAATTTCACAAAGTCGTCCGTTACTTTGAGTCCAAACGCCAGTCTGACTGATACTAAGTATGTAACCCGAAGCTTGGGTTTCAAAACAACACAAATTTTGGATCCTACTTGGGGACCACACTTGATGTCACTACCCAGAGGAAAGAAATTTTTCGAGACTTAATTGATAAAGTCAGAAATTGATGTGCAAGCTGGAAAGGCGTTCTTCTGAATAAAGCTGGACGAGCCACGCTTATCAAATCAGTTCTTCAATCTCTACTAATTTATCACATGCAGTTATACCTCTTTCCCACCCATATATGCCACAAGATTGACTCCTTGCTTGGTAGGTTTTGGTGGTCAGGAAATGAGAACAATCGTGGCATACATTGGATTAATTGGCATGCATTATGTGGACCGCTAGAGTTTGGTGAGTTTGGATTCAAAGAAACTAGGCTATTTAATCAAGCTCTACTATCCAAAACGGCGTGGCAAATTTTGGCCAACCCGGAATCTCTTCTTGCCCGAGTAATGCAAGGCAAGTATTGCACTCGCCAAAATTTCCTCAACTCTCTGAAAAACAGCAACTTCTCGAACGGATGGAGGGGTATTTTTTGGGGACGGAAAACGCTCCGCAATGGCCTAAGGTGGCAAGTTGGCAATTGTAGGAGCATATCTATTTGGAACGATTACTGGATTCCTAGAAGGAAAAATCTTCTTCTCGCGCTGGATTCGTAGCATATCCAGCCTGACACAAGTAGTAATCTTGTGCGTGATTTGATTCAGAATGGAAAGTGGAACCAACAAAAGATCAAATCACTCTTCACTCCTCCTATTGCTAATTCTATCATTGTTATTCATATTCCAAGGCTTGACTACGATGACCAGATTGTTTGGGGACCAACGGCGAATGGGGAATTCACAGTCTCCTCTACTTATAACATGCTATGTATTGTGAAAGCAGAGGCCATGAATTCAAATCGCAAGCCACCTTACCCTATTTCTGACTTCTCTGTGAATATCTAGAAAAAACTATGAAAATTGCCGATACCACTCAAGATTCGGTTCTTGGTATGGCAAATTTTATGGGACTGTTTACCCTTACAATCAAATCTTAACCATCTCGGGCTCCAACCAAGTGTTGCTTGTCCTTTATGTGACTCATACATAGAAGATGTCACCCATCTGTTTGTTAAATGTCCTTCCGTCAAACCTATCTGGTTTTGTATACCCCTTGGTATCCGAAGTGAGGGTATTATTTGTACCGGTAGGGAATGGCTTATTGCGTGGCTTGACCGGAAATTTGGACTCGCAAACTCCCTCGGCCCGATTTATTTTTTCGTTACCTTTTGGTTTATTTGGACCCATAGAAACAAGCTTGTTTTTCGTAACATACCCTTTAACCCGTGGGATATTATTCCACAAATTCTCAACTGGACTAATTCGATATACACTAATCTAACTCATTTGCCTTCAAAACCTACCTCACTCCCTCAACCAAATTGCTCACCAAATACAAACCATAACCCAAATCCTCATTGTGATCTGTTTATTGTTCATAGCTGTCCATTGTCTTTTCTTGTGTAACTCCTTTTAACTTTACCATGGTCTTTTTTTCTTGTTTTGATAGCAATCGCCTTAGGGTGGGCGTTGGTTTATCTTGTTCTATAAATAGTGTGAGGTGTGGTTCGACGGCTTTTTCATCTTTGACCTCGGACAAATATACTGCTTTAGCTATTGGTTTGCATATTGCATCTTTATGGGCTCTGAAAAATAATTTCCTACATATTAAGGTTATAACTGAGTCTTGTTTGCTTCTCAATCAGATAACAGATTCTGAAGATATTTTAGATACAGTGGCCCCCATCTTCTACGATTTTTGCTAAAATATAACAGCTTATCATCACTTTAGTATTGACAGGACGGCCCCTCACCTTTTGATAGAAGCACGACTCTTAGCTCATTTTGCATGTCAGGCCCTTATAAATATCTATCAAGACTGGATTGATGACAAAGTGAAGGGGGTTGGCCTGATTCGTAGTGATGTTGATTCATAGACTTTTGTAGGGTGTCTTTAGGTTTTGGCAACTTTAACCTTGTGTTTTCTATTTTTGAACTACGTTATTTTGTCTTGTTGTATTGGCCATAAGGCTGAATGTTGTTTTACTTTGAATGCAATTCTCAAAAAAAAAAGTTGAACTGAGGTCCATTAGCTTCTTTACTCAGTTACCAGAAGTTTAACAGCCAATTTGTAAACAGTCGGAGATATCCTAAAACCCCATCAACCTCACGCCTCAGCAGTATCGTGTAGGGAAAGGATAAGTCTCCTTGAGCTCATCGTTCGCTTCATCGATAAGGCAATTGCAAATTAAACAACTTTGATCACGTTGTTACCTCTGTCATGACTTCCGGGCTTAAAAAAAAGGCCTTTCGTGGTCCCTATCCGAAAAACCTCGTTCAGATATGGCTAACGACCACACATGAGATGGACAAGTATATCTTAGCGAAGAAGTGTATGTCCATCAAGAAGATTCATGAGGGCATGAATAGGGGAAAGCACGAGGAGGAAGATGATAAACACGGTTAGGATACTAGTCCCGGAAGAAACCCATGCTTAAAGACATGCACTCTCCCGTCTAGCCATCTGAGAACCATACACCCCTCAGTACTTCAACGGCCCATATCTTCAACGAAATCAAGAACAACTACCTTCTCTGGCTGCAAAGGAAGTAGTTTCCGGTAACAAAAGGGGTCAAAATGCTCAAGTACTTCTTGGGCATCACCACTTACCTGCTCCATGGACCTCATACTAGTTTTATCAAAAATGCATTCCAGTACTGTCTTACTTAACCTAAAGCCTTTCGATTCTGAAGTCTAGTCTCATCAATCAAACTCATATTATCTACAAATAACATAAACCATGGGACTTTATCCTGAGTATCTTTAGTTAGCTCGTCCAAAACCAAAATAAAGATATATGAGCTTAAAGCTAACCCTTGGTGAAGCTAAATCGTAATTGGGAACTCACTCGTCATCCTATCAGTTGTTCTCGTACTAATAGTTGCTTCGTCTTATAAGTCTGTAATCACATCAATGTACTTAGTAAGCACTCCTTACTTCTCTAGAGCCCACCCATATGACTTTCCTTAGTACCTTATCGTACACTTTTTCCAAATCTATATAGGCCACCTGAAAACCCTTCCTCTTTTCTTTAATCATCAATTGTCTAATCAAGAAAATAGCTACACTGGATCTACTGGGCATGAAACCAAGTTGATTCGTGAATATTTTAATACCTACCAAGTCTATGTTCAATTAACCTCTCCCAGAGCTTAACAATGTGACTCACGAGCTTCGTGAGCATGATCCTCGGTAGTTGTTACAACTTTAAATATCTCAGTTAGTCTTATATAGGTATCAAAGTGCTTTCCTCCGCTTCTCTAGCATTCTCTTAGAATTTATGATCTCGATAAACAACTTATTCAATCAATCTATGCCCACATCAACAATGCTTGTACAAACCTCAATAGGGATATCATCTGGTCCAATGGTCTTCCCTCTTTTTATCCATTCCAAGGCTTCCTTCACTTCAGATTTTCTAATTCTACAAACCTCAGATTAGCATCATCAAACAAGCCATCAAGTTCTCATAAATTATCTTCAAAATCTCCGTTAAACAACTTATCAAATTAACCTATTTATTTTTCTAACAAAATCTTCTTTCACTAATAAATCCTATTCTCGTCCTTGATACCCTATGTCTCAATTCTCTCTTCTCTTGCCTTAGCTAGCTTGTAGATCCCTTTTTGACCATCTTTAGTAGCCGACCTTTGGTATATACTTTAATAAGTGTTACCTCTAGCCTCTATACAGCAGTCTTTGCTTCCTTTCTAGTCACCTTATATTTCTCATCCTCCTCCTCACTGCTACACGCGTGAAATCCTCTTTAAGATTCTCGCTTTAACTTGATTGCTTTTGGACCTCTTCATTCTACTGCCAAATTTCTTTACCTATATGGCTATTGCCTCTAGACTCTCCAAGGACTTCGCTAATAAGTCTCCTGACGCACCTCCCTAGTTTCGTAATCCTCGTTAGTCAACCATCCTTAAAAGTGATCAAGTTTCCTACACTACCTAGTTTCCCAATGCCGCTCACATTTAACCATCATATTCCAACTCTTAATACGAATGTCCAGCACCACTAAGACACTAATATATGTCGTACAGCAAGACACTCCCCATGAATGACCTTAAAATATTTACAGAACACTCGGTCCTTCCTCCTAGTGAGGAGGAAATCTATCTGGCTACATCAGACCCACTACTGTATATGTGTCTCTTCTTCTTTTCTTATTAAAGGTGTTTGTTATCATCAAATCAAAGGTCATTGCAAAATTAGAATGCCATCTCTTAATTCATCCTATCACCAACACTAAATCCTCCATGTACCCTCTCAAAGCCTGCACCGGCTCTTCCAGCATGCCCATTTAAATCTCCTCCAATAAACCAACTTCTTGTTATGGAGTATTCCCTCTACAATTCCATCCATATCGTCCCAAATTTCCTTCATAGTAGTACTCTGCTAGTCGTACTTTAGGAGCATATGTGCTGATTATATTAATGATTTCCTCATGTTTTACTAGTTTAATTAATATACTTTTTTCACCCTTCCATTTCTATACCTAAGCTTGCACGTGTACAACTTGCAACTTATACCTTATATACCTTATAATTTGGTCTATCTACTTCCCTATATTTTTCTCCTCGCCGCTTCTGAAGACACTATATTTACTCTATTTCTACTCATCGTATCAAGTAGCTCCCTTAGCTTACCCGTTGTGAACCTAAGATCGAACTACCTACCCTAAGTTTATGCTTTTAGACTAACTTCTTGGTGGGGGAACTATTGCTCTCTTGTTCATCGCATCCAGGCGCCGACAAGATGTCCCTTGCCCATTTGTAAAAACATCCGAAGGCAGGTGCAGCGACTCTCAAAGGGAATGCCTTAATATCTATGCATCGATTAACGCGACTCATTGTTAGTACCAAAAAATGAAAATTGCAAGGATAATCTACTCTAATTCCAAATTCTCCATCCAAAAAAATGTGCAACTTTCCAGCTTGGCTGAATCTGCTCCTCCAACCATTTCATCCAAAATTTTCCGTAATCCATTTAACAACTCATAACTTCACGTACGCTAAAACTTTAACCTTTAATTGTTCACATCGAGTCAACCAAATCCGAGAGTTTGGACTCTCTGCACTACAACTAACTTCTCTTTGTCACATCAATTGAACAGAAAAAAAAACAGCCCATTGGGAAACCACTTGCCACGGAACTACATTATGGAGTAGAAATCCCACTCTGAATCAGGAAGTAAGTGATTCCTCTCACACATATTTCAGATCTAACATTACCATAGTGAACGCTTCCAATATGTTAAGGTAACACCAGATTATCAAACTTATGTAGCAAGTATTATCCAACAGCTACAGAAAACATATAGCTCAAGGAGACAAGTACTGACTCATCCAGGATCGGAAACGTGACCATGCAAGCTCAGCAGCAGCTTGATTATCATCAGTCATTCCCATTTTCTTCCTCCTCTCCACAGCGTCCGGAGACGTGTTCATGAAGGCGTGTGCAACGCCCGGATAATAATGTACCTCATGTGGAACTCCAGCTGCTTTTAGCTTTTCCTCTAGAGCTTTACCAGCCTGGAAACCCAATATTCAGTAGCCAAATAGATACCAACAAACAATTATAACATGGTAATATGCATGACCTATTTACATTCTTCCTTTTTCAGGGTTATCAGACGTTCAAATACTTTGACCCACTATGTCATATCGATTAGTAAAAAAGCCTTGTTAGTCCATAGGCAAAAACCATAAGACAATGTTTAGTACAATGCAAAATACAACATATTCCAAGATCAAAAGAAAAGGTTGCAAACTTCCTATCTTTGGAATTTCTGTACTCTGATAAATAAAAGAAGTAAAAAGATGGAGAAATGTATTTTGGTTGGAAAGAAAACAGCCTACCCACACCAAAGGATAAAAATAATGAGAGAACAAAAGCTAATGTATTACGAGTGAGAATATTAAGTCAATAAAGTCAATTAGACCTTACCGTCACATCTGAAAAGCCAACAAAATTATCAAGCTCCCCAAAGTGAGCCTGCACTGGTGACTTAGCATGGGCAGGATCTGCAAGCTCTTGTGGAGGAACTCCATAAAAGGCTACAACAGCATCGACCCCAGGGGCCAAAACAGAACTTGCAATAGAGAGAGCACCACCCATGCAAAATCCTGTTACGCCGACCTGATTCAACGCAACCACAACTTGTTAATAACACCAAAACTTCAAGGGGCACATACCATATTAACTCCTTCTCCGCATGGTGCAAAATACCTGTATCAGTGTTAGATTTCAAAATGTAAATCAGTGCTAAATATAAGGAATAAGCCAGGAAGAAAAGCACTCAAGGCATAAAGGGACAAGAAAACTCCAAAGATTGATCAGCATTAGTAGCGAGATTGGAGTTCAGAAAAAATCTCACCACGATAGTTAGATGAAGAGATGAATAAAGAATCAAAGTCAAACTTCTTCATCATCAAGTCTTCATGCATGGACCACAGGTCTTTGTGCATATAGCATATATTCTCACGCTTTCTGTTTGTTCTCCTAATGACAGATTTAATATTTTATTTCCTCACCAATTCAAGCCGAATTAGATATTACATTTCTGCAGTATGCAGTAGCAGGTTCCCAGTATATTACTAACGAAAGATAGTTGTGCTATGAACAAACAACAGGATCTTCGTTTAGGATCGTTACTGCATTAAAGTATTGCCATACCGTACTAGCGAGAAAAAGCCAGTGAGATCATCTCCACTTAAGAAAGTGGGAATGTTACTCGCTGGAAAGCTCAACTCTCTTCCATCAAGAGAACAGCTCATTTGCCGTTAACCTACCTATTAGAGATTTATATTTGGTGAGGTCACTGTTTAAAGGCAAAGGCAGTACAGAATGCACTCGTGGAAAGCATAGAGAAAGCCTGGTAGGTTGAAGAACCAAGTATCTCCATAACCAAAATAGTGTTTCTCTTCCCTTTCCTCAGCTCTATAGTCTGATCTATGATATGTCTTCCTGCACTTTGATAAAAGGGGAAACCGAGGTAAATTCAGAGCTCTGAGTCAAGTACTCTGCAGATTATTATGTGTTCTAATCTTGAAATGACCAGCATTTATACTGCTCTGCACCAGTGCCAATCATGGGCTTTTTGTTTCTATTATCTAGCAATGCTAATTTATCATACCGATTCCATAGAGGTCATTCTACTCTTGTAAACTTAACTTACCATAAGCCAATGCGACCAAAGATAGTCAGTCACCTGTAGACTTCATATCTGCTCAAAAAGAGAGGGCTGGGAGAAATAAACTGCCAATCATAACGTCCTGACGGTAACACAGGCGTACATCTGAGGGTGAGGAAGGTTGCCCTCCTCCCCATGACACATTAAATACTCTGTTGTTTGTCAAGATCAGTGTTTTCTTTGATCTTTTTCTCTTCACATTTTAATGTGGTTGTTTGAGGTGAAGTTTATGACATATTC
Source organism: Escallonia herrerae (assembly GCA_033070095.1). Lineage (NCBI taxonomy): Eukaryota > Viridiplantae > Streptophyta > Magnoliopsida > Escalloniales > Escalloniaceae > Escallonia > Escallonia herrerae. Next base: position 10,365 of record JAVXUP010000814.1, on the reverse strand, counting down.
CAACAGTTTTCCACAAAACGAGAATCATGAACACACACAGAACAATAGTTTACACTTTGAACTACTAGTCCTGCTAATGCTCCGAAGTATAGCAATTCCATCCCTTAACCAGAACCATTGTTTATCAAACTCAATCCATCCTGAACAGACATAATGTATAATTATTGAGATAGTTATCTGATCCAGAAAATCATGTTATACTTTAGTTGCGTTCCAAATCTCCAACAAATACGTATATATAAATGCCGAATATTTTCATCTGTTACATGTTCTCCTCTATTCTCACTACTTGAATTGGACAAAAGATATAACGGCCAACAACTCAGAGAACACAAATCAAGAGAAAAAAAGCTCTCTTTTCCTGTAACTTCCTCTGTTTGTCACTCTACTTGCTTGCTTCCTTCACCTCCATCCCTTGCCTTTTGACGTGTTGGCTGGAGGTTTCCAGCACAGCTTGCTTAGCTCCGCCTAGAGATGTCATTTCCTCTTGCACCTTCTCCCGCCTAATCATTGAAGGTGTGGTTTGTGCTCCTGTGATTTGGGAACTTGACCCGGACCTTCCCTCCTCCTGTCGCACAAGTTTGGGCCTTATTCTCCTGTGCTCTACAGTTGTGGGGCTTTATGCTTGCCTTATGTGCCCATGGGGCTGGCCGGTTCCTACTCGGGTCTTTACTTACAAACAATTACTTTCTTTCAAAAGCGGTGGTTCAGAATGTGTATTGGTGCAGGTTTTGTTCTGCCACAGCCTGGAGGTGGTTGTTTTGAGGGATTATTTGTCAGTAAATGCTTCCAGGTTTTCCCATGTGGGTTTGATTCTCTCAGATGTGGTGTTTTTGATTCACCTGTGAAGCTTTCATGCTGTTTGTCATAGCATCACTCGGCTAAACTACGCCTAGTCTGGGTTGATAGTGGCTCGCTGAAACAAGGGGAGTTAAGTCAAAAGCATGGTGGTACAAGTCATTTCACTAGTTACCTTGTCAATATTAAAAGGCCTTCCCCCAATGTTGCCGTTGCTGCTTATGGGCCAGGCTTGATGGACCTGTGCCATTATGCAATGCTGGCATGAGTCCTCATCTTCAGGCTCGTATGTACCTGGGTTAGCATCTTTGTTGCCTTGGGCTTGCGTGTGGGGCTGGGTGGGGGGTGCTTATGGGGGGATGGGTGCTTATTCTCCTTTTCTCCCATTTGTCTTCTGCATCTAAGGTGTACGTGGATACCTCCTCCCCCCTTTGGTCTTTTTAATCATGCCAAATAAGTGGCTGAAAATAGCTCCCTTGATGTTTCTGATTTGGGAGTGTGTAGTAAGATCTAGGTAAATGAACAAAAAAGTTTGAATCCAACTCCAAACACGACATCAGTGGAACTTAGACGAGAAAAGCAGGAAATGATAATGGAAAAATAGCAGGGCATGGAAATTGCAGACCTTCTGTGAACCATTTGCCTTGAGCCAGTTAACCGAAGCCTCAATATCCTTGACAGCACCTTGCCAGTCAAGACCATCAAACAAATGCTGCGCTTCAGCAACATCTAAACCGACCTTCCCCCGGTACAAGCTGAGGTGAGGAAGGAAAATTATTAAGCATTATAGAGCACGACAGAAGTCAATATCAATATTAACAATGGAAAATAATGTCTTACTCCGGTATAAGTGCCCTGTAGCCAGAATCAAATTGAGAAATTTTCAGAGCGTTGTTCTTGATCTCGAAATCAACGCCCCACCACTCCTGAACAACAACGATTCCAGGAGCATTTTCTTTGCCAACCACATATGCATCAAATGTCTACTTGATATTGCCCACCAACACCCCAAAAGAAAAATAATATTAGCAATAAGAAAAGTGCATAGAAAAAAGATTAATAGCCATGAACTTGCATTTTTATTTAAGATGGTAATATTATTACGAAGATACAAAAATTACTATAGTTTAGCTTAGCATTCCATGCCTGCGTAAGAGAGGCTCATAGAAATAACATTTCTACTGAATTACAAAGAAATATACATTTAAAATATGTGATTATATGACAACCCCCACCCCCTGCGGGAACGTGCCAGCCCACCAAATTTACTTAGGATGTGTTTGGATCAGGTTTCTACTGGGGATCTCAGCTTGGTAAAGGATACCAAAAATCTCTCGAGTGCCACCCATTATTGGGGAGGTGCAGACTCTGAAATTCTTTGAGGAGAGTATTTGGAAGCCAAAAATCCCGTCATAAGTAACAACTAGTGTGTGAATTTTTTTTAGTAGGTGAAGTTCCCAAAAGGAGGCGATCTAAAAATTGACACTACGTGTGCAGTGTACTAATGATGACAGGGTTCAATCCGTCAGTAAGCAAATACACGATTTTCTCTCTATGCTTGTACTTATTGTTGGAGAATTGGTTCATACAGTATTCCATCCTGAACAAGTAGCCCGTAAGCCAGACATTTTTATTAAAATTCAACTACCCCTAATCAAAATACCACCTTTCACACACACACACACGATAATCGACACAAATTCGTGATACAATCGATACACAAACAAAAATCACAGGAACTGAAAAGATAAAGAGGGAAGTGCGGAAAACTCACGGTGTCGCCTCTTTGAATCTGGACCTTTTCGAACGGGGATGGTGCAGAGGCAGCCATTGAACGGGCTTGAACACGAGAAACGAAGGAAGGACAGCGCGTCCGTGCGAGGCCCAAGGCTGTGGACTTGATGGAAAGGGTGTTATTTGCGAATATACTGGAGGCACAGAGGACCACAGTTGATGGAGTCCGTCAGTCACTGACACTGATGAAGGCCACTCACCGCCCCCGACACGGTGTCGTCTCGTAACTATTGGATATATGTAACATAAAGAGTATATTTTTTCACCAAAGTATTCGAAGGTTCTCGTAGGTTTGAGTCGTGACTTAGAGGTGCCAAATGGGCCCGCCTAGACACACACGGCCAGGCTCTGCACTGTAGCAGACCAGGTCGAGCTCTGACCCAAGTTAAAAGTGGGCTGATCCTATCGAGCTTATAGCTCTTTAATACGGACATCTAGCTGGCCCTTGGCTCTAAACACAGGGTTGTGTCGTAGCGTGTTAAAAGCATTTATTTCAAAATCAATCGATAATAATGAAGTGTCATTAATTATTTACTCGGTGCAGGGTTTATATCCATTAACAAAGTCGTCCATTTTTTTTCCATTTTGATTAATTTTATGATGAAATTTTTATGTTTTGTTAATTCATTTTCCTTTATCGAGGCTTGGGACCGGCTCTTAGTGAACAAATGTGCCTCTTTCTTTTAGACAAAGATAAGGACATAAAAATCTAATAGCGTGGACATATTCATTTGTTACGAATTTTGGGTATAATTGTTATTAGTTGTAAAATACCTAGATGGAGATTACAAGACGTTCTTATGAAAGGTTTGGGTACAAAAAACAAAAATGTAATTCATTTTGCTGTTTGGGTGAGGGTTGGGGAGAGATTAAAAATGTCAAATTGCAAGAATTTGGGAGGTAGAAGGGAGATTCAAAATTTTGAATTTCAAGGAATATGAATGCCAATGGGAACTAGGCTCAAACTAGACAGATGTTGGCCTTTGGGCCGAGCCAAGCCAGACTTTTCGGTGGTTAGTATGTGTTTGCCCATGTACCTCGACACGTTTGACACCTCTAACAGGGTGTTAAACCCAATGATTTGGCTTCAACAATTCCACACAACACTAATCAAACGTCATTTTTTTTAGTAATACTAATATGTGTGTGTGTGTGTGTAAAATAAAGATTGTAAAATAGTTAAGTTATAACAAACTTTATAAAAGGGTACCCAATTTTGCATCCACATACACATACAAATTATAACTCCATTAGGGGTTGGTTGGGAGGGGGTGTATAAAATAAAGATCGTAAAATAGTTAAAGTTATAACAAACTCTATAAAGGGTACCGAATTTTGCATACACTTACACATGTACAAATGACAACTCTATTAGGTAAGCATCACAATATTAAAGTAGCAAACAAACAAGTTATTAGATAAATTTGGCCTCATAACAAACAAGATAAGATAAATAGTAGCATCAATAATAAGATTTTTTTCCTTTTTCTTTTTTCTTTTTGTTGTTCGGCTTTTTGTTTTGTTCTATTTTTTTTTTTTCGGGAGTATAAGGTTGTCACCTCCCATTCCTATCTAACCATAAGCATGCCAACATCTGACACTTGTCCTATGCCTACTGCCAGTGCAAGTACACATGTCCAACACTAGTCAACCCAAGGACACGCATCAGAAGTCCACAACAGGGGAAGTTGGAGATCTTCACTGGTAGACGTAGATCAGCTCCGTATATATATAAATGAAGAGACCTCAATTAAAAAAAAAAGTTGGCATTAGAGTAAACTCGTAGGCCTTTGTCTCTTAAAAGTGTAGTCTCTATGTATGAGTAGGCCTTTGTCTCTTAAAAGTTAGTCTCTATGTATAAGCAACCAAATTCAACTATTACATATCTGGCTCCCAAAGGCAGAATGAATGTTCCGAACCCTTCTAAGTTATTATATTGTCCTACTATTAACTGGGCCAAGATAACAATATTCTGGTACATTTTCAAAAGATATCTTGTGTAAACGAGGAAAAAGACAAAATGAAAGTGTTAACATCGCTACTAGATCAACCATAATGTAAGTGTAACCACCCAATTTGTCCCTAAGAGTGAGCCACAGCTCTCCATTTCTTCCTGCATTCACACATATATATTATGCCTATTCAAGGCACCTTGTATTAATCACGCAACACACATAACTCAACAACACTATGCATTCCCTCTGTCTCATATAATTTGATGAACTTTTTTTTTAGGTTGTCCCACAAAAAATTGCTCATTTTTAAATTAAGAAAGATTTTGTAGGTATTTTTTTACATATTTACCTATTTTACACTATTTTTATTCTATTTCTTTCTCCACATTTGAATCACCATCAACTTATTTTATCTCTCCTAACCCACATTCTTACATTTTTTATTGATTTTTCTTTATAGATTTAATATTCTACTAACCCATTTTCTCTCTCCCGACTCACTTTCTTCCCCTCTTCTCTCTAAAGGTTAGAATGAAAATATATAACATATCACTTAAATTCTTAATCTGCAAAAAAAAAATTAATCAAATTATGTGGGACGGAGGGAGTAATTCAATTTTTCTCCTTCGATTTATCTTTCTTTATACACAGTAACTTTAACATAGGTACTCCACATACCACCACAAACCCTAACATGGCATCAAAGCTCACACACGAAACGTCGTTGCGCTGCTCTGAATATTGCATGGAGACCCATCGCCATCAGCTTCACTGTTGTGACCGCGTCACACTCACTACACTTGGAAATGGCATACCCATTTCTAACTATGATGTTGACGATGTGAGACACATGACCAAGTAGAAAATGGCACTTCCATTTCAGTCCATGATGCTGACCTAGTGAGTTATACAACTCACTCATTTTGGAGAAGATGAACCAGTGTCATTTACGCAACTCGCCAGACTCTGCTCGAGTCAACTTGTTACCAAATGGCCGCCAACAAGAAGAGTAAATCAATAACCCACATATCCCCTCTTTCAGCTCCCTCCCCATAACCCTCACAGACCTATTATCTAACCTCTAAGCCCTCTTGGCTTTTGTGCTTTCTTGGCTAGACCCACGAAACTCATTTGTAAGATCTAGTTGTTGTTTAGTGAAAATCGGGAGTAAATGGAGGAAGGCCAAGCTTGCAGTTGGGTTGAGTTTGTGTGTTCACACGCCGAGTGTCGTGCTGGACGACTTGCTGTCGCCGTCTGAGTGGCTGTCAGATGTCGCTCTGCGCTCGCCTTCCATTTCTCTGACTGTTAGATGCAGGGGCGGAGCCACGCTTGTATGCGGCGGGGGGGGGGGGGGGGGCTAATGTACCCCCTCAGATTTTGAATATATATATATATATATATATATAGTTTTTTTCACTCGCAATCACACAAACCTTGTTTTGATGAAGCTCTACTTTCAGTGAGGACGATGGTTTTGGACAGAGAGAGAATGGGAGAAAGGTTGGGAAAAAAGAGAAACAAGGAAAGAAGAGAGAGAGAGAGAGATCTAAAAGTTGAGGAAAGAGCACCACCCACTCACACATCAAAAAGAGAGGGCCTGGGGCCTAGGGTATCAGGTTCTTCTCTCCACCAAAAAGCAGGTTTGTACCATTTTAACAGCACCATTCACCTCCCATCTGCGAATATGCGTGAACAGACGAGGAAAAAAATCCTAGAGAGAGAGAGAACTTTTTAGAGGGAGATAAAGGTTCTTGGGGAGCCTGGGGTGGGTGGGGGGTTGAAAGGGGGCAGGGAAGGGGGTACTCTACCGACTACAAAGCTGTCCTATCTTGTACCTACCCTACAGGAAGCCACAGTTTCTTCTCCATTCTTTATTACTGATTTTTATCATGGAATGTTGGGGGAGAAATGTCCTTTTCGGCTCCTGATTTCCATGCGAATTTACACACGGTGGCGCTCCACCCTTGACGCTAGGCGACAAGGTTCTTTAAATCGGTAATGTTGACAGAGTAACATCCACTGGTTACCAGCTTATTCACAGGTGGGGTATTACCGGCAAATTTCCTTTGCTCCTCGTAAATTTCCAGCTTATTACAGCTGTCGTATAGAGTAACATCAACTGCGTCAGCTGTCACTTGTGGGGAAAGTTTGTATGGTGTTCTTCTTGGTTTGAAGTATACGATATATTATTAAATAATTAAGAAGATACTAACATGTTAAGAAAGTGCACTCTGTTTTTGTGTGTTATTTTACTTATAAAAAAACTTATTAACTTCGATATATTTTTAGCACCCCCTGGGATGAAATCCTGGTTCCGCCACTGGTTAGATGTTGCTCTGCTCTCGCCTTCCATTTCTCTGGCAAGACAGTAGACGGCGCGGATAAAGAGTGAAGAAGAAAAATAGGAGAGAGAAGAAGTCTATAGATAGGGAAAAATAAAAAGGAAAGAGAAGGAAATGAAGAAAAATGCTACCAGCCTTATCAGGTTTGGTTTGGTTTGCCGTTTCCTATGCCCGTCACGTGGAAGGCTTAAATGGTGAGAATGAAAGGCTTTCACAAAGTCCAAGCCTTTGTCTAGTACAATTTTAATACTTAATTACCTATTTACCGCATTTTGAAACTTATTTACCCGCATACTATATTTTTTAACATTGATTTCAAAGATAAAAAATGTGATTCCAAATCACTTTTTTGATATCTACATTATGGTGAAAACGAAAAAGAAAATGAAAACGTGGTTCGAAAGCACGTTTTCTTCTTTGAAATCTCTATTTGAAAAATGTTGTATGCGGGTTAATAAGTTTAAAAATGTGGTAGATTGATAATTAAGTATTAAAATTGTATTATTTAGCGCAAAAACTCCTTCAAATTGGCAGTGATCGAAATAGGAATCTTATAGTACTTCATTACTAATAACTTCTATGGAGTACTTGTTTCTATCACTTATGAAGTGATACTCAACAAGATTGAATGGCGGTCTCTTGGAATCTCTCTTCCACGCTACTCTACTCATAGCTTATTCAAAGTTATTAGTGAGCAAATTTGCTACAGTTGCCACTGTTCAGCATTAATGCACCACCACCACCTTCTAATCAAGCTCTATATCAAGAATCTCCCATCAGCAGGACACGATTCATCAAGCGCATTTTTTGTGCTAACGAAGAACCTCCACAATATTGATCAATATATGTAGTTCGCTTTCGTGGTTAGCAAAGTAATTACATGAATTTATGTCTGCATTGTAGATGAGGAAAGATTCAATACTGCAAGAACTTTCATGCATCGCAACTAATGACGTGTGAATCGCATATCCGTTCGTTGTCACTCCTGCGCAGTCTACACAGACTAGGTCTAATAAGAGAATTAGAATCCCACCCTAGGGTAAAATGTTTGCATTGGGTTTAACTTTTGTCTTTGAGCTCAACTATCACCGATTTTCGGTCCTTACTGGCTCTCTGTTTTTGCCAAACCTCGCCCAGATATATGATATTCTTTGCGGCCTACCCATATATCTATCACCAAATCATACCCAAATCACTGGGTTCTCAATCTGCTCTCTTGGCTCATTAATCTCATCCCAGATCATAAGGTATCAAGCCTAGACCTCCGCTATCTTGTCTCACCAGATCTATCACGTGATACGTTCATCTAAAAAAACCCTTACATCTCTTCTCTCCAGAAAGACCGGCCGCCGCCACCCCTTTCTCCTTTAGCTTCCATGGCTGTGAGGATAAAAGAAAAGGCCCCCTCTCCGGTACTCCTTCCTCGCTTGTTTCTCCTTTTCGTGTCTTTTGCTTCCCTCACCTCGGCACTCCACCTTTGCCGCCATTCACCACCACCCTCCTCCACTCCCCGATCTCTACCACCACCCACAGATCGGAAGTTCTCAAGCCACAAATTTACCCCTACCCACTCGCTACCCTCAGATCAGAGAGGTTCTTTCAGATCCGTCATGATCATCGAACCTCTGATCCGATTGGTTTGGGCTAAAATCTATGAGGCCGGTCCGATATGGCGGGGTTGTGGCTTGCAGAAGATGGATCTAGTAGAGGATGATGTTGCCGACTCCTTTGAATTTGATGATAACCGCAGCAGTAATCTAACCTGCCAATTTATGCGGCCCCTGGAATTGATGCCTCGCTGCATCTCCTCCACCCTGTTACCATTTAATCTGAATTTTATAAATTCAACGATGGTAATACTTATCGTTTATGCTTTCTGTCAAGGTCATGTTGGCTGATTTAAATTACAGGTTCAAGCTTCTGTTTATGCCCTTTTAATTGTACTTTTGGTACTTGTTTTTAGAGCCAACCGTTTTTTTTTTGTTCTTTTAAGTTGTAAATTTGGTTCTTAGTTTATGATATTTCCGTTTGACCAAAAAAAAAAAATTGTCTCCCCAGATCTAGATACTGATCACGGGGTACTTTGTCAAGACCTATGCACAGATGGGTTATCCGATTGCACGTCAAACCCAACGCTCTCATGCCAAGACCTCTTCCGCTCTCTTGGCCCCACCTGATCTTATCCCTGGTATTTGTCATGGCCTACGCAAGGATGGGTTGGCCAATCATAACCCATAAAAATGGGGTTAAATGCATGATCTCACTCAATTGAGTTGCAAGATCTCACCCTAAACAGCAAGATATTTCAGCTTGGCGTTTACGTAGGTCAAGAGAAATCAAGTCATCCTTTGAGGCATTCTCATGAGTTTGAGGGGAGGTGTTAAAGTCAATACTAGATCACCCATAATGTAGGTACAACCCTCCTACTTGTCTTTAAGAGTGAGTCATAGCTCACCATTTCCTCACGCATTTACACATATATTATGCCTATTTAAGGCACCTTGTTTCGTTCACACAACACACAAAACTTAAAACAATGTAATTCTCTGGGTTCTTCAATTCTTCTCCTTCAACCTATCTTTATACACGGCAGCTATAACATGGGTACTCCACATACCACCTCAAATCCTAATAGAAAGGATTCAAAATGATTAAGGCAACTGTGAACAGAAAGAAGACAATGAGATGGGGTCAAAAATAGAATATAGATTACATCCTAATCGCAAAACACCCAAAACAATTTGAAATTCAAATATTGCATTTGATAAAATAAAAAAATAAAAAAAAAACAACAACAACAACAACTAATGGTGCTAGATATAAGAATAATTAACTGGTAATTCATTCAGTTGCACAGATTCGACGTAGCATGAGACTTGACAGTGGTAAAGGCAAAGACGATCCAAGATATTTCACTGTAGCTTCAAAGACCAGTATAGAAAAAGTTAAAATTTTGGAATAGTATATCATGTGAGTGAACTTTAAAAAATTCCAAGTCTCTTAGAGTCAAAAGGCCAAAGGTGTATGGGTGTCTTAAGTCCATAAACACTTCAAAATCCAAAAGGGGTTTTATTCTTAAATATAATAAATAGGAAAACTTTGACTTAAGCCCTGTTTGACACACATTATTTTTTCAGTTTTTTTTTTCATTTTGGAAACTGGAAAAAAAGTTGCGTTTGGTAACAATTTTTTTTCCCTTCAGTTTAAAAACTCAGTTTTTAAATCAAAGTTGTTTTTAAAAAGTTCAAAAACTGTTTTTTTTTTCAGTGTTGGTTTTTTTTTAGAGCACCACCACCCTCCCACCGCCAGTAGCCACACCGGCCGCCGGAGCCCACTGTCGGCAACTGCCGCGGCGGCGGCGACCATTGTTGGCCGCCACCTCCACCGCAAACCAAAACAAAAAAAATTAGGTTATCAAACACCCAAAGAAAAACTAAAAAAAAAAACTGGGTTATCAAACATCCACTTGTTTTTGA